>BQMB01000676.1:0-307500 GCA_027943415.1 Closterium sp. NIES-67 | reverse complement strand
GGAGCCAAATCAATGTGCAGCTGCCGCAACTCATGCAAACCCAACCCCACATAATCTGGAAGCCTCTCCAAGCTTTCAGCTCTCACAATTGTGAAGGCACGGAGGTGAGACAGAGATGCCAAGGGGAATGACAGCTCCTTCAGTTCTTTCACCAATACCAGCTCCAACCGTGTCAGATGAGATAAGCTTCTGGTGATACCCTCACGAAAAGCGCCTTCCGTCCTTAAGCACACTTCCCTGAGCTTGGGCAGCATGATGACGGTTGGTGGAGGGATGGTATCCTCGTAGACGTCCATGGTAAGAAGCTCAACGGAATGCGGCAGGGTTATTGGAGCTTCTTCCATACAGCAGCATCCTCTGACCTCCAACTCCTTCAGCTTCGCAAGGCTGCCGAGATTCATGAGAATGCAGTGCTGCCTTACAATCCACGGATTTTCAAGGTTTGTCAGGGTGGTGATGGACTACGGAAGAAACCGCATGCGTTCACACCTATTGAATCAAAGCTCTTGAAGGTTTTGCAGCTCACTTATCTCCTCTGGAAGCTCAGAGATCACGGTATCACTGAATTCAAGCTGCTTCAGTGAAGACAACAGAGTTAATGAAGATGGCAATAGCTCCTGTTCGCGGTTAGAAATCAGATGAAAGCTCTCGAGGTTAGTCAGCCCTCCGATGTCATCAGGAAGCTTCAGTTCTAGCAATCCCGCGACGCACAGGGACTTGAGTGTTTTGAGGCCACCGAAACCAGCAGGCAACTGGCAGATCTCCTTGCATTCAACCACACACAGGGCTTCCAAGGACGGGAGTCAGCCGAAGCATCGCGGACGACTCGAGAACTCGGACTTGTGCAGCACCAATGTCTTCAGAGCGGTCAGCTTGTCGAAATCCTCACGCAAGTTCATGCATCTGTAGTTGTAGAAAATGAGGCTCCAGCTGAGTGCACTTTCAGAACAATTCGTCCAACCCATCTGTGGTCGCGGGTGCAGATCCATTCTGTCATCATAATATTCCGCGTCATCACGGTCATCACATCCAGAATCCATTCCGTCATCATGTCCTGCGGGTCCATTGTTGTGCCTGGTATTCCTCCCCACGTGAAGAAATCGCAGTCTCGGACATGAAGACGCGAGGTGAGAGAGAACGGAGTTGGTAAGAGTCTCCACGCTGCCTTCTCTTAGGTGCAAACTTGTCAGATTCGAGAAGCATCTTACGGCGTTGGTGAGATCCTTACGAAAAACGTCGTCGCGCACTTTTTGGACAACCAGCGTTGAGACTTGCCGCTGAGGGAGGTGACACCATCGACCGCAGACGGACGCGACCAGAAGGTTGTAAGCGACGTCCGTCGAGGCTGACGGAACATCTCGTTCTTGACTAAACAACTCTTTAGGGTTTGCGTAGATATGCTTTGGCCTTGGCCACACGGAGGACCACGAAACGCCATGATCGGATTGGGTGGAAGTGTGCTGCTTGGAATACCAGAGTATCCTGACAAGAAGATCGTCAGGTAGGCTGTTGATAGGCGTGCGGGCCGTCATCTGAAGTTGAAAGCGCTTAAGGTGAAACGACAGAACGTTACACGAAGAAATAGGCTGATAAAAATGCCGCGCGCCTTGGTTTAGACATGTGTGGTGGCTTCTGAGAGAACTACCTGCACGCTTATCACGCTGATCAGCAACGACTAGCAGGAGTCAAGGTTGGAGAACCGTGTTTCCTCTGATCCTCAATTTCTGATGAGCTTGGGCTCCCGCTGATCTCAAGGCCTTACCTTTGGGGAGGAGGGGAGGGCTGATGACGATCGGGCCTCTAGAAGTCAGGGAAATTCCACTGCTTTGTCCAGGAAAACAGGGTGAAATTTCGAACTAGCCCTGCTTTTGGCGCATTCAGAAGATCGATACCCGTCCATGGACAGGCAGGCCAAAATCATCCCACGGCCGATTTTCGAGTAGGGGATGGACTCACCTTGTAAAATCTAATGTAAACGTTCGTAACCCCAGAAAAAATGGCTCTCCATGTCATTGTCAGGAGTGTCACATTCCGAGCTTGTCCAAACTCTGGCCTACAAAAAAAGTCAAAAGTTTTAGGGCTACCCAGCCTAGATGAGTTGGATCTCGGGCAAACTCGGATTCTGCAGGGTGACCCCTAGGTTACTCAGAGGCCTGATGACGATGGGTTTAGTTCAGCATTGGCGGATATGATCGCCGTTGCACGTTGGCAAAGTCCATCGGCTTTGGCCGGAGTGAAGGTCTTGGCGGGAGGACGTTTTAGGAGGGAATGACAAAAAAGTTGCCTTTCGTGTCTTGAATTCATTAAGGGAGTAGAATATCCGCGTCACCCCCTGCTCGAGCACGACCCCAATTCTTTCAGGAGTGAAAATTGACCAGGTCGTGTTTACACTGCGTATACTGCATTAGCTTGACCTTTTGTGACATATGGAAAAAAAAACCAAAACAAACAAATCCTTAGGGGCCTCGCATGGTATTCTGGGTGGCATCAACCCTCGCGCATATTCCGCGAGTTTAGGGTTGATGCCATCCGAAACAGCATGCGGGCCCCTATGGATTTTTTCCCCCCTCTCAAATTTTAACAGCTGTCGAATTGGCAGCAACCTAGAAGAATTTGGTGAAAGGCAGGAAAGTGTAAATACTATCTGGTTGTTTTTTTTCACTCCATAAGGAACTGAGAACGCGCTCGAGCAGGGAGACGCGGATATGCTGCCCCCAAAGGATTTCAAGTCACGAAATGCAAACTTTTTGTCATTCCCTCACATTTTAGCCTCAAAGTATCCCAGGAGGTTCGTGCAAAATGTCCAGCCAATGCGAGGAAATCGCGCGCTTTGATGAAGATCAAGAGTGGTTCAAAACGGTCGACCCTTTTTGCGCGCGATGTATGGCATGCCCCCGTTACCCGAAACGGTCGACCCCTCCCCGACTGTACCCGTTTTCGTGTTGGGTTCAGATGCCACTACGTTTTTTCGAGGCAACTGGTCTGGGCAGCATGTGTAGGGTCCAATAAGGAGTAATACGACAAACAATGAAGGCACATTAAAGCGAGGATCTCAAGAAGCACGAAATCAAATCCAAAAGGTTTGGAATCGGGTTGGCGAAATGAGCGAAACAGTAACACCTGCCCCCTAACACCCCTCAGTACACCTCGCAATTTCCGCGACCCCTCGAAACCAAAACCTTTGGGTTTGGTTTTCTGCTTCTTGAGATCCTCGCTTTAAGGGCTGCGGCATTCGAAAAAGGCATGCGCAATCATTTTGGGCACAACGTTCGGGTGAGGTTTTCGCTGAACTCGGATTCCAATGGGGGATTTTTTTCCAAAAACAGGGTTTGAACCCGGATTGTGACGGGTGAATTTTGGCAGGATTGGCCGTGAAACCCGGATTTGACGGGTGAATTTTGACGGAACAGAGTGCCGAACACGGAGTCTGACGGGTAGCTTTGGCCAGATACCCGGATCTGACGGGTGCCCCCAAAACCAAACGTAAGCCCCGAAACTTGCGCTTGGATTTTTGTCAGATTTTGAATGCATGTTCGCGCAACAATTGAATTGGGATCCGGCAAATGTTTTTACACAGACCCAAAATTACATTTCCAATATTCGGCACATCAAAACGAAAACGGGAACAGTCGGGGGGAGGGGGGGGGGGGGTCGACCGTTTTGGGTAACGGGGGCATGTCATATATCGCGCGCAAAAAGGGTCGACCATTTGGAACCATTCTTGATTTTCGTCGAAGCGCGCGATTTCCTCAGTGAATGCTTAACTTTTAGAACCTGATCGGTAGGCTGTCATTCCAGAATACAGAATGCGGAATATGGAATCCGCTGAAAGCTTTCCGCATTCCGTGCGTTGACTCGCCGGGTTAGGTTGTGCAAGAAGTTGGGCTGGTTTATGTGCGAAATTGCATGATGTAACTGATGCGTCTGATCTGACGAATTACCAAACTTGCCCGCCACGATCTTGGTCACGAAAAAACAAAAGGGAGGGGGGACACATGGCTTCAAATTGTGCTGTCAAATCTTGCACGCCGAACGAATCACCCAGCAGAAACGGCTGCAGATAGGAATCGCGCAATAGCCAGCTACGATAGCCTAGCAGTTATGTGCCTCTACTTAGCTTATCCAGGCTGCTGCCAATTTTGATCCACTGCGATTATATATCCCTGAATTTGTTTTCTTGGGGGTCAGACACGGGCTGGTAGTGGGTATTCGACGTTTTCCTTTTCCGAACAAAGGGCATTAGTTATTGCGTTTGGATTGCCCCACTCTTCTCTATTCCCAGCTATTCTTGCAAAAAAACTGGAATTCACATCGACCGGCTTTTGGCACGATTTCGCCCGAGTCAGCAGCTAGGTGCCCTTTCCTCATTCCGTATTCCAGCCTTCCCTATTCTGGTGATCGGTAAGAAAAGGGGGAAGTATTTGGGTGCTTCAAGGAATGGAAGGCGGAAGCAGAGAGGCAAAGCGGGAAGAAGCTGAAAGTCTTAAGGACGGATAATGGAGGGGACTTCATGAGTAAAGATTTCTGCAACTACTTGAAGAGCAAGGGGATAAGGAGGCAGCTGACTGTACCCTATACCCCACAGCACAATAGTATCGCAAAGAGGGTTAATAGATCTCTACTGGACAACGTAAGGAGCATGCTAGCTGACAGCGGGTTACCGTTGAGCTTTAGGGAGATGCACTAGGGATGGCTTGCTGGGCAAAGAACCGCTTGCCTACAAAGGGGCTTGCAGCTGATATGACTCCACACGAGGCATTTTATGGGAGGAAGCCGAACCTACAGTTTGCAAGGGTATGGGGATGCATGGTGCAGTATAGGGAGCCAAATGGACCAGACCACAAGTGGGGCATCAACCTCGGGATCTGTCCTGTAAGTAAGGGTTGGGTAATCAAGGATGTGGAGAATGGGAGTGTGGTGGTAACAAGAGATGTGGTATTTTATGAGAGTGTGAACTATCTAGAGTGGAAGGGTGTGGACAAGGACATGAGCTGCAGGGGAGTTGGCTGCACCTTGCGCTATAGAGGAGATGATGGAAGAGCATGAAAAGGAAGGGATTGGAGCTGCTGATGAGGATGAAGGGGATGGGATGGAAACGGATCAGCCTGGAATGACAGTTGAATGGGTGTGGGAGAAATCACCTAGTGAAGCTGAGGAGATACCAGAGATAATGCAGCAGGACAGGGATGAGGAAGTGGAGATTGAGCAGCAGCAGGAAATAACAAGAGAGTCAGTTAGTGGAGAGAATGATCCATGGCGCTTGCTGGAAAGTGAAGACACGGATGAAGCAGCAAGAAAAATTGGTGAACTGCTGGAGGATGGAGCTGTAGTGATTGGAAGGGAGGCAGCCGACAGTGAGACCGATAATGAGAAGAATGGAGAAGAGGGTAGCAAGGAAAGTGGGGGGACTTCTGCAGCTGAGGAGTTGGGAGGGGGCAAGAGGGTGAAGAAGCAGAATGCAAAGTATGTCCAGCTACTCATGACGTGCTGGAAGAAAGTTCACACACACCTGCTACTCACAGTAAGTGCAACAGCCTTGGTGAGCAAGGCAACGAGAGAAAAGCACAATCTACCAAGTGAGCCCGTTACAGTAGAGGAGGCATTGAGTGGGCCTTATAGTAAGCAAGGGAGAGCAGCCATTTAGGAAGAGCTGGATACCTTGGCAGAGAGAGGCACCTGGGAGTTAGCTCGTATGCCGGCGGGGAGAAATGCAGTAGGAGTAAAGTGGGTCTTCAAGATAAGGACGGGAGACTTTGGACAGTTGGAGCGATTCAAGGGAAGGCTAGTGGCTAAGGGGTATACCCAAGTCGAGGGGGATGACTACAATGAGACCTATGCCCCCGTGAGCAAGCTTACAACGGCAAGGGGGCTGCTGAAGGTGATCGTGGCGGGGTATTTCCTAGTGCAGCAGGATATTAAAAATGCCTTCCTTTATGGGGTGTTGAAGGAGGAAACTTACATGGACCAGCCGCCAGGGTTTGAGGATGGAACCGATAGGAAGTGCACGCTGATAAGGGAACTGTATGGGCTGAAGCAGAGTCCACAGGAGTGGTACAAATTGATGGATGAGCGGCTGATGAAGGGGGGATTCACTAAGAGCGAGTGTGACAGGGCATTCTACTGGAACGGAGAAGGGAAGCAGTAAGTATTTCTCCTACTTTATGTGGACGACATATTGGTAACGGGAGCTGTGAAGGAAGAGGTGGAGAAGGTGTGTCCTCACCTAGCAGAGGTATTCCAAGTGAAACCGATCCCTCGAACGACGCTTTTCTTGGGCATGAATCTGGAGAGGAATGAGGGAGAGAAAAAACAATTTCTCTACCAACAAAAGTATTGTCAGCGGTTGCAGCAAAGGTTCGGAGGGAACTACACCAAGGCAATAGCAACATCTCTCGGTGGAGCTGCAGAACATGACGGAGAGAGAGAGAGGAGGATGCTATCAAGTGGGGAAGTGAGAAGAAGGCGCTGAAAGCATACTAGTAAAGGGTGGGATCAGTCATGTACCCGGTGTCGTGCACTTGGGTAGACATGGAATTTGCAGCAAGCTATTTGGGGCAAAAGGTGCAGCAGCCAGAGGGGCGCAAATGGAGGGAGATGGACCGAAGTATAAGTTACCTACTTCAGCACAAGAAAGAGGGGTTGCTGTTTGAGGGAGGTGAGGAGACGTTGGAGTCAGTAGGATATGCGGACGCATCACATGTCTCGGACAAAGAGACAAGAAGGGGAGCTTTTGGGTGTGTATACCTACTTGGAGGGATGGCGATCATGTGGCAGGCCAAGAATTTTTAGGATATAGCTCTATCAAGTGCAGAAGCCGAGTACATGGCACTCTTCTATGCTTGCCAAGAGGGGGTTTGGCTAAGGAGTTTGCTCAAGGAGCTAGACATTGAGGTGAAGGGGCCAACAGTGATTTGAAGGGACAGCACGTCGGCTATACATTTGGCGCGGAATGACAATTGGCATGGGCGAACAAAACACATGGATACGAAGTACCATTGGGTGCGGGAGCAGCTGGAGAAGAAGACCTTCACATTTGAGCATGTGCGGACAGAGGAGCAAGCAGCGGACTTCTTGACCAAGAACTTACCAAGGGCAAACTTTGAGCATTACAAGGAGTTGGTTGGTATTCGCACTATTGCAGCATTGCAGGGGAGGGAAGGACATGAAAAGAAGACCTAGAAGTAGATGACTTCGAAGACGTGGGATAGTATGATCTTCGCGAGCTGACATCGACGGTCGAGACCGAAGATATCGAGAAGCTGTGCAAGGCCATCCCTCCGGACTTAGCAGACCTGATTCGGAAATACCCTGAGCACGCCGAAGAAGGATGGAGGATTCAGAATGTGTATCGACTACCGCGCGCTCAACCGGATCACCATCAAGTCATGTTACCCGATCCCATGAGCCGACAAACTTCTTGACCAACTTTGAGGGGCCAAGTTTTTCTCGAAAATCGACTTGCGTGGAGGTTACCATCAGATTCGCGTCGTCGCCGAAGATTGTCACAAGACGGTATTTCCAATCCGCTATGGCAGCTACGAGTACCTGGTGATGCCTTTTGGCCTCACGAACGTGCCCTCGACCTTCCAAATGACCATGAATGGAATTTTCAGGGAAATCTTGGACAAATGCGTCATCATCTACTTCGACGATATACTAATCTACAGCCGCAGGAGGGAGCATCACTTAAAGGATCTTGATGCAGTCTTCACGTTGCTGCACAAGAATCGCCTCATCACCAAAGGGTCTAAGTGCGACTTTCTTAAGTAGGAGTTGGAATTTCTGGGCCACATCGTCTCTACCGAAGGAGTGAAAATCGACCCCAAGAAAATCCATACCATACAGGAATGGAAGCCGCCAGGCAACATCAAGGAGCTGCAAAGTTTTTTGGGTTTCGTCAATTACGTCCGTCGGTTTACACCTAATATGGCTGGGTTATCTGCCCCGCTAACTGACCGACTCAACGATCACGATTGTTTTTGGTGGGGAGAGAAGCAGCAAGCTGCATTTGACCAACTGAAGATCGCCGTCACGTCGTCGCCCGTCCTTCGCATCTCCGATCCTGACCGTCCATACGAAGACATCACCGACGCCAGCGACATCACCATCGGCGCAGTTCTTCTACAGGATTTTGGCAACGGATTACAGCCGGTCGCCTACGAATCACGGAAGCTGCAAGGTGCAGAGAAAAATTATACGGTACACGACAAGGAAATGTTGGCGATCGTCCACGCGTTCAAAACCTAGTGGTGCTACCTGACAGGCGCTAACGTCACTGTGCGGACCGACCACAAATCCCTCCAGTACCTGCGAGCCCAACCGAATCTCAACCCACGACAAATCCGATGCCTCCATTTCCTCGAGTCAAACTTCCACTATACCATCACCTACAAGCGGGGCGCCAACAACATTGCTGATGCCCTGACCCGACCCACTACTCATACAGCCGTCATACTAGTCGCCCAAACCAGCCCACTCCTTACTGGACTATTTACCCACGGCTACAAAATCGACCCATTCTTCCACTCTGCCATTCACCAATAGTATACCACCGCTACCCGACACTACTATATTAAGCCCGACACTTCCCGCATCTGGGTTCCCGGCTACGATTTACTTTGTACCCTCCTAATCCATGAATCCCATGACAATCCTACCTTCGGGCATTTCGGGGTCGATAAAACCATGAAGACGTTGCAACGCAATTATTCCTGGCCGAACATAGCCGACGACGTACGCAAGTACGTGTCCTCCTGCACCGCCTGCCATCAACGAGCAGCCGGACTCCTACAGTCGTTGGATCCACCTGAGAGACCCTGGCAATACGTGACAGGACTGCTAGCTGGTTCTAGCGGAAACGACGCCATCCTCGTGGTCGTTGACCGACTCACGAATATGGCCCACTTCATCGCCTGCCAATAGAAAATTACAGCTGAGCAAACTGCCCAACTGCTCATCGCCAACGTCATCAGACTGCACGGATTGCCCACCACCATTATTTCTGACCGAGGCCCGAAATTCACATCGAATTTCTGGTGCCACCTGTGGGACCAATTCGGCACCAAACTACAGTTTTCCTCCGCCTACCACCTACAGACTGATGGGCAGACTAAACGAGTCAACCAAACTATGGAGCAACTCATTCGAACTACCTGCACTGACCCACAGACATGGGAGCAATCCCTTCAGCTGCTGGAATTCGAGTATAATAATGCGCCTTCCGCATCAACCCACCAATCCCCACTTTTCCTTTATTACGGTCAGGACCCCGTGGTACCCTCTACACCAAACATCGAGACACCCGTACCCCGATCCCAGCGATTTGCCGAATACATCCTCGCAACCCGAGAAAAAGCAGCCCAGGCAATCCGGAAAGCCAACCTGGTCGCAAGCCGACAAGCCGATCGTCATCGACGTGACGTCACCTACAAAGTGGGGGATCTCGTGCTACTTGACACTCGCAATTTGCGTCTGCTGATCTCGAGCAAACTCCGACCCTGATTCTGTGGCCCCTGTCAAGGAACCAATATGGTGACACCTGTTAAATTATATTGGTTATATATAATTGTAGGCTTGGTAGGTATTACTGAAACCTACTGTAAAGGGTACAACCCCCTCTTTGTATCCCTCTCTTCTCCTAATCTAACCCCTCTTTTCTCTCATAACTTTTGGCCCCTTCCTAAAACCTCTCGCCTACTTTTATGGCCGCCTAGAGTATTTAGTTAAACAACACCTGTCACCGCTCACCTCCGACTCCCGGCTGATTGGCATCACCACCTGGCTTTCCATGTCAGCCTCCTATGCCCCTCGTCCCCAGTTCGTCGGATTTGGCACGTCAGCGCATAATGAATGTTGGGCTGCAATGCGCAGGCAAGATCAGCAGGTTAGGATGAAAGGGGAAAATCATGTGTGTTGGTGTAGGATAATGTTAGGTTGTTCTGGTTATATCAGCCACTCTGCTGTGGAAATTTGTGGATGCGCAGGGAACACCGGGCTGAGAGGTAATGGAAATGGGAGGTCGGAGGGAGGATGGTGTGAGAACCCAGAAAGGAGTATGGAGAAGATACAAGTGGGGGAATGCTGAATAGAAACGAGATTGATGGAAAGAGAAGTAAGGAAACAAAAAAGGAGGGAGGAGAGGGTGGAAATGATGAAACTAACATGCAACAGCCTTGGTAAGAGGAGGAAGCACCCAGAAAGGAGTATGAGCACAAGTGCAGAAGAGTAACACTCAGGTGACAAAAGAATGAGCAGCATGGAAATCGGATGTGGGGGGGGAGGAGCGTGTGAGAGTGAAGAGACTTACAAGAACCAGCCTGTGATGAGAGGAAGACATACCCAGAAAGGAGTATGGGCAACATTATAGTAGGGGGATGCTGAAGTGAAACGAGAGAGGTGGAAAGAGAAGTCAGGAAACTGAGGTGGGCGAATACGAGGGAGGAGAGGGTGGAAGTGACGAAACTTACTTGCAACAGCCTTGGTAAGAGGAGGAAGCACCCAGAAAGGAGTATGAACACAAGTGCAGAAGAGTAACACTCAGGTGACAAAAGAATGAGCAGCATGGAAATCGGATGTGGGGGGGGAGGAGCGTGTGAGAGTGAAGAGACTTACAAGAACCAGCCGATGATGGGAGGAAGACATACCCAGGATGGATTATGAGCAAGATACAAGTAGTGGGACGCTGAAGCGAGAAGAGAGAGATGGAAAGAGAAGTCAAGAAACTGAGGAGGGCGAACAGGACGGAGGAGAGAGGGTGGAAGTGACGAAGCTTACTTGCAGAAGCCTTGGTAAGAGGAGGAAGCACCCGGTAATGAGTATGAGCACAAGTGCAGAAGAGTAACACTCAGGTGAAAAACGAGAGGTGGTGGAATGAGCAATCGATGAGAGGTTGAGAATGAGGAGACTTACCCGCACCAGTCGATGAGAGAATGTGGGTGGTGGGGGCACGAGTGTGTGCAAAAGGCAAATTGCGCATGGTTTCAAACATTTGGATGACAGAAACAGAGAGAATATGAAAGAGGAGACATGGGAGGAAGCGAACGCGAGAAACTGATACTTCTAAAAGGTATAATGGGTGGAGAGAGCAAGGCTAAGCAAAACAAGGTGAGTTAATTGGAGGGAGTATCACCACTGTCAAAGGGCATGCTCCAGGGAATGGAGTAGAGTGAGGAATTGGTTATAAGAGACCAACTTGAGGGGTTGTTGCATGCTAGCAAAGAAACAGGCAACATGTAAGTGGAGGGATTTTGGATGAAGTCAAGGGATGAAAGCACACGGAGAGGTGGCGAGGTAGTGCATGTAAATGCAAAACGGTGGATGTGGTGAGGTGGTGGATTGTTGGATAAAATGGGAACGGGCCTTAGAAGTGTGGTAGAGTGGGGAAAAGACAATGAAGGGTACACTATGCATGGGGTAGATACGGATGAAGGACAGAGCCATACCAAACAAAACATGGGGTGAGAGGAGTGCTTGGCCTCAGAGAATTGGCGTTTTGTGTGGAAAACAGAGCTAGGGAGTAGGGAGGACTTGGTGGGAAGAGTGATTGTGAAGGAGCAACTTACACGTGGTCTAGTGGGAGTGAATGTGATCCATGAGAAAAACAGCGAGCACAAATGCGTGGATCGTGAGGGGATATTTGCAACCAGTGGATTCGGATGACGGCAGGAGAATAGCCGAACATGAGTGTGGCTTTGCAGGGGGGAGTGTGGGATAGGGGTGCCTCATGTGCACTGAATAGGTGCGGTATTTGGTCAATATGTGAAGTCCACGCAGAACAGAAGACTGGTAAACATCCCAAGAGGGCAGCTCGCATGTCATGGGGGGGGGTGTAGATAACAAGGGTAGGCAGGTCCTAACTTAAATGCGCTTGTTGGAGATGGGGAAAGATATCTAGCACAAATGAGTGGCAGAGAGAGTACACAGTGAGATTGAGAAAAGGGGAACAACAGTGGCAGAAACGGGAGAACATATCAGGGGAAAGCATGTAGGCAGAGTACACATACTAGCCGCATACAACGTTCTCCAATCCTCGAGTGAGGTTGCCCCCCGGGGCACCCTGCTACCATTGGGTCTGCGGCAATGGAGATCAAAGTGGTCGTACATCTTGATCCGGCCTGCTGTCAGCACATCATTGCGCCAGTCTTGCAGCCTCTTCCTCATGTACCCCTGACGGCGTTTGTCGATCCGGAAAACCAGCGACAGGTCCCGGCGGTGCTCTGCTTCTGTCCACTCGAGTGCACAGGCAATAGCTCGGTGGATTCTCTCTCGTGTTGGCCACATGTTGTAATCCACGTGCGGGGTTCTGAAAAACAGAATCTCGATTGCCTCTGTGATGTACTCCTGGCGGAGTGGTGTCGCAGGGGAAAAATGAGAGAACAAGTGAGAGGTCGGGCAGATGCACATTTGGGGCCGAGCATGGTTGGGAGGAGAGGGTAGGAGGGGAGAAGTGAAATGCGCACAGAAGAGCACGTGTGCAAACTCCCTGCACGTGCATAGTAAGACCTTAGGGTGTGGGAGGTGGTAGGAGACCTAACGACAAAGGTTTAGGGCCATTCAGCCCGTCTGATGATAATTTCGAAGTGGACCACCCACATGGTGCAAAAACGTGTGAAAAAAGCTATGGAAAGGAAGGAGAGCAATCAAGAACGTGGAGAGGCAAGGCGTGGGATTGGGAAAGGACGAGCAATATGCACTGTTAGGAGTGGGATGCGGGAACACTGCCTTTCGAACAAGAGAGGGTGGACAGAGAGGCGGACTTGTGAAAGAGGGCACGGACAAGTGGTAGTGTAAATGGCCAAAGGTTGTGGGGTGGAGTATACATGCTTCCAAGAGCTTGAGCAGGATGAGAGGGGAAAGAGTTGGGTGAGAGGAAAGGACGAGAATGGGGAAAAATACAGAGTGGAATGTAGGAAAGTGGACGAGCATACCACAGTTTAAGGTGGCGAAAAAGTTTGGGACATAGCAACTTACAAATGGCGTAGGTAGACTGGAGATTTGAAATGAGCGGAAGCGAGTGTGTGATAGAGCTACTTTGCACAAGTGAGGAGGGCTGAGGGAGTTAACATGTGCGAACATCACACGAAATGATACAACGTGCAATAACATGGGCACTCATCAAGCATAAGATCAAACCATACATCGAGCCCGCCTTCAACATCTGGAACTGCTTGCATTGCGCGCACCACTCTCGCCGCCCACTCGCGCTGCCTGGAAGTCAGCCCCTGCATCTCAATCGATTGATTGCCACGGTAAGCGCATGCAAACGCATTCGAGAATCCCACCTCCGTGCGTGGCCAGCAGATCAATTGAACTTGCGGCGGGGGCATGGGGGGGGCTGAAGCGAATCGCCTACATTCGGCAAGTTTGGCCTCAAGCTCCTTAATCCGTCTCGCTTGCTCTCTGTTCTTTCTGCAAACTTCATTGAAGGCTGCACGTGTCACCGTGTCGGTTGCACCCAACCCGCTATTGGTTCCATTACGACCTGTGGGCAAACGGTCCGACCCCTGGACTCCCGCTACCCCTCGGACCCGCGCTGCCCCATGCAACCCGGCTGCACCTTGCACCCCTCCTGCCCCTTGCCCTCCACCTACCCCATGCAACCTTGCTACTCCATGCACCCCTGTTGCGCCTTGCCCCCCTGCAGTACCTTGCACCCTTCCGGCCTCATGCACTCCTGCTGTCCTATGCACCCCTGCTGTCCTATGTATCCCTTGCACCCCACCAGCCCACTGTCCTCCGCTTGCCCCTTGCACCCCACTGGCCTACTGCCCTCCTCCTGCCCCTTGCACCCCTGCTGTCCTCTGCACCCCTGTTGGCCCTTGCACCGCACCAGCCCATTGCCCTCTGCTTGCCCCTTGCATCCCTGCTGTCCAGTGCTCTGGAGCCGCCCCTTGGCCGTTGGTTGCAGCTCCTCCATCGCTGAGCTGCACAGACGATGGAGCAGTGGCATAATCAAAATCGAGACTGTTCCAGTCTGTACCATCGGATGCCTCTTCTGAATCCCTCTCCTCCTCCCAGTCTTTGTCCTCGTAGTCAGATACACACAGAGGTGCGTCGCGCCCACCATTCGGCATACTCGCCAACGGTCCAGCGTGATGGCTGTCATGGTGAGTTGTGCCATCCGCCACCCAATCAGACGGTAGCACAGAGGGGGTCCTGGCAGCAAGAGCAAACATCCGACCCACATGCATCATTGGTGTGCCTTGACCCCCTGCCGCGCCCTGCACCCCTGCTGCACCTTGCACCCCTGCTCCCCCATGCATCCCCTCTCCTTCTTGCATACCTGTTGGGCCCTGCATCACTTCTCCCCATTGCATCCTTTCTCCGCCTTGCATCCTTGCTGCACCCTGCACCCCTTCTCTACCCTGCATCCATGCTCCGCCCAGCATCCCTGCTGAGTCCCGCATCCCTCCTCCACCTTGCACCCCTGCTGCACCTGGCATCCCTGCTGCACCTTGCAACCCTGCTGCGCCTTGCAACCCTGCTGCGCCTTGCAACCCTGCTGCGCCTTGCATCCCTGCTGCGCCTTGCATCCCTGCTGCGCCGTGCATCCCTGCTGCGCCCTGCCCCCCTGCTGCGCCCTGCCCCCCTGCTGCGCCCTGCCCCCCTGCTGCGCCCTGCCCCCCTGCTGCGCCCTGCCCCCCTGCTGCGCCCTGCCCCCCTGCTGCGCCCTGCACCCCTGCTGCGCCCTGCACCCCTGCTGCGCCCTGCACCCCTGCTGCGCCCTGCACCCCTGCTGCGCCTTGCACCCCTGCTGCGACTTGCACCCCTGCTGCGCCTTGCCCCCCTGCTGCGCCTTGCCCCCCTGCTGCGCCCTGCCCCCCTGCTGCGCCCTGCGCCCCTGCTGCGCCCTGCGCCCCTGCTGCGCCCTGCGCCCCTGCTGCGCCTTGCGCCCCTGCTGCGCCTTGCCCCCCTGCTGCGCCTTGCGCCCCTGCTGCGCCTTGCGCCCCTGCTGCGCCTTGCGCCCCTGCTGCGCCTTGCCCCCTTGCTGCGCCTTGCCCCCCTGCTGCGCCTTGCACGCCTGCTGCGCCTGGCACCCCTGCTGCGCCTTGCACCCCTGCTGCGCCTTGCACCCCTGCTGCGCCTTGCACCCCTGCTGCGCCTTGCACCCTGCTGCGCCTTCCACCCCTGCTGTGCCTTGCCCCCCTGCTCTGCCTTGCCCCCTTGCTGTGCCTTGCACCCTTGCTGCGCCTTGCATCCCTGCTGTGCCTTGCATCCCTGCTGCACCCTGCATCCCTGCTCCGCCTTGCATCCCTGCTGCCCCTTGCACCCTTGCTGCGCCTTGCACACCTACTGCGCCTTCCACCCCTGCTGCGCCTTGCATCCATGCTGCGCCTTGCATCCCTGCTGCGCCTTGCCCCCCTGCTGCGCCTTGCATCCCTGCTGCGCCTTGCACCCCTGCTGCGCCTTGCATCCTTACTGCGCCTTGCCCCCCTGCTGTGCCTTGCAGCCCTACTGTGCCTTGCATCCCTGCTGCGCCTTGCATCCCTGCTGCGCCTTGCCCCCCTGCTGCGCCTTGCACCCCTGCTGCGCCTTGCATCCTTACTGCGCCTTGCCCCCCTGCTGTGCCTTGCACCCCTGCTGCGCCTTGCACCCCTGCTGCGCCTTGCATCCCTGCTCCCCCTTGCACCTCGGCTGTGGCCCACTGCGCACCGCAGGCGCTGGAGATTTGGAAGGCGGGACTCTGAACAGCTGGGTGCCGGAGTGTGGCCGAGGAGGTCTGTGTAGGAAGGTTTGGCGATGCAAGTGAGGAGGGTGTCAAAGCAGCTGGGCCGGCTGTGTGCAGCCGACGTTGTGGTGAAGCCGGGAGTTGATGAGAGGGAGATACGGAGCATGGCTGCTGAGTGTTCAATGGTGACGAGCAGATGGGGATGGCTTGTGAGGCATTTGGGGAGTACGGAGTGAAAACAGGCGGAGGTGGATTGGAAGGACTGAACACGCACTCACGTGCAGTCACTTGACCAGAGCAGTTGCTGGCATGATTGGGGGACCCACCAGCACCCACCTGGCTAGAGCAGATGCTGGCAGGATAGGGGGATCCACCAGCACCCACCCGGCCAGAGAAGTTGCTGGCAGGGTAGGGGGATCCAAAAGCACCCACCTGGCCAGAGCAGTTGCTGGCAGGGTAGGGGGATCCGCCAGCACCCACCTGGCCAAGGTAGTTTCTGGCAGGGTTAGGGAAACCCTCAGCCGCCACAAAGCCTTGCTGGTTGGACAACGCTGTGATGGATCTTGCTGTCCCAAGACCCCCCACTGCGACATGAACCCCCGCTGCACCTTGCACCCCAGCCGTCGCAATGCCTTGCTGGCTGGACAACGCTGCCACTGAGCCCCAAGCAGCCCCCTGCCCATAGTCAGTATGGCTGTCGACTGGGTTAGCAGACCCCATAGCAGCCCCTGGCTCATCATTTATTGCACCTTTTTTTGGCAGAGGGATGGGCCGTTCGACGGGCGCCTGCCGGGACAGCACACTCAATGATCGAAACCCTTGAACTGCACAACAACGTAAGAGCAACGCGATGCGTCAAACGAAGGCAGTTGCTTGCTGGTAGAAATATCAGAACGAGGCTAGGGCACAGCAGAGTTTCAGGCATAATAGGCTGGTAATCGCATTGAACATACCGTTGTCTTCACCAGAGGCGCCTTGTCCCTGACGCTTGGCTCGTTTTGGACCTCGCCCATTTGCCGCGGCGCACGCACGTTTCCCGCGGCGCTTGTGGTGTGCGGGCCTTTCTGATGCCACGAAATTATCATAACCTGCATCAAGACCCGCCACTGGTACACTATTGTGAATGACTCGCGGCTAACATTTTCAGGGCAGACGCGAGCAAAACAGTCAAAGGTTACCTACCCGAAACATCATTGTCAGCATTGAGTCGTTGTTCCTCTGCAGTCGAGGTGCTCGCATTGTTCCTGCGACGTTGACGTTGATGTCCATCCAACTCGCCAGCAGCTCGCTTGCCGGAGATGGTGTGATGACCCGGTCTCTCCACACAGATGAAGTTTTTTGCAGCTTCCTCTAGGGTAGCCATAACTGAGGTCGTCAGAAAAACGCACGCTTGGTTGGGTTTGCAGTACGTTTTGGAACGATAAAAATCAGGACTACGAGAGATTAACCTATATTAAGAATGGGTATACTGTAGTCGCGACACCAAGGGCCTACGATGGAGGCAATGTCATGAGGTTCGAATATTAATAGCAATTACGAGGATAGAGTGAGCAGCGAGGAGATTTGGTACCTCGAACGACGAAAGAACTTTAGGTCACAACCGCCAACGATCATCAGCACGCATGGATGTTGCTCTGGTAGCCATTGTCATCAGTGGCAAAACAGAACGAACAAGCTTTACTGTAAGAAGCTAAGATGGGACGAAGTGCAAAATTGCCTCGAGACATGAGACGATAGAGTTTGGAAGAAGACGAGGGTGAGGAGAAACGGGTGGGTTGCGCTAACGGGAGTGCGAAATTTAAGGGCGTGATCTTAGCCTACCTGGGTTCACTATGTGCATACAAGAATGCTTCTTTGTTACCGAATGAGAGTGGCTAAAGGTGGCTTGCCGAGCTGTGCCAGAAACAGAACCTGTCCATAGAAACAGCTCGAATAGAACACGCCCCTAAAGCTGAGTTCGGTGGGGATACATCAGCTTCCAAAGCGAACCCCTCAACCGCAATCTGAAGGGCTGGATGTGAGTGGCCCAATCACGATTTCTCGGGCTGTGATTGCGCCATTGCCGAGCTCAATAAACTGGCTAGCGTTTTTAATGCACAGCCATCGATTGGTGTATCTAGTCGGTCGGTCCAAAACCCAGGAGTTTTGGAAGCCTTATCTTAAAACAAGCCATCCGCACAACCTGGCTATTACTGTTAACGTAGAAACGAATGATTACTAGAGGTGGAAACCTAGAACAAATACTAGTTGGTTGTACTCACTAGAAGCATACCTCAGTCTAGCCTATAACTTCTACATAGATAATATGTATAAGTTGACACACCCCCTAGGCTAGACAAGGGGTGAAACTAAACAAGAAGCAAACAGCTCAGGGCGGCACTACTAGTCCAACCACCGGAGGTAAGGCCACAAGGCCAGTCTGACAAGCATATATAATAGAGAGTACACAATCAGGATCCTAACAGGGGAGCAGCTACAGGAACAAGACCAAGCTGTACACAGTGCCGCTGATGATCTTTAGGCGCAAGCGCCTTAGTAAAGATATCAGCTGTGTTGGCACCTGAGGCCAAGTGAACTACGCGGGCCTGGCGGCGCTGCTGTAGCTCGCGCAGGAGGAAGTACCGCAGCTGGATATGCTTCGCTCTGCCCTCAAGCCGAGGCTCCTGACACAGGAGTATCATGGCCCTGTTGTCAGCGTACAGGACCGGGGCAGAGCTAGGCCGCTCACCTAAGTCTGTGAGCAAGAAGGTCAGCCAGCGGAGCTCCTGTGCCGCCATGGCACCAGCGTAGATCTCAGCCTCACAGCTAGACTGAGCCACAGACGACGAGCGAGTGGATCTCCAAGAGATAGCACCCGAACCAAGGCTGAAACAGTAGCCCTGCGACGACCTGAGCGTCTCAGCGTCGTCTGCCCAAGAAGCGTCTGTGTGCCCAGTAAGGACCACTGGCCTGCGTCCTCCTAGCACTAACCCCATGCCTGATGTACTAGCAAGATAACGCAAAACCCTCTTAGCGGCAGACCAGTGCTGAGGTCGGTGTCTGCCTGTAGCCACAAAGCGAGCCAGGATGCTGAGAGGGTATGCGAGATCTGGGCGAGTGCAAGTCATCAGGTACATGAGGCAACCCACCAGCTCTGCGTAGGGGCCACTGGGCTCTACTGGCTCCTCAGGAAGGGGAGCAGAGAGCCCATGGTCTACGGGTAGAGGTGTGGGCTGTGCAGAGGAGAACTGAAGACCGAACCTCTGAAGGACCTGACGCACCAAGTGTGACTGGGTCAGAGTGATGGTGCGTGCTGCTCTGTCCCTAGAGATCTGCAGGCCAAGATAGCGACGCAGCTCTCCAAGGTCAGTGCAGGTGTGTCTCTTCAGCAGCTCAGCCTTCACAGAGGCCAACCAGGCGGGAGACGAGCCCACGGCTGCGGCGGGTGCTGCTGGGACGGCGGCTGCGGCTGGGGCTGGTCCTGCTGCTGCTGGGGCTGCTGCTCCTGCCCACCGGTGGTAGTCCCCTCAGGCGGACTACCGTCACCACCACCACGACCACTACCATCTGCGTCACCACCCCTACCTCCCTGGCGGCCACGGCCACCGCGACGCGAGCGCTGCTGCGGGTGGACAGCAGCAGCCGTCTCGGTAAGAGGGGTCGCCGTGGCGACCGCAGCCGAAACGTCAGTGAACGTGCACTGGGATGGGGCACAGCCGTGAAAGATAGAGACTGCCGGCGCACCGCTCGACTGAGCGATAGTGCGCTGGCGAGTCTCGATCTCAGTGAGGGTGTCGACAAAGGCGGTCAGGGTGAGGTCACCCGGGTGCTGGCTAAGAAAGTGGTCGCGAGCACTAGCGAGGCGGTCTGGCAGGCGCATAGCGATAAAATAGAGCGTCATGCAGAAAGGAGGGGGGAGCGCAGTGAGCTGGGCAGCAGTGCTGGCAGTGCGATAGCGAGTCTCTAGGGCACGCAAATGAGTGGCAAAGTCTGCGACAGTAGGGAAGGCAGCCAGGTCTGGGAACAGCATCGGAAAGAGCAAGCGGCCAGCAGAAGCGGAGGCAGGGGTGGAATAGCGAGCAATAACGGCGTCTAAATAAGCTTTGGCCGTTTCAACAGTAGCAAAACGCGAGCGCTCAGACACAGGGAGGGCGTGACTAATAGCAACCTGAGCTACTGCATCGCGTGAGTCCCAGACCGCACAGGCCAGCGCAGCAGTAGAGAAAGCCTCACGGTCATCAGAGGAGGGGTCAGCAGGGAGGGGAGTAGGTGCAGGGGGACGGGGGAGCAAGCCATCAGCATGGACAACCAGAGAGTGGCCATCCTGGCGCTGACCTGTAAGCTGGCGGCGGAGATCGGAGAGCCAGGCGGCGAAGTCAACCGCGTGGCCCTCAGCGTCCAGGCGGAGCACAAAGTCAGCCATCGTGCAGGGTCAGCGGCACAGCTCCTCAGCGACACAGCGGCACAGCAGCACAGCTCCTCAGCGGCACAGGAGCACAGCGGCGCGGTGACACGGCGGCAGCACTCTCCAGTAGGGCAGCAGCTAGGCGTCCCAGCGCAGGCGAGCAGAAGACACAGGGCCCGAGAGGACACGGCAGGCCGAGCAGGGGAGGCGGGCAGGTGCTCTGGGGCCGGACTGGTGCTGGGAGGGGCCAGGCTGGTGCTGCTGGGGCCGGTCGGGCACGAGGAGGGGCCGGGCAGCGCTGAGGAGAGGCCGGGCGGCGCTAGGAAGGGGCCGGGCGGCACTAGGAGGAGGCCGAGCGGCACTAGGAGGCCAGGCAGGCGAGCGCTAACAGCAGGCGCGACAGGGGCCAGCGGGCGCGACGAGGCCTAAGGGGCGCGACGGGGCCCAGCGGGCACGACGGGTCCCAGGGGGGGCGCGACGGGGCCGAGGAGGCGCGACGGGGACCAGCGGGCACGACGGGGCCCAGGGGGGCCGCGACGGGGCCTAACGGGCGCGACGGGGCCCAGGGGGGGCGCGACGGGGCCTAGCAGGCGCGACGGGGCCTAGGAAGCGCGAAGGGGCCCAGCGGGTGCGACGGGGCCTAGGAGGCGCGACAGGGCCCAGCGGGCGCGACGGTGCCCAGAGGGGGCGCGACGGGGCCTAGGAGGCGCGACGGGGCCCAGCGGGCACGACAGGGCCTAGGAGGGGCGCGACGGGGCCGAACGGGCGCGACGGGGCCCAGAGGGGGGGGGACGCGACGGGGCTTAGGAGGCGCGACGATGCCTAGGAGGAACGACGGGGCTCAGCGGGCTCGACGGGGCCCATGGGGGGCGCGACGGGGCCTAGGAGGCGCAACGGGGCCCAGCGGGGGCGCGTTAGGGCCTAGGGGTCGCGACGGGGCCCAGCAGGCGCGACGGGGCCCAGGGGGAGCGCGACGGGGCCTAGGAGGCGCGACGGGGCCCAGCGGGCACGACGGGGCCCAGGGGGGGCGCGACGGGGCCTAACGAGCGCGACGGTGCCCAGGGGGGGCGCGACGGGGCCTAGGGGGCGCGACGGGGCCTAGGAGGCGCGACGGGCGGAAGCGGTAGGCGGGGGGATCCTAACCTAAGCGTGATACCATGTTAACGTAGAAACGAATGATTACTAGAGGTGGAAACCTAGAACAAATACTAGTTGGTTGTACTCACTAGAAGCATACCTCAGTCTAGCCTATAACTTCTACATAGATAATATGTATAAGTTGACAATTACAGCTCATAAAAGTGCTAGGATCAAGTTGAGTTTGGCCACAATTGCAGTTGTGTTGGAAAGCCACACTTCATAAACAGTTGTCAGTTATTGTTCGAGACACCAGTCCTTTGGACATTGACCTGGTGTACAAAGTTGGTGATTTGTTCTCGACGTCTTTAGCATTGCGTTTACTACGTCTCGTTTTGAACTTGTTAGCTTCGTTTGTGGGCAAGCAAGAAGTTGTATTGACATTTGTGTAATGAACCACAAATCTGGGCCATACTTCGTTGTTCCTACAGGTTGAATTGTATGTTATTATATCGTGCATTTTCTTACTTGGTCGCAAAACGATTAAGAAAATACAACGACCGCCTCTGAAAGGAGCATACGATGTGAACTGTGCGCACTACCGAGCATGCATCGACTACGTAGTACCTGGAGTCTTCGGGCGCGTCAATGAGTGTCTCGCAGCCCGTCAATGTGTCCACCTCGTCCATGTCGTAGAATCGTAAAAACGCAAATGACTTATGCTCACCATTTTCCCATTTCTCGTCCACATGGAACAGCATAAGGAGCTGGCCATACCATGTGACACGGGTCCTCACACCATCCTCTCCAACTTCTTTACCGTGCATGATCACGTGGCAGAATGTGGGCGAGCCATGGAAGTCGGGGTTAGCTCATGCGTAATGTGCCTCTCTCTCACCAGATGACGGCAACGCCATGGCAGTCTGCACCTGCAGGCAGAACATGTGGCAGTATGAGGATAAGGTAAAACAAGTACTGTGTATGGGCCATATCGTTCGGCTCTCAAAAAAAAGGGGGTTGTAGAGGGAATTGGTAAAGAGGACCAAGATTGGGTGGAACATCGAGAGAAATGAGGAAATAAGGGAGCTGGGAGATGTTCTCATGGAGATAGTGGAATAGGTAATGATAGGGAGGTTGGGAAACCACTAGTACCGCAAGGCATGTATCCAACGGGTACAGTTTTAGCTTGAGGCAATGCATCAGCTAGTGGCAAAACAGTAGCTAGGTGGCTTTGCTGAGACCCTTTCGGGAGCACTGAGCAACAGCCATTTCAGTAGCTCTAAGCACAGGCACAGCCAGCTTTTCCTACCCACACCCAGCTTTCCCTTTTAAACTCTGATTCCCAACTTTGATACTGGTGTTATCCATTCTGCCCCATTTTCCCACCATTCTCTTCCCTATTACCTCCCCCCCCCCCCCCCCCTTCCCCCGGTTTCCCTTCCACCAATGTTTTTCCTATCCTCCCTGTTTTCCTCTAACAGTTGTCCAATCCAGCACCACTACCCAGATCTCCATCACACTCGATTGCCTCTGCCCACCCTGATTTCACGTGACCGTGTTCCTGCAATGCTCCCAAGTGTCCAATCCAGCCCAGCTCAATCTTCCCGCCCCTGCTACCACACCCATACTTAAGCTGCTTTCCAAATTCTCCATATTTCCTGTTTTGTGGAACAACCGCTGGCTCCCCTTTTTGCCAGCTCTCACTACCCACCCGTATATTCCCCGTGCTTTCCGGTTTTACCTTCTTCGCCCAGTTCCCCTTTCCATCCTTGTTTTTAGCAGATCCCACTACTTCTCTCGCTACTGTGCTCTCCCCTCCACCACTTCCCCCTCTTGGTTTCTCCATCCAACCCTGTTTTCTTCCGGCCCTTAAATTCCTCTTACCCCCTAATCTCCCCCCCCCCACCCCAGATTTCCCATTGTAGCCATGGTCACCCTGTTCCCCCGTTTACTTCGTTCGCCATTGTTTAGGCGTTCCTCTCCACCCTAATATCCCTGCTCGGCCCACATAGCTCATCGTTCCCCGGTCCCCTATTTTTCCAGTGTTATTCATCCCTGATTTACTCTCCTCTACCCCTCTTGCCCGCCTTCAGTGTTTTCCCAACCGCCCCTGCTGTCCCCTCCACTTCCTTCACCTTCTACCTGATTTCCCCTTTTCCCTGTACCCCCTCTCCCCCCCTCATGTTTATTCAGGCACCCGTGTTTCCCTCTTTGTCCATGTCCTCCGCTGATCCTTCATTCCCCCTCTCCCGATGGTTTCCCCAGTCCCCAATGTCTTGTGTTTCCCTTACTGTTTCCCCAATCCTCCCCAAATTGCCATTGCGCACAACTACGGGCACCCGTCCCTAAAGGGTGCGTTCCTAGAACACATTCTTACATAGATTCGTTTGTATAGCGTTTTGATGAGATCCTTGAGACACAGCCCCATTTTATCCATGACTGCACCGTGGTACTTGACGAAGTTGCTCCACACAGCAGCTCCCAAAGTGCCCACGCCACCGAACGGAGTGCTCACGACAGTATGGCTCAACGTGAGCACACCGTGGCGTGCTTGGTCTGCCTGCACATTGAGTCCCAGTACCTCTGTGAGAGTTGAGAGGAGAAACACAAACTTGATCAGCGTGGAACGAGAACCACACCTTCATCAAGGCTGTCTCAAATGTAGTGGCTCCTTGAATAGCCGAGGGCAAGGTGCTCAGCACGTCTCTCAAAAGAGTACTACGAAGGATGGCTTCGTCGTACTGACAAAAATTGGAAGCCCGAAAGGGCTGTTTGCAACTAGTAGTATGTGCATGTTCGAACAAACATGTGCAATACTCTCTAGGAGCACCGCCTCGACGAATCGCCTCAGGGAAATGCCAGAGGAGATGAATTTTTACCAGCTTCCATCCATGTCCTTTCCTGGGAAACTGTGTCTTGAGCAGCCGCACCAACCTGTATAACACACAGTGCATGGTTATACTATGCTTGGGATCAGGGGCCATGCACTGCTGGGAGAAATTACAGCTGGGCACAAAGTGGAACTTACTCTGCTGTCTCCTTCATGTATTCCTGTAGCAGACTTTCCGTGTACTGCGCTGCTCGGAAAAACTTATCGAACCAAGCGACGAAGTATCGAAGCACGAACATCGCAGCTTCAGAGATAAGGCCTTCCATGATAAACATGGAGACCTAGGGGGAAGGGGGGAGGGGGGCGAGGGGGGGTGGGTGGGGGGGTGGGGGGATGGTAGAGGCTGAAGTTACGAGAATCCTGAAATAGCAATTATTACACATTAGAAAGGGGTTTAAGCATAGAAGCAGTCGCATGGCAAGAGTGGGCAAGGGCATAATTATGGGGGCTAATCGATCTTGCGATTGTTGGACAAACCCCAGTGACACAAGGCTATGGGAGGTATTGCTATGTTGTGGACTTACACGCAACATTGCAGCGTGTTCTGCAGCCGAGTAATTCGCACCAAGGCTGAAATATCTACCAGGGGGGGGGGGGATTTTCAGGCCAGCCGCTAGGCAGGTCGGGTAGGAAACTAGATGCCGCCTGCAGGGTGGGGCCAAACAGGGCATCACCATTAGTACGCTACCACCCGGGCAAAGGTAGATGTGAGAGATGTTAGTTAAAGGGCAACGGTGTAACCAATCACAAAAAGCTGGGAGTCATGGGTCATGACTTGCCAGGCATGTGTTACACAGAAAGGCAGGGGCAGCAGATCAATGGTAGAGAGACACATGTTGCAAAGCAACTGATGAGGGTTCAGGGTTGAGAGCTACGAGCTAAGACACAGGTGAGAGTCATGAGTGATTAACATTGGTATGACAAATGGAGACTGGAAAACAGGGAAACAAGTAATGCATGGGAGGCACCAGGTGTGTGGCGATGTAGATTCCGCTTGGGCAGAGAGGGATGGGGCATTGAAGCGAGTTATGGGGGGAAATGTCTGGTCAGATAGGGGCGGGCACAATCCCTAAACATGCGCTGAGATGTAAAGCTGTGAGTTTCGGACATGGGCATTAAGGCAAGGGAAGGAGACAACGTTGAATAGGAGGTGTTTGGGCTCATGCATGGGTGGGGTTGGCCGGTGCATAGCCCACGACACGGTGCCTTTATTCTTGGTATGGTTGTGAATGGCAGAGGAACAGGGTGTGAGAGGCACGGGCTGAGAGCCTTAGGGTTAGTGGGCAGGGTTTTCCATAGAGGCCTCTCTGAAGCATGGGTTGGGAACCGATTGGGTCGTGAAAATAAGGCACACGAGCCATGAGATGTAATAGGGAGCAGTGGTGATTTCGGAAAGCTTGGTGTTTCAATGCACCGGTGGAGCGGGCAGGGACAAAAGGGATGAACAAACAGGCTGGGTGAATGGGATAGTAGTGAGAGGCAGTAAAAGACCCAGGTGCACTGCCCCTATTGGAGCGTGGGACAACGTGAACGCGTGCAATTGGGTGTACATTGGGTTAAGGTTGGTGTGGGGTACATGCCTACCAGGGATGGTTCAACCCACCAGTTCATGGTCTTGCTGTTTTTGTTCTTCCTTAGAAGGCATTCCAGGATGTACAACCAAATCCCAATCATGATCACGTGGAGAACATCCGGCATGATCACACGATAAGGATTGCCCCAGGTGGTGGCTCGGTCCTCCTCTCTCCCGAAGGTCCACAGGAAGCACTATAGGGGAGGCGTGGGGCTTGTTCTGGATTTATGGTGCAGGGAACCAAGCGAAGATATAGGTTGTAGAATGGCATCTCACAAAAGGTCTCCCAGCAGTGTAACCAACCACGGGGAGGAGGGGGAGGACGGCTGAAGCAGATCTCCCTAATCCCGTGCTTCTCTGACGGTTGCTTCCATATCCATGCGTGCCCACCTCTATGTTTCATTCTCTTCCCTCTGCACTCATTCCCCTCCCCCTTGCCCTCAGCTTCTCCTCTCCTTGCCCTCAGCTCCTCCTCTCCTTGCCCCCAGTTCCTCCTCTCCTTGCCCTCAGCTCCTCCTCTCCTTGCCCTCAGCTCCTCCTCTCCTTGCCCTCAGCTACTCCTCTCCTTGCCCTCAGCTCCTCCTCTCCTTGCCCCCAGTTCCTCCTCTCCTTGCCCTCAGCTCCTCCTCTCCTTGCCCTCAGCTCCTCCTCTCCTTGCCCTCAGCTCCTCCTCTCCTTGCCCTCAGCTCCTCCTCTCCTTGCCCTCAGCTCCTCCTCTCCTTGCCCTCAGCTCCTCCTCTCCTTGCCCTCAGCTCCTCCTCTCCTTGCCCTCAGCTCCTCCTCTCCTTGCCCTCAGCTCCTCCTCTCCTTGCCCTCAGCTCCTCCTCTCCTTGCCCTCAGCTCCTCCTCTCCTTGCCCTCAGCTCCTCCTCTCATTGCCCTCAGCTCCTCCTCTCCTCGCCCTCAGCTCCTCCTCTCCTTGACCTCAGCTTCTTCTCTCCTTGCCCTCAGCTCCTCCTCTGCTCCCATCCTCACCCCTCGGATCACCCCTCCCTCCCTTCCCCGTTACTACCCCTTCTCTTCATTGTCTCCCACCCATTTCCGTTCCTCTGTCCAGGTTCTATTATCTCCGTTTCTTTAACCTCACTAACCCCACCTTAGTCATGTGCGTTGAGTAGTCTTTTGCTAGCTTGGCGTCACGTGCGTAACGCTGCTGCTCCTCCAGGGTCCTCGTAGGCGCATCTTTCGGGTCAAGGTTCATGTTGTCCAGGTCCGCTCTGGTAATCTCACAAATGGAGCATGGTCTGGCCGAGTTGTGTTGCAAAGTGCATGTAACTTTGCACGTCTCAGAGTAATCGGCAACGTATGCAAACATTTTCGGCCAAACTATGTAGACCTCTCCGAAGGGGTCCTGTAGAGCAAGCGACCTGTTTTTGGGAGGACAGCGACGTGCGTGGAGCTAAATTTAGAAAGGCGTATGCATGCTATGCAAGGACGAGGTGACGATGAATCACGTGCTAGAGTCGGCAGATGGTGGAAGCTGCTTACTCTTCGCACGCGGAGTTGAGAGACTGCAGCACCACGTCGCAACACTTCTGAAATAATTCGGTCTTTTGATGGCTCTCCATGTCAGCATCCGGTGGCAGGAGAGCAATGAGGGCATGCCCAGGTTCTTGCCATCTTGCACTCAAAGAAAGGTTTGCGAATGATAAATACACTGGCCAGGCCCTGCATCGCTCATTACCACTTAGATGCGTTTCATCGCTGGATAAGATCAAGGGGCAAACACACTCCTTTTCGCCAAGCCCAACCTGCAATTGCAGCACACACGTCATTAATAAGGGTGATGTACCTGTGCAATCAAACACGCTAGTGGCTCCTCAACAAGTGAGTTACCTGAGAGTCTATCCAAAAATCTCCGGTGTGTGCCTCTTTATACACGCGCTCTTCATTAATCAACACAGGCGCAGCTTGTGAACAAAGGCTTCAGCATCCGTGGGTCTGCCCACATACGCCGTAGAGCCTGAAACATCAACAAACTCCTCCATAGTTCACTGGTGTTATCAATCAACATCGACAGCCGATGCAAAGATTTGGGACACTACCTCAATAGGGTCAAGGTATTTAACCTTGAAAGATTTGGGCCATCCAGCCACTGTTACGATTGCTGTCTTGAATTGCTGCTTCTCTATCCCTAGATGCTCTTGGGCGTACTTGTCGACTGAGCCCTTGCTTTTCCAGCCTGTTAGGTCGTCCTTGTTAAAATCCCCATGCGTGATGAGCCGAAGGAAGGCTGCTACGTCAGGTGAGCTCAGACCAGTGCCCCTATTTCACTGCGCAAGGAACCTAAAGGTCTCAAAGCGCGTGTCAAAAAGGCCCACACCAGCCTCCTCATCAGAAAAATAGGCTGACGCATCTACAAACCCCTCCTCCGCCTCGTACTCCCAGGCCTCCCAATCACCCTCTTCCTCTACATGCTCAACTTCCGGTGCTACCCACTCCGGTGGACCATTGGACGACTCGGGAGGATTGCTGGCCCACTCAGGTAAGCCTTCATATGGGTGAATCAGCACCCCTGGCGGGTAAGTCTCCTCATGGTCCGGTGCCGGCGGCAGATCATCATGAGCACGCTCGTGGTTGGTCAGATTTGTCTCACTGCGATAGCGCTTGGTGCATTGTGGGTAAGGACATTTGTACATATTGTCAATGCCAAACCTGAAAAGGGAGAGTTGGGTTAGGAACAGGGTGGAAGAAAAATGAGAATGCGGTGCATACATGAGCAGATATGAGAGAGCATGTGCTGATGGGAGAGAGCATGTGCTGACGCGAGAGAGCATGTGCTGATGGGAGAGAGCATGTGCTGATGCGAGAGAGCATCTGCTGATGCGAGAGAGCATGTGCTGATGGGAGAGAGCATTCGCTAATGCGAGAGAGCATGTGCTGATGGGAGAGAGCATGTGCCGATGTGAGTGAGTATGTGCTGATGCGAGAGAGCATGTGCTGATGGGAGAGAGCATGTGCTAATGCGAGAGAGCATGTGCTGATGCGAGAGAGCATGTGCTGATGCGAGAGAGCATGTGCTGATGGGAGAGAGCATGCGCTGATGCGAGAGAGCATGTGCTGATGCGAGAGAGCATGTGCTGATGGGAGAGAGCATGTGCCGATGTGAGTGAGTATGTGCTGATGCGAGAGAGCATGTGCTGATCTGAGAGATCATGTGCTAATGCGAGAGAGCATGTGCTGATGCGAGAGAGCATGGGCTGATGCGAGAGAGCATGTGCTGATGGGATAGTGCATGTGCTGATGTGAGAAAAGAAAGTGTTAAAATGGGGAAACATGCAGATCTACAGGAGAGTGAGAGCTCAACCGATATTGCTGATGCAAAACAGAGGGAGCAGACGGTAAAGCATGGTCAGTCATGAGTTTAACGATTCGCGGAGTGGCACATTCAAGCACAGGGGATGCAGAGGTGGTGAAGCGACAGTTATGGTTGCATCAGGGACTGGGGCCGTTCTGAGAGGCTTTGGCATGCAGTATTGGGCATATGACAGTACTTACCGACAGAGGGGAAGGATGGGGACAGTGGCAGATGCAATGGCAAGGGGTGGACAAGGGCTGGTGGCGTGCCAGCTGCGGACTGAGCAGACTAGACAGACCGGGTCTAGAGGCGTGCTCAGGGAGGGTATTGAAAAAGCAGCCGCGACCAGAAACAGGTTCGCCAAGAGATAAAAGAGTACACCAAACTGAGACCGATCAAACGAGGACAGCAAAACTACTTGGAGCTACTGTTATGCACGCAGGTGGGATGGCGGCAGGAGGCAATGTGAGTGTGGGGTGAGAGGCGAAAACGAGAATGCGGGTGTGGAAGGGAGTGTGAGTGACGTACCATGGCGGATTCGCGGATTCGGCGTGTTTTAGACCAGATTCGATGGGGAGAGGGGCGGATCTAAGGGGAATGAGAGGCAGAAACGAGAATGCGGGTGTGGAAGGGAGTGTGAGTGACGTACCTTGGCGGATTCGCGGATTCGGCGCGTTTTAGGGCAGATTCGACGGGGAGAGGGGCGGATCTAAGGGGAATGAGAGGCAGAAACGAGAATGCGGGTGTGGAAGGGAGTGTGAGTGACGTACCTTGGTGGATTCGCGGATTTGGCATGTTTTAGGGCAGATTCGACGGGGAGAGGGGCGGATCGAAGGGGAATGAGAGCCGAAAACGAGTGCGGGTGTGGAAGGGAGTGTGAGTGACGTACCTGGGTGAAATCGCAGATTCGGCGTGTTTTAGGGTAGATTCGACGGGGAGGGGGGCGGATCTAAGGGGAATAGGAGGCGAAAACGAGAATGCGGGTATGGAAGGGAGTGTGAGTGACGTACCTTGGCGGATTCGCGGATTCGGCGTGTTTTATGGGGGATTCGAGGGGGAGGGGGGCGGATCTAAGGGGAATGGGAGGCAAAAATGGGAATGCGGGTGTGGAAGGGAGTGTGAGATAGGTGCATTGGTGGATTCGGTGAAGATTGATGGGGAATTGAGCGGATTGGCGGAAACGGGATTAGAGCGTGCTAGGCTACTCGTGAGACGCCCCACAGCACTCATACGCGGGATCTGTTCTGCGGGTGTGAGAGGCGGATCTGACTTGTAACGGGGCTGATCCAAGGAGTGATCGGTGGAAAACGGGTGATCAGTAGGGAGAGTGAAGACGAATTCGCCACAAATTCGCGGCGGTCAGGCGGATGAGGCACGGCTACTGAAAAGGAGAACACCCGATTCAACAGCGAGGTCCCTACGACGGAACTGAGGGGAATGGGAATTGTTTGTGCATGGCTGACCAAGCGGGGTAGTGCGCAACGAAGGGAATCCACTGCATCTAGAGAAGGCTGGGAGAAGGCGGCTCCACGTCTTGCCACGTAAGAGACCTGTATGACAGGAAGGTTTGTCCTTCCCAGGTATTGGAAGAAGCCTCCCTACTCATTTTTTCCTGAGAGGCCCTGGCAAGCATTCAGGTGGGCATTCATGGGCAATCTCAGGTGCTAAACACAGTACAGTACCGTGTTTAGGTGCGGAGCTTTGAGGAACACACACACAAACCTTGACCTGGCAGATGTTAGGGAAGCAGCGTGCTGGCGCTTTTAAACACACTCTGTTACAACTTACAGTACGGTAGCGCAGTGCACTACTTGGATGCATAGCCAAGTTACGCATGAGACTGATGAACATCACTAATTATGCTGAATACCCCAAGCATCTCTGTATTTTCGCAATGTGGTACACAGTTGGAGTTCATAAAATAGCATGTTAGTTATAAGTGAAATAAAACCATGCAATGAAGTGATAGCAGAAAAATCTAAACATAAAAAGTGCTATTAGGAAAATTTCAAACATGAAAATCATGTAGAAAGAAACTATTTATGATAATCACTGGAATTTAACAGGATTTTTAAAATTATTGGTTTTCCACGATAACCTTCACTTGATTGAAATATGTGCAACATGTGTAAGATTAGATTTCCTTTACTTTGAACCATGTTACTGTAATTGAAAGCAACCTCCACCTTTCAACAGAGTCGAGAATACCAGGTGCTCACCATTCGTCAGATTTTCCGGGGAATCTGAGCCCCACATATTTCAATTCCGAAGCAGTCCGATTTGTTTCCGAGCTTGCGAAGTGCAAACCGAGCTGCAAAAAACCCATCCAAACCTCTGTTTCAGTTTTCCCGCCTGGCGCTTTGACTTTTTCCAGCGTCAAAGATACCCCCACAGGGTATCCTCACCAGTGTCTTTCAAAACTCTACGCCAGCAGGCCTACCAATTTTCGGATGTATGGATGGGAAGTGACCGCGGGCAGGCCGCAAACTCTAAGCTTCCGCCGCTCGTTCTTGTAGATTCCTTCGGGCCGACATGGACCCCGAACTGCAGCAGTTTGGAAAATTGGTTCGCCGAGGCAGCTGATGCTTCGTAGTGTGTTGGTAGTGTGTCATGCGGCACATGCATTCACAGCAACCCATCACATGATGCACGCGCCTTGCTCACGTTCGTTTTGCTTCAAATCAACCGTTGATTAAAGCGAGAAGATACAATAATGACCCCCCTTTCTAGTTGGGCCCAGTTTGATAGGGGGTGTACAGTGTGCAAAACGAGCCCGGCGCACGAACGTCAGAATGGAATTCCATTTCGCCCCTGGGCAGCTGACCGCCCATGGAGGTGTGGCAACACAACGAAAAAACAATGTGTGCGACATGACTAGAGCACCTAGCAACCCAGACGACTCATGTCAGCGGGCTGCAAGAACACGCGCCAATCAGAAACAGGTACCATCTGCCCCCAAAACAAACACAATTCAAGAGTTCCAACCTGTCGTGAACCCATGTGAGGGAGCTAGGATTACGAGTATTCCAACAAGAACAAAGGGAACAGTTACAAAGTCGTCACATCATAAGCTGCTGGTGACGCCGTGCCCATTCCATAGTGCGTGCCCGGTCTTAGAGGCTTAAAATTAAGATAACCAGAAACGTACGCCAACCCGTCTCTGCTATAAAAGTCGTCAGCTGCATCGGGAAACGCGGTAGCCACAAACACCGGATGTGCGGCCCAACCATAGGCTTCCCCGGGCTCGCCTTCTACCTCGTCGCGCTAGCCACTGCATGCGGCACGCGTGCAGACGAGCTTGGCGCTAAGCTGCCCTGTGACCGAGGCGCAAAGAAAACGAGGTCCCCGCGTAAGACGCGGAATCGACAGACCACGCGCCTCGCACCTCGAGCCACGTGCTGTGGGCTCGTTGCTCGCCGCCGACTAAACCTAATCTCGAGATGGCGCAGGAGCTCCAGCCTCCCCACCCGCCAGCCAGTAAGCACATCCCGGGAGAGAAGGCCAGGAGGAAAAAAAAGGGGTGGATACGGCAAAGAGTGCTGGGGTGAGGGGGTTAAACTGAGAGGAGGGCAGGGGGAAAGGGAAAGAAGGGCAGGGGGAAAGGGAGAGAAGGGCAGGGGGATAGGGAGAGAAGGGCAGGGGGAAAGGGAGAGGAGGGCAGGGGGAAAGGGAGAGGAGGGCAGGGGGAAAGGGAGAGAAGGGCAGGGGGAAAGGGAGAGGAGGGCAGGGGGAAAGGGAGAGGCGGGCACGGGGAAAGGGAGAGAAGGGCAGGGGGAAAGGGAGAGGAGGGCAGGGGGAAATGGAGAGGATGGCAGGGGGAAAGGGAGAGAATGGCAGGGGTTAAGGGAGAGAAGGGCAGGGGGAAAGGGAGAGAAGGGCAGGGGGAAAGGGAGAGAAGGGCAGGGGGAAAGGGAGAGAAGGGCAGGGGGAAAGGGAGAGGAGGGCAGGGGGAAAGGGAGAAGAGGGGAGGGGGAAAGGGAGAGGAGGGCAGGGGGGAAAGGGAGAGAAGGGCAGGGAGAAAGGGAGAGGAGGGGAGGGGGAAATGGAGAGGAGGTCATGGGGAAGGGGAGAGGATGGCAGGGAGAAAGGGAGAGGAGGGCAGGGGGGAAAGGGAGAGAAGGGCAGGGGGAAAGGGAGAGAAGGGCAGGGGGAAAGGGAGAAGAGGGCAGGGGGGAAAGGGAGAGAGGGGCAGGGAGAAAGGGAGAGGAGGGGAGGGGGAAATGGAGAGGAGGACAGGGGGAAGGGGAGAGGATGGCAGGGAGAAAGGGAGAGGAGGGCAGGGGGGAAAGGGAGAGAAGGGCAGGGAGAAAGGGAGAGAAGGGCAGGGGGAAAGGGAGAGAAGGGCAGGGGGAAAGGGAGAGAAGGGCAGGGGGAAAGGGAGAGGAGGGCAGGGGGAAAGGGAGAGGAGGGCAGGGGGAAAGGGAGATAAGGGCTGGGGGAAAGGGAGAGGAGGGCAGGGAGAAAGGGAGAGGAGGGCAGGGGGGAAGGGGAGAGGAGGGCAGGGGGAAAGGGAGATGAGGGGATGGGGGAAAGGGAGAGAAGGGCAGGGGGAAAGGGAGAGGAGGGCAGGGGGAAAGGGAGAGGAAGGCAGGGGGAAAGGGAGAGGAGGGGAGGGGGGAAAGGGAGAGAAGGGCAGGGGGAAAGGGAGAGGCGGGCACGGGGAAAGGAAGAGAAGGGCAGGGGGAAAGGGAGAGGAGGGCACGGGGAAAGGGAGAGAAGGGCAGGGGGAAAGGGAGTGGAGGGCAGGGAGAAATGGAGCGGATGGCAGGGGGAAAGGGAGAGAAGGGCAGGGGGAAAGGGAGAGAAGGGCAGGGGGAAAGGGAGAAGAGGGCAGGGGGAAAGGGAGAGAAGGGCAGGGGGAAAGGGAGAGAAGGGCAGGGGGGAAAGGGAGAGGAGGGCAGGGGGGAAAGGGAGAGAAGGGCAGGGGGAAAGGGAGAGAAGGGCAGGGGGAAAGGGAGAAGAGGGCAAGAGGAAAGGGAGAGAAGAGCAGGGGGACAGGGAGAGGAGGGGAGGGGGAAAGGGAGACGAGGGCAGGGGGGAAAGGGAGAGGAGGGCAGGGGGAAAGGGAGACGAGGGGAGGGGGAAAGGGAGAGGAGGGCACGGGGAAAGGGAGAGAAGGGCAGGGGGAAAGGGAGAGGAGGGCAGAGGGAAAGGGAGAGGAGGGCAGGGGGAAAGGGAGAGGAGGGGAGGGGGAAAGAGAGAGGAGGCACGGGGAAAGGGAGAGGAGGGCACGGGGAAAGGGAGAGAAGGGCAGGGGGAAAGGAAGAGGAGGGCATGGGGGAAGGGAGTGGAGGGCAGGGGGAAAGCGAGAGAAGGGCAGGGGGGAAGTGAGAGGAGGGCAGGGGGAAAGGGAAAGGAGGGCAGGGGGAAAGGGAGAGGAGGGGAGGGGGGAAAGGGAGAGAAGGGCAGGGGGAAAGGGAGAGGAGGGCAGGGGGAAAGGGAGAGGAAGGCAGGGGGAAAGGGAGAGGAGGGGAGGGGGGAAAGGGAGATAAGGGCAGGGGGAAAGGGAGAGGAGGGCACGGGGAAAGGGAGAGAAGGGCAGGGGGAAAGGGAGAGGAGGGCACGGGGAAAGGGAGAGAAGGGCAGGGGGAAAGGGAGTGGAGGGCAGGGGGAAATGGAGCGGATGGCAGGGGGAAAGGGAGAGAAGGGCAGGGGGAAAGGGAGAGAAGGGCAGGGGGAAAGGGAGAAGAGGGCAGGAGGAAAGGGAGAGAAGGGCAGGGGGAAAGGGAGAGGAGGGGAGGGGGAAAGGGAGAGGAGTGGAGGGGGAAAGGGAGACGCTCCGCAAAGGTAGCACAAAGTGCAGTGTACGCACAATCCTAAACCTACTGTACCTACTCTCTTCAAACCTCTCATCCGCATATCTCTCACCTTCACAACAACCCACCCTTCCTCGATTATGAGCACCCTCCCACTCACCCTCTCCCTCCTCCGCCTTCACTGACCTTTACCGCCCCCGCTGTCCAGCCACCCAGCTAGCGAATAGCAATGCTGTCCACCACGTGCCTCACTCCAGTCTCACTTCTCTCCCACAATCCCCTTTCCTCTCCTATTCTCTCCCACTCCGCTTCTCCCTCGCTCCCCTTCTCTCCCATTCTTTCACCACCCCCGCTCTTTCCCGCTCCCCTTCTCTCCCATTCTTTCACCACCCCCGCTCTTTCCCGCTCCCCTTCTCTCGATCTATCCCATTCTTTTCCGCTCTCGCCCTACCTCGCTACCTTTTGCTCCCAATCTCTACCGGCTCCCGCACCCCCCCGCTCTCCGTACTATATGCGGGCTTACCACCGTGTGAGTGCAGTGAGTGCGCCCAGTGAGTGAGGGGGGTGCCAGCGATGGTAAGCCTGCGGGCCAGAGGAAATCTGATCAGGGGGGTGGGGGGGGAGAGAGACAGTGACTGGAGCACAGATGGCGCACCCCCGTTACCTTGCCGGTTCCTAACTCCACTCCTGACCCCGCACCCCCAGCCGACACCCACTCCTCCCACTCTCCAGCCACCCACCCTGCCAACAACCACGCTGTCCAACACATACCCCTCACCAACTCCTCTCCTTACGACATGCGTGCTTACAGTTGTGTGAGTGTAGTGTGAGCGACCAGTGAGCGTGGGGGGTGTCGGCAGCAGCAGTGCTGCGGGCCGGGGGAGATCTGTTCGGGGGGGAGGGGCGGAGAGGGCGTGTGACTTGGCCGGAGGATTCACACCCCCGTAACGTTGCAGGAACAAGTATCCGCTCCTGATCCCTTCTCTACCTCCCTCCCTGTCACCCACCTTCATAGTGTTCCCCACACCCTTTCTCCCACCTCCTCTCTCTTCCATCCTCCCGTTGTCCTGTCTGTCACCCTTCCAACACCCCTCCCTTCCTCACTCCCAAACTCCCCTCTCCCTCTCCCCCCCATCCCCACATGCACCAACCGGAACGCAGTCATTCTCCAGCCACCCATGGCAAAGAACAAACATGCAACTCCAAGACATGCCTCTCCCGCACTCCCCAGCTCCCCTCACATCATGTCTCTCCTGCTCCCCTTATCTGCCTCTCCCCTCATCTCTCAGGCTCCCCTTATCTCCAGCTCTGCTTCTCTCCCGCTCCCCTTCTCTCCCGCTTCCCTTCTCTCCCGTTTCCCTTCTCCCCCGCTGCCCTTCTCTCACTCTCTTCCCTTCTCTCTCGCTCCCATTCTCTCCAGCTCCTCTTCTCTGCCTCTCCCCTCATCTCTTAGGCTCCCTTCTCTCCCGCTGCCCTTCTCTCCCGCTGCCCTTCTCTCTCTCTCCCCCCTTCTCTCTCGCTACCATCCTCTCCCCTTATCTCTTAGGCTCCCCTTCTCTCCAGCTCCCCTTCTCTCCCGCTCTCCTTCTCTCCCGCTCCCCTTCTCTCCCGCTGCCCTTCTCTCCCGCTGCCCTTCTCTCTCTCTCTCTTCCCTTCTCTCTCGCTCCCATTCTCTCCATCTCCACTTCTCTGCCCCTCCCCTTATCTCTTAGGCTCCATTATCTCCAGATCCTCTTCTCTCCTGCTGCCCTTCTCTCTCTCTCTTCCCTTCTCTCTCGCTCCCATTCTCTCCTGCTCCCCTTCTCTGCCTCTCCCCTTATCTCTTTGTCTCCCTTATCTCCCTCTACCCTTCTCTCCCGCTGCCCTTCTCTCTCTCTCTTCCCTCCTCTCTCGCTCCCATTCTCTCCTGCTCCCCTTCTCAGCCTCTCCCCTCATCTCTTAGGCTCCCTTATCTCCATCTACCCTTCTCTCCCGCTGCCCTTCTCTCACTCTCTTCCCTTTTCTCTCACTCCCATTCTCTCCTGCTCCCCTTCTCTGCCTCTCCCCTGATCCCTTAGGCTCCCTTATCTCCCGCTCCCCTTCTCTCCCGCTCCCCTTCTCTCCCGCTGCCCTTCTCTCTCTCTCTCCCCTTCTCTCTCGCTACCATCCTCTCCTGCTCCCCTTCTCTGCCTCTCCCCTTATCTCTTCGGCTCCCCTTCTCTCCCGCTCCCCTTCTCTCCCGCTTCCCTTCTCTCCCGCTTCCCTTCTCTCCCGCTGCCCTTCTCTCTCTCTCTACCCTTCTCTCTCGCTCCCATTCTCTCCTGCTCCCGCCCACCGCGTCTCTCTTCCAAACCCCCCCCTCTCATATCTCTCACCCTCCCAACTTCCCAGGTTCTCTCAACCCGGAAACCCCCTCGTCCCCCCCTCCCCCTTCTACCCCTCTCCCGCCTTCACCAGCCCACTTCTTTCCCGCTCGTCTCCACACTCCTCCCGCTTTCCCATATGCCCCTTCTTTCCCCCGCAACCGCTCCACTCCTCTCCCGCTCCCTTTCTCTCCCTCTGCCCGATCCCCTTCTCCCCTTCTCCCCTGGCCCCCTTCTTGATTGCACCATTCTATAAGGTTGGATGTTGTACAGCCATGGCAAAGGACAGCGCAAGACAGGTGTAGTCCTAACAAACGAGGCCAGAGGTTATAGTAGTGACCCCTCTTTCTACTGGGGCCCATGTAGAAACGACTCAACGGCACAACATTTTGCTTCACTCCGGGCTGCAGCCCGGATTTTTTTGCATGCATTGGGCCACGAAATCGAATTGCACCTGCGACGGGTATGTTATCGTGACACATCATACGACCACTGTCATGCACAGAAAATAATTTAAACCCATCGGTAACCAGCCTTGGTTTAGCAGGTGTAGTGAACCCGGGTCCAACTTGAAATTCAACTTGGATCCACTTGGTTCAACTTGCAGGCAGTGGGGACTGTGCGACTGGTCGCGCGCTGTTTGCGACTTGAGTTTGTTCGTGCCAAGTGCTGCTCATGCCCCGCTTCCCACCAAATGAAACGGGGTTTCCCGCCAACAAATCAAGTAACCGCACATGCTCGCGCAGTTTCCCCTGCTCGCATGTCGGGACGGTGAACCCCTCTGCCCCAACCAGTGTGTCCCTTAATCGCGACACCGAACTTCTGGGCCCTTTCAAGTTGGACCCGCCTTCATTATATCTCCCCCTCCCCTTCTCTTTCGCTCACATCCTCTCCTCCTGCCATTCTCTCCTGCTCCCCTTCTCTGCCTCTCCCCTTATCTCTTAGACTCCCCTTATCTCCAGCTCCCCTTCTCTCCCGCTCCCCACCTCTCCTGCTTCCCTTCTCTCTCTCTCTCTTCCCTTCTCTCTCGCTCCCATTCTCTCCTGCTCCCCTTCTCTGCCTCTCCCCTCATCTCCTAGGCTCCCTTCTCTCCCGCTCCCCTTCTCTCCCGCTGCCCTTCTCTCTCTCTCTCTCTCCCCTTCTCTCTCGCTACCATCCTCTCCTGCTCCCCTTCTCTGCTTCTCCCCTTATCTCTTAGGCTCCCCTTCTCTCCCGCTCCCCTTCTCTCCCGCTTCCCTTCTCTCCCACTTCCCTTCTCTCCCGCTGCCCTTCTTCTCTCTCTACCCTTCTCTCTCGCTCCCATTCTCTCCTGCTCCCCTTCTCTGCCTCTCCCCTTATCTCTTAGACTCCCCTTATCTCCAGCTCCCCTTCTCTCCCGCTCCCCACCTCTCCTGCTTCCCTTCTCTCTCTCTCTCTTCCCTTATCTCTCGCTCCCATTCTCTCCTGCTCCCCTTCTCTGCCTCTCCCCTCATCTCCTAGGCTCCCTTCTCTCCCGCTCCCCTTCTCTCCCGCTGCCCTTCTCTCTCTCTCTCTCCCCTTCTCTCTCGCTACCATCCTCTCCTGCTCCCCTTCTCTGCTTCTCCCCTTATCTCTTAGGCTCCCCTTCTCTCCCGCTCCCCTTCTCTCCCGCTTCCCTTCTCTCCCACTTCCCTTCTCTCCCGCTGCCCTTCTTCTCTCTCTACCCTTCTCTCTCGCTCCCATTCTCTCCTGCTCCCCTTCTCTGCCTCTCCCCTCATCTCTTAGGCTCCCCGTATCTCCCGCTCCCCTTCTCTCCCACTTCCCTTCTCTCCCGCTTCCCTTCTCTCCCGCTGCCCTTCTTCTCTCTCTACCCTTCTCTCTCGCTCCCATTCTCTCCTGCTCCCCTTCTCTGCCTCCCCTCATCTCTTAGGCTCCCCGTATCTCCCACTCCCCTTCTCTCCCGCTTTCCTTCTCTCCCGCTTCCCTTCTCTCCCGCTTCCCTTCTCCCTCTCTCTTCCCTTCTCTCTCGCTCCCATTCTCTCCAGCTCCCCTTCTCTGCATCTCCCCTTATCTCTTAGGCTCCCCTTATCTCCAGCTCCCCTTCTCTCCCGCTCCCCTTCTTTCCCGCTTCCCTTTTCTCTCTCTCTTCCCTTCTCTCTCTCTCTCTCCCCTTCTCTCCCGCTGCCATTCTCTCTCTCTCTCCCCTTCTCTCTCGCGCCCATTCTCTCCTGCTCCCCTTCTCTGCCCCTCCCCTTATCTCTTAGGCTCCCCTTATCTCCAGCTCCCCTTCTCTACCGCTCCCCTTCTCTCTCGCTTCCCTTCTCTCTCTCTCCTCCCTTTTCTCTCTCTCTCCCCTTCTCTCCTGCTGCCATTCTCTCTCTCTCTCCCCTTCTTGCTCGCTCCCATTCTCTCCTGCTCCCCTTCTCTGCCTCTCCCCTCATCTCTTAGGCTCCCTTATCTCCCGCTCCCCTTCTCTCCCGCTCCCGTTCTCTCCCGCTGCCCTTCTGTCTCTCTTCCCTTCTCCCTCGCTCCCATTCTCTCCTGCTCCCCTTCTCAGCCTCTCTCCTCATCTCTTAGGCCCCCCTTCTCTCCCGCTCCCCTTCTCTCCCGCTTCCCTTCTCTCCCGCTGCTCTTTTTCTCTCTCTTCCCTTCTCTCCCGCTCCCATTCTCTCCTGCTCCCCTTCTCTGCCTCTCCCCTCATCTCTTAGGCCCCCCTTCTCTGCTGCTTCCCTTCTCTACCGCTTCCCTTCTCTCCCGCTGCCCTTCTTCTTTCTCTTCCCTTCTCTCTCGCTCCCATCCTCTCCAGCTCCCCTTGTCTGCCTCTCCCCTTATCTCTTAGGCTCCCCTTATCTCCAGCTCCCCTTCTCTCCCGTTTCCCTTCTCTCCCGCTGCCCTTCTTCTCTCTCTTCCCTTCTCTCTTGCTCCCATTCTCTGCTGCTCCCCTTCTCTGCCTCTCCCCTCATCTCTTAGGCTCCCTTATCTCCCTCTACCCTTCTCTCCTGCTGCCCTTCTCTCTCTCTGTCTTCCCTTCTCTGTCGCTCCCAGTCTCTCCTGCTCCCCTTCTCTATCTCTCTCCTCATCTCTTAGGCTCCCTTATCTCCCTTTACCCTTCCTTCCCGCTGCCCTTCTCCCTCTCTCTTCCCTTCTATCTCGCTCCCATTCTCTCCTGCTCCCCTTCTCTCCAGCTCCCCTTCTCTCCCGCTCTGCTTCTCTCCCGCTGCCCTTCTCTCTCTCTCTTCCCTTCTCTCTCGCTCACAGTCTCTCCTGCTCCCCTTCTCTGCCTCTCCCCTCATGTCTTAGGCTCCCCTTATCTCCCGCTCCCCTTCTCTCCCGCTTCCCTTCTCTCCCGCTTCCTTTCTCTCCCGCTGCCCTTCTCTCTCTCTTCCCTTCTCTCTCGCTCCCATTCTCTCCAGCTCCCCTTCTCTGCCTCTCCCCTTATCTCTTAGGCTCCTCTTATCTCCAGATCCCCTTCTCTCCCGCTCCCCTTCTTTCCCCCTTCCCTTCTCTCTCTCTCCCCTTCTCTCCCGCTTCCATTCTCTCTCTCTCTCCCTTTCTCTCTCGCTCTCATTCTCTCCTGCTCCCCTTCTCTGCCTCTCCCCTTATCACTTAGGCTCCCCTTATCTCCAGCTCCCCTTCTCTCCCGCTCCCCTTCTCTCTCGCTTCCCTTCTCTCCCGCTGCCCTTCTCTCTCGCTCCCATTCTCTCCTGCTCCGCTTCTCAGCCTCTCCCCTCATCTTTTAGGCTCCCCTTCTCTCCCGCTTCCCTTCTCTCCCGCTTCCCTTCTCTCCCGCTACCCTTCTCTCTCTCTCTTCCCTTCTCTCTCGCTCCCATTCTTTCCAGCTCCCCTTCTCTGCCTCTCCCCTTTTCTCTTAGGGTCCCCTTATCTCCAGCTCCCCTTCTCTCCTGCTCCCCTTCTCTCCTGCTTCCCTTCTCTCTCTCTCTTCCCTTCTCCCTCTCTATCCCGTTCTATCTTGCTGCCATTCTCTCTCTCTCCCCTTCTCTCTCGCTCCCATTCTCTCCTGCTCCCCTTCTCCCCTCATCTCTTAGGCTCCCTTATCTCCCTCTACCCTTCTCTCCCGCTGCCCTCCTCTCTCTCTCTTCCCTTCTCTCTCGCTCCCATTCTCTCCTGCTCCCCTTCTCTCCAGCTCCCCTTCTCTCCCGCTCCGTTTCTCTCCCGTTGCCCTTCTCTCTCTCTCTTCCCTTCTCTATCGCTCCCATTCTCTCCTGCTCCCCTTCTCGCCTCTCCACTCATCTCTGGCTCCCTTATCTTCCTCTACCCTTCTCTCCCGCTGCCCTTCTTCTCTCTCTTTCCTTCTCTCTCGCTCCCATTCTCTCCTGCTCCCATTCTCTCCCGCTCCCCTTCTCTCCCGCTCCCCTTCTCTACCGCTGCCCTTCTCTCTCTCTCTCCCCTTCTCTCTCGCTACCATCTTCTCGTGCTCCCCTTCTCTGCCTCTCCCCTTATCTCTTAGGCTCCCCTTCTCTCCCGCTCCCATTCTCTCCCGCTCCCCTTCTCTCCCGCTGCCCTTCTCTCCCCCTCCCCTTCTCTCCCCGCCCCCTTCTCTTTCGCTCCCCTTCTGAGCCTCTCCCCTTATCTCTTAGGCCCCCCTTCTCTCCCATCGCCAAGCCGATCGCCGCCGCACATGTCGCTCAGCCGCTCGCAGCCGCGCTCGGAGAAACGCCGCTTGCCGCCGCGCTCGCCGCAACGCTGCTCGCCGCCACGCTCGGCGCAAAGCTGCTCCCCGCCGCGCTCGGCGCGGAGCCGCTCGCCGCCGCGCTTGGCACTGTGCCGCTCGCCGCCGCTCTCGGCGCTGAGATGCTCGCCGCCGGCTCGGCGCTGTGCCGCTCGCAGCCGCGCTCGGCGCTGAGCCACTCGGATGTGCGCTCGACGCTGAGCCACGCCGACGCGCTCGGCGCTGAGTTGCTCGCCGCCGCGTCCGGCGCGAAGCTGCTCGCCGTCGCGCTCGGAGCTAAACTGCACGCCGCCGCACTCGGCGCTTAGCTGCTCGCCGCCGCGCGGCAGGGAAAGCTGGTCGCCGCCGCGCACGGCGCTATGCTACCCGAGGCCTCGCTCGGCGCTACGCTGCTCGCATGGCCGCGTGGTCTAACGTCAGACGGCTCGTGCCCGCAAGCTCAGTGTTTGCCTGCTAGGGAAAACGAGCTCCGTTCTAGACAGCACGCCGGGGAGCTCGACCTAGGGCTGCTCGCGTTGGCGTGCTTGGCAACACCCGCCATCAGCAGCGCGCCTACTCTCAGTTTCGCCTGCCTTACGCATTTGGCGCAAATCGCCCTTTTTGAGGGGTACGGCTTTCGTGCCTGGTTGCCGCCCGGGAAAATGTGGCGCCGTATTCGTACCTATTCTATATTTCTAGTTTGCCTACTTACTCTAGGGCTGGCTGGGGGAGTCGGGCCGCGACACAACCAGCGCAAGCTGCAGCCACGAGTTATGACAAGAGGATGAAGCGCATTCTACGCTAGGGTGCTCTGCATGGAGTGGCGTGTCCTCAGCCCTTTGACTGCCGAGTTGTGAACCTAGGTCCTGTTGGTGCAACCCTATGGCTTGCACTCGACTTGTCGTCCTTGTTTGTGTGTGTGCATGCATGGCATGGAATGAATTGTGAGTCAATGTCATTGCTATCCAGTGCTTGTGTGTGTGTTTGAATGGTGTATCACAATGTGGTTTGTGTCGGTCAAGACATTAGCGAGTTTTTACAACTCGCATGTCAAGTCGTCGTTTGTGTGTCGCATGTGTTTTTTCTATTTTGTCGAGTGTGAAGTGTCCATCGCGTCGCAGGTGTGTGCAGCAAGCCCCCATCAACACAAGAAAAAATTAGCTTGCAGATCCAAGACCAAGAGCTCAAGATTTCAAGCCCAAGGGACGCGGATAAATATTAAATAGTGAAAATAGTAACGCTACTTCGTGTAGTGTTACATTTCACTTGGTGTAGCCCCTTGGAGAGTTGGTTTCGAGATTCTTCGTGGTTGGGGACTCTGTGGTGGTGTACCACCATCCTGGACCTCGGCTCTTGGGGTATGTAGAGGCTGGGAACCATCTCCATCTCGAATTCTTCTTGCTCGGTTTGTACTTCCAAGACTATAGTGGCTGCTATACCTCCTGCCAGTCAAACTGCCATAGCGTCGTCAAATCTTATGATTCAACTTGCTGCTAATAGGCGACAGCAAGGCGCTCTAGATCCAATTTACACATCACCGTTTGAGGCACATATCAGATCGGCATCAATATTTGAAGCTGTCTGACGGAATTCTAACTATGCACAATTTCTCTCATTTTAGGCACATCTGAGCCTATTGTGATTATAACAAGTGGTATCAGAGCCCCTTGGAGCCACCTCGACCATGCCTAGACCTGGGGAAGAGGGTGGCAGAGGTTCTGGAGGCAGAGAAGACGCCTAAGCACAAGGTCAACACCAAGATCCACCCGTTGCTCCGGTGCAACCTAGCCTTGGCCCCTCTAGGGATGAGCCTAGAGTGTTTGGCCTTGACAAGTTCAACGGTGACAACTTTGCTGAGTGGTCCTTCAAGATGGAGAACATCTTTGACCACTATGATCTGCTGGAGGTGATGGAAGGAACGGAGAAGCGCCCCGAGAACGACCCGGAGAAGAGCACGTGGGTGCGGAAGAGCGCACAAGGCTACCTTCTACTTGGGCAAGCGTTTGGGAGCAGCCAAAGCCGTCACATCAAGCCTTTTCAGTGTAAACCAGCAAAGGGACCAAAGGCATGGGCTACTCTCAAGGGTGTACACGCTCCTGCAACAGCGGCGGTGGCTGTGGTTTTGGAGCGGCAAATGGCGGCACTTCGAATTGACAAAGACGAACCGGTGGAGGAAGGAGTGCAGAAATTCTTCGACTTGTTGACACGGCTCGAAGGAGCTGATCTGAACTATAGTGACCTTCAAAAGAAGACCAAGCTACTGGCCTTACTTCCAGACTCATGGTCCTTGCTCATCATCAACCTAAATCGAGATCTGCCCCGTCTCTCACTCGAAGATGTGAAGCGGAAAATCTTACAAGAAGATTTCCGCCGTCGCGAATTGGCGGGTCCCGATGGTGCCGGAGTTGCAAGCATGGGCCGTGGGCACGGCCGTGGAAGGGGCAGAGGGCAAGGAGGAATATTTGGCAGCAGTAACTTCAGTGGAGGCTGAGTTAATGGAGGATATGGCAGCAACAACAACAACAATGGCTACGGGCGTGGGCGCGGTCGATTTGATGGCGAATGCCACTTTTGGCACAAGACCGGCCACATGTGGAGATATTGCTTCAGATTGCCTGATGAATGGACCCCTTCTCAAGGCCAAGAGGGCAGAGGAGTAAGGGGAGGAAGAGGCAGAGGTCGTGGAGGCCGTGGTGGTCGTGGAAGTGAAGCGGCAAGCATGAAAGGTGGAGACTACGACAAGGACTCGAGTGAAGATCGATACCCGGGCCAATTCTTCTTTGTCTCCACGCAAGCGGCAGCTGCAGCAGGAGGTGTGGAAGGCTTTGAGGAGCCAGCTACTGTGGGAAAGGTCACCCTTCACTCTCTGGACTTTTGGGTGATCGATAGCGGCGCCAGCTATAGCATGACACCTCGTGCAAACTTGCTCACCGAACTCGAACCGTTGCCGGTCAAGCATGTTACATCGGCTTTGGGGCAGCGAGCAGAGGTGAAAGGCATGGGCAAGGCCATGTTCAAGGGTGCTGATGGGAAGATGGTGGGCCTCAAGAACGTGCTTTGGGTGCCCAACCTAGCAGCCAACCTGATCTCTGTTCGGCGTTTGCAAAAGGCCGGCATGGACACATCTTCCAAGGGCTCCAAAACATATACCGCGAGGCTTGGTGAGCGGAAGCTTTGGGACCTTCATGAGGACAGGGACATCTACAATGAGATGTGGCAAATCCCAGTGGTCCCCATGCCTAAGGAGAGGCAAGTGGCAGCAAGCGTCAGCACCAAGAGTGAAGCGGTTGGTGGCGGTGATCACGGAAAACGAAGTGACACCAAGAGTGACTCGAAGGAGTGCAACCTTGGAGAGACCAGCAAGGCGTGTGAACCCAAGGAGATCAGTGCAGCAGCCAAAGGTGGTGGAAATGAGGAGGAGAAGCCTAAGATCAGCAAAGCTGTAGCGGCGAAGGAGAAAGGAGAGAGCTTGTGGGGCACAATTGCGAGTGCCGCTTTCTCCAACCCGACTTCCGCTACGGGAGAGTGTGATTGGCTGACCTTGCATCGGCGAATGGGGCATGTGGCATTGCCCATTTTGCAGCAGATAGTTAAGCAAGAGATGGTCAGTGGGATACGTGTCAAGGGGGAGCCCAATGAGGTGCTTGGCTGTCCAACATGCATGCAAGCCAAGTTCACCCGCTACCCGTTCCATAGCTCGGAGACAACAGCGAAGGCACCACTTGATGAGGTGGTGATGGATGTGGTGGCCCCCTTGAAGCTTGGAGCTGCTGGAGCTAAGTACTTCCTCACCATTGTGGACATCTACACTCGCATGACTTGGGTGTATGTGCTGCCCAAGAAGAGTGATGTAGCTGAAACGGTGAAAACCGATTGGTTGCCGATGGTGGAGCGGCAACAAGACCGGCTTGTCAAGGCAATTCGCACTGACCGTGGGGGAGAGTTCCTCAGCAATGATTTCTCAACTTGGCTGAAGAAGCAGGGCATAAGGCACTCTCTTACCATGCCCTACTCTCCTACAATGAACGGCATCGCCGAGCGTGCGAATCGGACACTCACGGAGACGGCTCGGGGACTTCTAATTGAAGCCGGTCTACCCGATTATTTTTGGCCGGATGCGGTGCGGCATGCTTGTGTGGCCAAGAACAGAGCCTTGAGTCACGTGGGAGAAGACAAATGGGTGCCCAATGTGGAGTGGATTGGAAGGAAGCCGAAGGTGTATATGCTTCGGGTGTTCGGGTGCATGTGCATGGCACTTGTGCCTAAGAAACTTCGGCACAACAAGCTTGATGCCAAGGCAACATGGCCCGTGCACCTGGGCATGGCTCAAAACAGCAAGGGATGGCTTATTTGGGACCCATTTACCAAGAAGTTCTTGGTGAGCAGAGATTGCAAGTTCATGGAGACTTGCCGTACAAGGAGTGGATGGCGGAGAATCAAGCGAAGATTGGTGTGCGGCTTGGAGAGGTGAAGAGTACCGGCTTGGAGCATGTGGAGCTGCCCTTGGAGCTGAGTAGCAGCAGCACAATCACGAGGCAATCTCCTCAAAATGAATGGAGATGAGGAGGAGGAGGAGGTGCAGCAAGATGATGAGCGTGCACCCTCACTTCCGCCTCGTGCTACAAGTGCTCGTGGGAACCGACCACATTTACCGCAACGCCATGAGAGCATTCAAGTCCCTGCAGCAGAGGAGGAAGGAAGGGGGAGAAGGAGGACTCAGCCCCCTAATAGGTTGAGCTATGACCGGCTTGGAGGACCAGCCAACTCAACCTTGACCGGTTCGGCTCTCATGCTAGGCGATGATGCAGAAGATGAAAGCGAGGAGTGCGCTTTTGCCTTCTTCTCTCCGGTGGAGATGCCGGGGGAGCCTACAAATCCCAAGGAGGCTTGGGAGGGCCCCAATGGGAAGGAGTGGAAGAAGGCCTCAGATGAAGAAATGGGGAGCATCATAGAGAAGGACACATTTGACTTGGTGAACCTACCTCCGGGGCGGAAGGCGATCTCTTCCAAGTGGCTCTTCAAGCGCAAGACCGACGCCGACGGCAACATCGAGCGCTACAAGAGCAGACTTGTAGCCAAGGGGTATCAGCAGCAAGAGAAGAAGGACTACAATGAAGTGTATGCCCCTGTGGTGAAGGGTACAACCCTTCGAACCCTCTTCGCCGCGGCGGCCATCAAAGGATGGGTGGTGAAGCAAATGGATATAGTAACGGCCTTCCTCAACGGCGTTTTGGAGGAAGAGACCTTCATGGAGCAGCCAGAGGGGTACAATGATGGGAGTGGCAGAGTGTGGAAGCTGAAGAAAGCGCTCTATGGCCTCAAGCAAGCCCCTAGGCAATGGTACATCAAGCTGCGGGAAGTCTTGGAGGCGATCGGCTTCACTCCCTCAACGGCCGATCAATCCTTGTTCATGCTTGGCGAGGGGGAGCAGAGGAGCTTCATGGTGGTTTATGTGGATGACATCCTCATATTCTCACCCTCCTCTGACCTTGTGAAGGATGTGATTCTGAAGCTTCAAGACAAGTTCAAGTGCAAGACCCTTGGTGACGTCAACTACTAGCTTGGGCTTCACATTGAGCGAGATGTGGAGAAGCGGTGGATGCGAGTGCATCAAAAGAAGTACTTGGAGGCCTTGGCTGCAAACTTTGGGAAGAGTGAAGGTCATGTGGCTACTCCTCTTCCCTCAGGGTTCAAGTGTGTGAAAGGACCAGCGGAGGAAAGTGTTGGTGAAGAGGAGAGGCGGCGTTTTCACTCCTTGGTGGGCAGCCTCGTAATATGCGGCCGTTCACACAAGGCCGGATGCAGCCTTTGCTCCCGGGCAGCTGGCTAGGGTTGTTCAATGCCCTAATGAAGAGCAGGTAGCAGCTGGAGAGAGGGTGGCCAAGTACCTTGGCCAAACAGCAACTGTTGGACTGCAATACTCCGCGGCAGCACAAAGGCGTCAAAAGGGTGCGGATGGAGTCGAACCCGGGAGGCTCTTTCTCACCGCCTTCTCTGATGCATCTTGGGCATCAGAACCAGAGGACATGACAAGTGTGGGAGGCTTCATCTGCTGTGTTGGTGGTGGACCAACAGCTTGGGAGAGCAAGAAACAAGTGGACCAAGCATTGAGCTCGGTGGAGTCCGAGTACATGGCACTCTTCCGTGCCATAAGAGAGGTTGTGTGGCAGCGGCGTGATATTGCATTGGGGGAGGAGCAGCAAGGACCTACCCCACTCTACTGTGATAGCCAAGGTGCTATTGCATTGGCAAAGAACCCCGTTCTTCATGACCTTACCAAGCACATGAAGGTGAAGTGGCATTGGGTGAGGAGCATGGTAACCGCGGATGAAGTGGAGTTGCACTACATGAAGACGACGGCACAGCCAGCTGATATGATGACCAAGAGGCTGGTTGAGCAGCAGCATTGGAAGTGTTGCAAGCTTGCTGGGATGGCTCTGAACTAAGGGGAGCAGATTCTAAGGCCAACAATCCGAGGGGGAGTTTGTTGGTGCAACCCTATGGCTTGCACTCGGCTTGTCGTCCTTGTTTGTGTGTGTGCATGCATGGCATGGAATGAATTGTGAGTCAATGTCATTGCTATCCAGTGCTTGTGTGTGTGTTTGAATGGTGTATCACAATGTGGTTTGTGTCGGTCAAGACATTAGCGAGTTTTTACAACTCGCATGTCAAGTCGTCGTTTGTGTGTCGCATGTGTTTTTTCTATTTTGTCGAGTGTGAAGTGTCCATCGCGTCGCAGGTGTGTGCAGCAAGCCCCCATCAACTCAAGAAGAATTTATCTTGCAGATCCAAGACCAAGAGCTCAAGATTTCAAGCCCAAGGGACGCGGATAAATATTAAATAGTGAAAATAGTAACGCTACTTCGTGTAGTGTTACATTTCATTTGGTGTAGCCCCTTGGAGGGTTGGTTTCGAGACTCTTCGTGGTTGGGGACTCTGTGGTGGTGTACCACCATCCTGGACCTCGGCTCTTGGGGTATGTAGAGGCTGGGAACCATCTCCATCTCGAATTCTTCTTGCTCGGTTTGTACTTCCAAGACTATAGTGGCTGCTATACCTCCTGCCAGTCAAACCGCCATAGCGTCGTCAAATCTTCATGGAATTTTATGATTCAACTTGCTGCTTATAGGCGACAGCAAGGCGCTCTAGATCCAATTTTTAGATCACCGTTTGAGGCACAGATCAGATCGGCATCAATATTTGAAGCTGTCTGACGGAATTCTAACTGTGCACAATTTCTCTCATTTTAGGCACATCTGAGCCTATTGTGATTATAACAGGTCCAACTCGATAATCGAGTTGGACCCATTTGAAACAGGCACAGACATGCGGGCTGCCCTACCATGGCAGGTGAACGCTCCTCGCCTCGAGCGATGCTTTCGCCGGCGCGCTTATCTACTTGGATTCTTTACCCGTGTTTCAGGTTGGATGCTGCAGTTTTTATTCCCGCGCACCAATCGCTGTCCTGCGTGGATGTTTTCCCTCCTACCCGGGGGTAATAAGGAACAGTGACCCTGAACCCCCTCGCTACAAGGCTTGGTCCCTTAGAAAAAATCCCACGCAACCCCCCTTTCAAGTTGGGCCCGCCTTTACTATTCTCCATTCTCGCTTCAAGTGACTTAATCCGAAGCATCGAACATGTGACGAGGGTGAAAGTACCAGAGGCACTCGGTCAGCACAAGTGTCATGCGATATCTCTGTGTCGACGCTAAGCTCCCACGTCTAACATGGCACCATACGATGAGGACATTCATCCGGCCCTATCGTGTCTCTTCCCCAACGCCCCACGTCTTTCCCTCAACGATCCTTGTCGTCCCCCAATAACCCACGCCTTTCCCCAAACACCTCGTGTCTTTTCCACAACTCCATCCTCGCACGAAGCCTGTAAATGCCCCGAAACACGCTACCGTGATTCTTCCCCAACGCTTCGTGCCTCTCCTCCCGAAACCTCATCATCTCTCTCCCCCAAAGCCCCTGTATTTTCCCCACAAAACACCCACCTGAACCTTCCCCAACGCCCTGTGTCTCTTCTCCAAAACCCCATCCTCTCTCTTCCCCAAAGCCCCGTGTATTCCCCCCAACGCCCTAGCATGTCTCTCCCCCGACGACCTTTGTGTTTCTCCTGATACCCCATCGTCCTTCCCCCAACGCCCGGTGTGCTTCCCCCAATACCCCATCGTCTTTCCCCCCTAGCCCCGTGTCTTCCCCCCTGCAGATAAGAAGGTAGGTGCTGTGGAGATACTCTTTTCCAAGCAAGGGGAGTGGGGCAAGGCAGGAGAGATACGAGCGTGCAATTGAGTCTAGGTAGGGAATGGGAGGGGTGGAATGGTATTGAGTGCATTTATTCAGTAATCAAAGCAAGGCTTTGTGTAAGGCATGTGCATGGGGCGACCCTCTCCCCATGCACCTCCTTTTAATCATTCCCTGATCTGATACATTAGCAGCTCGCTGATGCAGCTCACTGACCAGCACTTCCAGCTCGTTCTGTTCCGCTCAGTTTTCCTTAAGTAGACCATGTGAGACGGCCAGCAAGGTGCAGCAACCAATGCAAGTCTTGTGCTCCGCTTAGGTCAACCCGATAGGTTTCGTTCTTGAGAATCCTCAGGTGAGGTACTGCATGGAAGCGCACGTCAGCTTCTCCAGCTTTCCTTGAAGGGTATACATAACTTCGCCTCAACATCCAACAGGTTGCAAGTTTCAAGTCAGGCACCGTATCCCAAGCGAGTGCTTTCGAGTCGACTCAAAGGCTGAGTGGACTCAAATGCAGGGAAGCCCGATTTTTCCCATTGGTTCATATTCTCTTTAATACATGTTCCTTTCTTAAGCCCCATGCCCTGTACCCCGTGTTGCCTTGTTCCGTGTCGGCCAGACTCCCTGCTAATGCCCCATATGTTTCTCCCACTATCTCTGGCTCATCCCCATGCCCCATACCTCTCCTCTATCACATCCCCATGTAGTTACAGAAGATGTAATTGAGATGCGTATTGCCCCCATCCCCATTATCCCCATACTCTTTTTAATACATGTTCCTTTCTTAAGCCCCATGCCCTGTACCCCGTGTTCCTTTCAAACCTTGGGTAAGTCAGACTATTGTCATACATGCAAAGGATCACCACATCCCATTGCATGGCACAGGCTGTCACGCCATCTTGAAACAGAGTATTACATCGACTAGGTGCCACATAACAGCCCATTGCCTTGCCATTATAACAGCTTTCTGAATCCTTCCTCCTGCTCTAAGAGATAACCAGCAACCTCCAACAGGCAAGCTATCATCAACCTCTCAAGAAGACACATACGGTACTTTCCATAGGCAGCACTGCTCGTTCTAACCTTCCCCAATCTCAGCAACCTCTCTACACACCGTGTGCCAGCAGCAACCTCAGTGGCTGCCTCACTGAGTCGTTACCACTCTCTACGCCGCAATACCATTTACCATGGTAATGGACGGGTTCCTCCAAGCAGCAGGCACCGCATTGAACCCATAACCACCCCTCGCCAGCTTGCCGATCATGTACTGCATGAACGCCTTGGCGATCTTTCCGCCGGTCACACCCGTCAGCGACTTGCGGATGAACCCATACTCCATCGACACCATGGGCGGGGTCTTAGCGCCAGCCTTCCAGATGAAATCCACCGACGCCCACGACCCGTCAGCCGCGGGCGGGGAGCCGATGAGAGCAGTGCCGGGAGTCCACGAAGGCGGTGCGACGGCCGCGCCGTTGGCGTTCCTGAGAGCGGCGATCAAACGATTGGGGTTCGTGGGCCTCCTGCGGTTGTACACCGTGCTGCAGCCGCCGGTGAACGCGTAACCAATGGCGCCCTTGGTCTTCAAGACGGCGGCGCAGACGGCGCTGGTTCCCTCGACCTTGGTGAGGCCGGCGTAGGTCATGGCATTGCCGTCCGTGCCGTCGCCGTAGCCCGACACCGCCTTGGACCACATGGTCTTCACGATGGCGGTCGTTCCGGACTTGTCGCTACATCGCAAACTACAGGCCGGGAAATCAGCCTGTGTACAGGCTGTGTTCTGGACGTCAGGCTGAAAACGGACTGCAAACCGGGGTCGATTTCCGTCTGAAATCATGGCACTGCCATGCCTGTTCTTCTCATGCGTAACAGGCGTAACTGCGCCTGTTTTCAGGGCCGTATTTCCAGCGGAGTTCAAGCGTATTACATCCCGATTTCGCACTGTTGTCACCCGCACTTTGCGCATCCAACCACGTGGAATGGTGGTCATTAATTGAAATAATGTACAACCATTTCCTGTACTTTGTTATATAACGTCTTACTATTATTTTATTTCTCCTAAGCTGAAATCGTAGTAGTCATTATTTAAGCACAATTACAGCATGATATCATCTAAAAATCCCTAATAGAAACGTAACTGTCTCAGCATCTTTACGCTCTGCTGCACCAATAACCCAGCAGCTGCTCCGACCACACCAGCACCCTACTCTCCAGTGCTTCCCTGTCTTCTGCTCATCCGGGCTCTTCACTCGCTCACTTTTCCCCCTCCCTCTGCAGCCACTCCCTCTGCTGCTGCACTCCCTCAGCTGGTACTCCCTCTGCCTCTGCACCCACCCCTGCTGGTAGTACCTCTGGTACTCCCTCTGCTGCTTCTCTACCTCTGCTGCTGATACTCCCTCTGCTGCTTCTCTACCTCTGCTGCTGATACTCCCTCTGCTGCTGGTACTCCCTCTGCTGCTGCTCTACCTCTGCTGCTGGTACTCCCTCTGCTGCTGGTACTCTCTCTACTGCTGCTCTACCTCTGCTGCTGGTACTCCCTCTGCTGCTGCTCTACCTCTGCTGCTGGTACTCCCTCTGCTTCTGCTCTACCTCTGCTGTTGGTACTCCCCCTGATGCTGCACTCTCGCTGCTGAAGCTCCTTGGCCGCTGCCTCAAATTTGCTGCTCTCTGCAACTCTACCCCATGGACTGCGGCCACCTCTGCCACTGCGCCCTTTGCCACTGCGCCCTGTGCCACTGCTCCCTGTGCCACTGCGCCCTCTGCCACTGCGCCCCCTGCCACTGCGCCCTCTGCCACTGCGCCCTCTGCCACTGCGCCCCCTGCCACTGCGCCCCCTGCCACTGCGCCCCCTGCCACTGCGCCCTCTGCCACTGCGCCTTCTGCCACTGCGCCCTCTGCTGCTGCGCCCTCTGCTGCTGCGCCCTCTGCCACTGCGCCCTCTGCTGCTGCGCCCTTTGCTGCTGCGCCGCCTGCTGCTGCCGCTCCATCTGCTGCTGCCGTTTCATCTGCTGTTGCCGCCCCTCTGCTGCTGCTCCCTGCGCTGCTGCTCCTCTTTACTGCACCCCTCTGCTGCTCCCCTCGGCTGGCTCTCTATCCTTTCCCCCCCCAGTGCCCCAAGCTGCTGCTCTTCTCAGCTACATGTGCCGCCTCCTCAGCTCCTACCACTTCCTCGTACGCCTCTGCCCCTCCAGCTTCTGGTCCCCCCTCCCGCCCCTCACTGATGCTCCACGCGCAGCTTCTCGTTTCCCCACTGCCACTCCTCTCTCTGCACCATTGACTTACTCTCCACCGGCTTGAGTCCTGGGGAGCCTGGGGTAGTCGGAAGCGTCAATCAGCACCCCGGAGCCGAACTGGTAGGCGTTGGTGGTGGGGTCGTAGCGCACCCCCAGGTTGTTCACTGAGTGCTCCACCCAGCGCCGCACCCTGGCGCAGGTCGCCTCGTACTTCTTGCGGTTCTGGCTCTGGTCGGTGCCGAGCTTGCCGTCGTTGGCCTGCTCAAGGAGGGGGTTCTCGAGCTACACAGAAAGGGTGGGTTTTGGGCGGGGTGAGTGAGAATACGGAAAGGGTGACGAGACGAGCACTTGGGACAAGAGCATCTTGTTGAACAGCACACGAGGGGGAGCACTTGGGATATTAGACAAGGGATTGGTAGAAAAGCGAGGTAAGAGCACATGGAACCCTGAGATGATGGGAATGGAAGATGAGGAACATTGTGGACATGGGATGTGAGGATACAGAAAAGAGAGCACGAACGGTACAAGGGATAAGGATGGGTGCCTCTAATAGCTAGCGGCCGCACTACAATAAGCAACCTGAGGATCACAAAGACCAGCTCACCGAGAACAAGGCGAACGCCACCATGCGGGACTTCCAGGAAACCATGTCCACCCCCCTCCGTGTGAAGGCCTTGGCCATGGCAATGGCAAACAAGTGGGTGGAGAAGGGCCACTCCGTGGGCTTGTCCATGTGCCAATCCATGCCCCAATCATCTGTGTCTCCAAAACAGCCATTTGGATAAAGGAGATGTGATTAGTGAACTAGCCCTGCAAATACTACCATGTGGATGCTTGCTTGGCAACTCACCGTTCATGTTGTCGCGGACAAGCTCTGCATCGTTCACGTAGACGGTGGGACGATCCAGCTCCCTGGGCAGACGGCTAACCTTGTCCTTCTTCTTCTCACTGCCCAATGCGGTTAGAACGATGCGACGAAAGATCTTGCCTATGGAGCAACGAGTGTTGCTACAGGCAGTGAGAAAGGCTCCTTTGGTGGTAGGGCACTGATGGTTCCAGAGCAATTGCACATGGGGCATGCTGTCAGGGGACAGGTAGGTGCTGAAACCTTCAATGACTTCGACGGTCGCAGGGTACATCTGGATCTTTGAGGCTTCTTTCAGCCAGTAGAACTCGGTAACTAGAGTGCGACACTTCACCTGTGGAACATTAAGGAGGACAACAGGGAAAGAGGGGGCGGGATGATGGGTAAGATGGAACAAGGTTTAGGCAAGAGGTAACACGGCACGAAGTAACAGGGTAAGAGGTACTAGAGTATGAGGTCACAGGGCAAGAGGTCACCGGGCAAGAGGTCACAGGGCAAGAGGTCACCGGGCAAGAGGTCACAGGGCAAGAGGTCACAGGGCAAGAGGTCACAGGGCAAGAGGTCATAGGGCAAGAGGTCACAGGGCAAGAGGTCACAGGGCAAGAGGTCACAGGGCAAGAGGTCACCGGGCAAGTGGTCACAGGGCAAGAGGTCACAGGGCAAGAGGTCACAGGGCAAGAGGTCACAGGGCAAGAGGTCACAGGGCAAGAGGTCACAGGGCACGAGGTCACAGGGCAAGATGTATCATGGTCAGAGGTAACAAGGAAGGAGGTAACAGAGCAAGAAGTAACTGGGTTTAGGGTAACATGGTAAGAGGTAACACGGAATGAGGTAACAGGGCAAGAGGTAACATGGTGTGTGGTAACAGGGCAAGAGGTAGCAGGGCAAAGGGTAACAGAGCAAAAAATAACAACATAAGAGGTAACATGTGAAAATGTATCAGGGTAAGAGGTAACAGGCAATGAGGGGATGGGCTGGTGGGAGTGATGGAGGATTGTACGAAGATGAAATACTGATGGTAAGAAGTAACTCGCGAGTAGCGTGCACAGGATAAGTTGGGCACAGGGAGATTGTCAGACATGGGAGAGTGTGAAGCGAGGTGCGGCACTAGGGTTTAGACCGGGATTGAGCAAGAGAGAGAGGTGGTGTGTGCGGAGTGAAGTGCTATGACGGTGCAGCGGACACATACCTTCCAGTCTCCTGCATCGATAAGGACAGATTCCAGGGCAATCTGCTCCGCCCCCCTAACCAGGGAGCGCCTTGGAGCCGCGCCTGCCTGCAGGCCCCCTGCGGGCTCATGGACCGTGACTGGACCGGCAGGAACAGTGCCCCACGCAGCCCCGTGCTGCTCAATGACTAGAAGCATCTCCGCTCTCATCGCTGCGAGCTCGGCTCTCGTAGCGTATTGCTGCTGACCCGCGAGTGCCGCCACTGCTGTCATGCTCCTCGGTGCTTGTGCCGCGCCCTGTACGACGGGCCGTGCAGCCGGCGTAGCAGTGGGCCTCATGCTTGGACCTTGCTGAGAAGCCCCACTCCTTGCCGCTGCCGCCGTCCGGGCCGCCGCCAACACCGAACGCGCATGACCATCAGCCGCCGACGCTGCCGCCATACGTGCCGCTCCTGCTGATGGGGCGCGTGCTGTCCCCGCCGCCGCCGCCGCCACCGCTGTGCGTGCCGCTCCCCCTGGTCGTGCTGCCAGTACCGCCGCTGCCGCTGACGCAGCGCGTGCCGCACCCGCAGCCATAGAGCCGGCCCCCGGAGGAGGGGTGCGTTGACCTCCTGCTCCAGAAGTAGTCATGCGCCACACCGCAGAGCCGGGGTTCGCAGGGCTGCCCACAGTGGCAGCCCGCCTCATGACACCCCCCCTCATGCCACCCCCGGGCGCGAGATGGATGTGCTCAATTGTGTCCGGCGGGCCCACTCCGGAGTTCAACACAACTGCAGGCGGGGTGAGTTGGGGGGGGGGGGGGGGGGGGGGGGGTGGGGCGGGGCGGGGCGGGGAGGGTGTAGAGGGGGTATCCTTTTGAGAGTGTAGGGTATGGAGCAAGGGGGGTTAGTGTTAGACGAGATGGATGGGGGGCGTCGGGGGGGAAGGGGAAGGAGGCGAGGTCATTTTAGTGATGCAATGCTGTGGAGCGACAACCCTCTAAACTAGTACAGACCTCTTTTGGGCTTCTGCGTTTTTGCAGAAGCCTTGGCATCCGCCACAGCTGCTAGGGTGCAGAGGGGCAACATGGCATAAGGGGGAGCACAAGCCTTAGGTTTTGGGCAAAGGTACTCGACAAAACAGTAAACAAAGCCGAGGGAGTAGAAAACGTAAAACACTCACCCGCCTTGTTGCCCTTGTCTGCTCCCTTGGCCGGTTTCGCTGCTTCGGCGAAAGGCCTCCGGCCCACCGCCTTGGGCCGTGCATTCCGTGCACTACCAACTCCAGCCGCCCTCCCGTTGCCCGTCCCCGCCGCCCGAGAGGTTCCTGCACGCCAATTACCCCCCCCTCCACGGGTGCCGGACTTTGGTTGGCCGGCCTTGGCAGCCTCGTTGGCCGGCGGGTCCCCGTGCAGCGAGCCGAGCTGGAGAAAACGTCCCTTCCTCAGCATGCGCTCGGCCTCCTCCTCCTCGTCCCATGTAGACTGCTTACTCAGCGCCTGCGCTCGTGCGCTCCGCATGTTTCGCAGGTAGTGGGCACTAGCATCCGAGTCGTCGTTGGCCGCCACCACCTGCATGCCCTCCACCCCGACTGCCTCCTCCCCTCCCTCCTCTTCTTCCGCCTCATCCCCCTCCTCCTCCTCCTCTTCTTCCTCCTCCTCCTCCTCCTCCTCCTCCTCCTCCTCCTCTTCCTCATCTTCCTCCTCTTCCTCCCTTTCCTCCTCCTCCTCCCCATCCCCCTCTTCCTCCTCCTCCTCTTCTTCCTCCTCCTCCTCCTCCTCGGCATCCTCGTCCGCACCATCTTCCTCTACCCGCTCTTCGCCATCATGTTCCGCGTATGCATCTTCCTCTCCCGCCTCCCCAGCTCCTGCCACTTCATCGTCGGCCTTCGCCTCGTCAGCCTCGGCCGCCTCTGCCAATTCTTCGAACGCCTCCTCACCACCGAGGTTGTCCTCCACATGCTCTGGTGCATGATCGGCTGGCCCCGCATCTCCAGTGCCGAGTTCGCCGACGGCAGTCGTCGCGCCTTGCCATTCTAAACCGGCGGAGTCATTGCCTTCCGACCCTGTGAGGTCCTCACCTAGAATGTCCTGGGCAAAACAGTCCTCACCCGTACCCGGGGCATCCTGGCGAGGTTTCTTGGGGGACGCCCGCTTGCGTCCCGTCTTCACTTTGCGCTTGGTTGTTCCACTGCCACCGGGTACCCTAGAGTCGGAGAGAGCTGGCTGAGACATGGCTGTTGGTGGATCGGAGTAAAGAGGTATGTGACTGGACCACGCTAAGGCCGCTGGTATGACATGTGTACAAGGATATTACGAGCCCTGCTTTTATAGCAACATCTCGGAGGATCCTTAGAGCGACGGGCAACCCAGCTCGACAGCCCCAACGGAGACGACGCCAAGGCCTCTCAGCTGCAAACAACACGCGGTCACGTTGGCATCACGTCGGATCTCTGCCGACGCGATAGCACGACCATGCTCACCCCGCCACGTCGGCGCGCCACTAAACGGTGACGCCGTGTGATCGCGACTAAGGTGGCCGACGCGGTGGAGTAATGAACATGGTGGGACCCCACTAAAGGTGCCCCGTTGTATCGAGGCCTGAAGGGACCGTGCGATTTGGACGGTGGGGGGATGGCGGCTCGAAAGGGAATCATGGGCTGGACTGCCAAGTTACGCGGCCAGCTATAGCGGGGGGAACTACGAGGTCTGTGAGAACCGTGGGAAGGAAGAGGGTTGGCAGCTCGAAAAGGAAGGATCGCTCTCCTGAGCTCCGTCATGGGCTGGACTGCTCTGATATGCGGCCTGCTAGACCCCTAGGACGAGAGCTTTCCAGGGAGAGTTGATGCTAGAGACAGCAACAAGAGCATTTCTGAAAAAGGGGGTTGGCAAAAAACGAGGAGAGGGATGGACAATGGCGTGAGGGGGAGAGGTGGATGCGGGCGCAAGGATGAAAGGGAGGGGGAAGGACGATGCCGTGGGGGTGTGGAACGTGGGCGCGAGGATGAAGGGAGGGAGAAAGAAGAGCCGTGGTGTGCTAGGAAGGCGGGACGTGGATGAGCGCAAGTACGACTGGCCGAGGGCGGGATGAGGGTGCCCTTCTGCGACGGGCAGGGAGGGGGGACGTGGGTGCGCAATTGGTGGAACAAGAGGGGAATTTGCGACGCGACATGGGCGCTATTGATCTGCTGGGAGGGGGGGGGGCCGGCGAGAAGGGGTGAACACGCGCAACAAGGGAGATTTAGGGGGGCAGGGCGAAATGGTAATTCGTGCCTACCCAAAACCAGCAAGAAATGCGAAACGGCACTTAAACACACAAAAAAAACGCCAAAAGCCCCACCTCCCCGCGCGTTCTTGTCCTAAAGTCACTGATTTCATTACAGAAGTGCGACATCGTAACTACTGGGTTTCGAGGGAGCTTTGCGGGTGTTTACCCAGCCTGTCGTTGGTAGTGCTGGTTACAGCGACGGTGGGATTTGCGCGAGATTTGGAGACCGCGCGGAGACCAAAACGCGACACTATTGGCCAACCATCCGGCCCAATTGGTCGGCAACCTGGTGAGGTCTCTGTGCTGCGCATCGCACAACGAAGATAAGGTAAGGCGGTGCTCGTAAGTAATTTAGAACCAGTCAGCGGTCGCCAGCGGGTAGATTTTACAACATACACGCCAGCTGTACTGCTGGAAGGTGTTGCTGCTCGGTTGGGGCGCTGGCAGTGTTTGCTAGTGCACCCAACTTTCCATGGGCTGCTGTTGGGCTGCTGAACCCAACAAAACAGTGTGTTGCTTCGTAACATTCCAAACCTTCTACATGCATTCCAAACATTCTATATAGTTTTAGTGCCTAAACCCGGATCTAGGTAGGATAGACAAGTACCTGGTTCGCATCGTAGAACTAACCTGTAAGTTGGTTGAGGTGGTTGTATTTTATGCGCATCCTAGTCCCAGAGATGCAATGGTGACCTGAAAATGGTTAGTTGTTGCGTACGACTTTGTGGAATGCGCGTTTTGAATTACGTTTTATATCGGAATTAGGTGCTTTTAACATGCCTCCCTCCCTTTTGTCACATTCGACGGCTTTGGGTCTTTTTCAGGTGATGGGACTAGCTGGGATACAGGGGTGGCCCAGTATGCTATCCTAGTGCCACCTTAATGAACCAAGACTACTTGGTTCAAAAACCAACTTTTGCACCACCTTCTTTTTGTGCCAGTGACCTATGACCATTATGGTAATGGACCTCCCAGCAAACTTCTAATATGTTTGGTTAACGTTTGGTTGTGATTTTTTGACATTGCATGCTTTGTTTTGTGTCCCATGTTGTTCTTAGCTCAGATTCAAGGTGAGCCATTTCTGGTTCCGTTATGTGGCGTGGGAATCATAGGGTTGGACTCCCCAGGATCCTCCCTGGCCAATTTTACCATAGTTGGATCACATTTGTTTGTGATTTGTTGTCTTCGCATGTTTTGGTTTGTGTCTCTTTCTGCTTTTCCTCTCAGATTCAGGGTGTGTCGATTTGGGGTTCGTCTCTTGGAGTGCGGAACACGAGGGTGGACTCGCCATGGACCTCCCACCCAAATCCCAGCCCCAACAGAGGACGGTGGTATGTTGGGGTGACGTTAAGGTGCAGGTGTTGAGTGTTTTAAAGGTTAATCTGCTCTCGTTTTTTAGTCATTGCGTGATTCGTTCCGCTCTTTTCCGGGGGCAGTTGGGCGTAGAGTTGCCACGGACCTTCCTCCCAATTCCCAGCCCCACAGCTGCACAGAGATATGCGGGAGAGGCTGTCTAGTGCTGAATTTGTTTGTTTCAGGTTGAATTCGCACTCTTTTTCAATCCCTCCCATATAAACCACCGTCTTTTAACATAGGGAAAGTAGATTTGGTGTTGCCATGGACCTATCACCCAACCTTTGGCCCCAACCGAGCACGGAGGTATGCCGGGGGGGCTTTGGTTGCTTGTTTTTGAAAGTTTTTGTGTGAGTTCGCACCCAGTTCCAACCCCTGTCCTATTTGGTTCCCTTTTCTAACATGGGGAAACTGGTTATGGTGTCTACATGGACCTTCCACCCTGATCCCAGCCCCAGAGGAGCACGGAGGCATGCGGGGGGGCTTGTAGGGGGCGGAATTTGCTTGTTTTTGAAAGTTTTTGTGTGAATTCGCACCCAGTTCCAACCCCTGCCGTATTTGGTTCCCTTTTCTAACGTGGGGAAACCGGTTATGGTGTCAACATGGACTTTCCACCCTGATCCCAGCCCCAGAGGAGCACGGAGGCATGAGGGGGGGCTTGTAGGGGGCGGAATTTGCTTGTTTTTGAAAGTTTTTGTGTGAGTTCGCACCCAGTTCCAACCCCTGTCCTATTTGGTTCCCTTTTCTAACATGGGGAAACTGGTTATGGTGTCTACATGGACCTTCCACCCTGATCCCAGCCCCAGAGGAGCACGGAGGCATGCGGGGGGGCTTGTAGGGGGCGGAATTTGCTTGTTTTTGAAAGTTTTTGTGTGAATTCGCACCCAGTTCCAACCCCTGCCGTATTTGGTTCCCTTTTCTAACGTGGGGAAACCGGTTATGGTGTCAACATGGACTTTCCACCCTGATCCCAGCCCCAGAGGAGCACGGAGGCATGAGGGGGGGCTTGTAGGGGGCGGAATTTGCTTGTTTTTGAAAGTTTTTGTGTGAGTTCGCACCCAGTTCCAACCCCTGTCCTATTTGGTTCCCTTTTCTAACATGGGGAAACTGGTTATGGTGTCTACATGGACCTTCCACCCTGATCCCAGCCCCAGAGGAGCACGGAGGCATGCGGGGGGGCTTGTAGGGGGCGGAATTTGCTTGTTTTTGAAAGTTTTTGTGTGAATTCGCACCCAGTTCCAACCCCTGCCGTATTTGGTTCCCTTTTCTAACGTGGGGAAACCGGTTATGGTGTCAACATGGACTTTCCACCCTGATCCCAGCCCCAGAGGAGCACGGAGGCATGAGGGGGGGCTTGTAGGGGGCGGAATTTGCTTGTTTTTGAAAGTTTTTGTGTGAGTTCGCACCCAGTTCCAACCCCTGTCCTATTTGGTTCCCTTTTCTAACATGGGAAACTGGTTATGGTGTCTACATGGACCTTCCACCCTGATCCCAGCCCCAGAGGAGCACGGAGGCATGCGGGGGGGCTTGTAGGGGGCGGAATTTGCTTGTTTTTGAAAGTTTTTGTGTGAATTCGCACCCAGTTCCAACCCCTGCCGTATTTGGTTCCCTTTTCTAACGTGGGGAAACCGGTTATGGTGTCAACATGGACTTTCCACCCTGATCCCAGCCCCATAGGAGCACGGAGGCATGAGGGGGGGCTTGTAGGGGGCGGAATTTGCTTGTTTTTGAAAGTTTTTGTGTGAATTCGCACCCAGTTCCAACCCCTGCCGTATTTGGTTCCCTTTTCTAACGTGGGGAAACTGGTTATGGTGTCAACATGGACCTTCCACCCTGATCCCAGCCCCAGAGGAGCACGGAGGCATGAGGGGGGGCTTGTAGGGGGCGGAATTTGCTTGTTTTTGAAAGTATTTGTGTGAATTCGCACCCAGTTCCAACCCCTGTCGTATTTGGTTCCCTTTTCTAACATGGGGAAACTGGTTATGGTGTCTACATGGACCTTCCACCCTGATCCCAGCCCCAGAGGAGCACGGAGGCATGCGGGGGGGCTTGTAGGGGGCGGAATTTGCTTGTTTTTGAAAGTTTTTGTGTGAATTCGCACCCAGTTCCAACCCCTGCCGTATTTGGTTCCCTTTTCTAACGTGGGGAAACTGGTTATGGTGTCAACATGGACCTTCCACCCTGATCCCAGCCCCAGAGGAGCACGGAGGCATGAGGGGGGGCTTGTAGGGGGCGGAATTTGCTTGTTTTTGAAAGTATTTGTGTGAATTCGCACCCAGTTCCAACCCCTGTCGTATTTGGTTCCCTTTTCTAACATGGGGAAACTGGTTATGGTGTCTACATCGACTTTCCACCCTGATCCCAGCCCCAGAGGAGCACGGAGGCATGAGGGGGGGCTTGTAGGGGGCGGAATTTGCTTGTTTTTGAAAGTTTTTGTGTGAATTCGCACCCAGTTCCAACCCCTGCCGTATTTGGTTCCCTTTTCTAACATGGGAAAACCGGTTATGGTGTCTACATGGACTTTCCACCCTGATCCCAGCCCCACCCTGATCCCAGCCCCACCCTGATCCCAGCCCCAGAGGAGCACGGAGGCATGCGGGGGGGGGGGGCTGTAGGGGGCGGAATCAGCTTTTTTTTTTTTTTTTTTTGAATTCACACTCATTTTCAACCCCTGACATACTTGGTTGCATTTTGAGAGGAGGGGGAACCGATTGTGGTGTTGCAATGGACCTCCCAATCCAATAGGAGGGGCAACATCTGGAGCCCCAACTGAGCACGAAGGTTTGCGGGGTGGGCTCTTGCTTGTAGTACTTGTGTGTTGTTGGGACTACAATGTGTGGTGTTTTAAACCTTGTTGGTGAATGCGTCTATCACCCGTCGTGTCGTTTTTTATTTATTCTCCAAGCATGGTTGTTTGGTGGGAAACCTACAATGCACCACGCATGCATGGTTTTGTTTTCTGTATTTAACGTTTGCGACCACATGTACTGCTATCCCTATCATGAATTGTGCTCGTAGCTACTGACTCCTCATTTGTATCACTTAGGGTTGCCCCCGCGCATCTGGATCGCGATCGAAACCCTTTGTGATGTTTGAAACTCGAAGTTCGTAACTGTCGTGCAGCAGTAACTAGTAGTTTAGGCGCCAGCGCCAACTGCGTTTTCCCGCGTTACGATGATCGACCCCCTGCCTCGCCTGCTTCACCTCGCCTCTTTCATGTTGTATTTAGAGCAGTGGTGAATACAGAGGACTTATACTTGTCCGAACGGAACTCCCCTTCCCTCTCAGGCCGACCAGCAATGACCAGCAACGAATGGATAACGTGCGGTTTCTGTGAGAAGCACTTTCGCAACGCCCAGGCCTTTGGTCAACACAAGGGTACTGCGAACTCGTGCCGCCGTAAGCATGCTGCTGGGCGGGCTGTGCAGAGCCCTTCCATGTCTCAGTACCTTTTCATGACGTTGGACGCACCACAGCCCGCTCCTATCGACGCACCTCCAAGCCCGTTGGCGAGTTCGTCCGGGCTTCCATTGCCGTCCGAGGGCGAGGCGGACACCGTAAACTCCGACAATGCATCGTACGGTTCGAACGAAGACCCTCTCCCTCACCTGGATGTGCTCGGTGACGCGCAATCTGCTGACATCAGCAACTATGTCGACCCGGCGCACGCTCCAGCGCCTCCTATTCTTATCGCGCCGAACTTTACGCCGCCTCCGCACACACATCCTCTCGTGCTGCGCTTCATCCACCTCGTCCGCCTCGCAAACGGAAAAATGGGGATGACGGAGGTGGATATCAACAAGATACTCCAACTCCTCATGCATCCGGAGCTCGCGCAGGCTATCCTATCGGAGTTCACCAACTGCAAGGAGCTCGAACGCTTTGAGCTTGAGCAGCTGTCGGGGTTGGGCCGCGGTTGGAGCGTCGCCACGTTCAACGTCGACGGCTTCAAGCCCCAGATCCTGTTCTTCAGAGATCCGGCACAGGCAAGTTCATTTCCAGCTTTCCATCACAGTAAACCTATTGACACTAGGATGGCAGCACGATGATGCCATGCTCCGTTTGTTTAACCTAAATGCTCACATGGTTTCTCTGGTCTTCAAACTCTCCCTGCCCCGCCCTTCCCATGCTTCAGAGAAGTTGAAACGAACCCTTTCCGCGTCCCTGTGCCCCAATGTGCCCCAGCTCCGATATTCCCGCTGCCAAACGAAACCTCCGAACCAGTTTCTGGTGTGAACTTTCTGCACCCCTGTTTCACATTGTGCATCATAGAGTGGTGACCTCATAACCCACCTCTGGCTCTGGTTTTGCCCAGGCAGCTCGAATACGCCTTCCCATGCGCCAACTTTTTATTTCAGTCATTGACTCCATTTCCCTTTCCTACTCTGCCTCTAGTTTAACCTAAGCGACTCTCATCCCAACCTACCCCGCCCCAGTCTCTCGCCTCTTTGCGCCTACCCCCTTAACCCTATTCCACCCCCTCCCCCATCCCCACCCGCCTCCTTTGTTTCCCTCCCTGCTAGGCCCTCGCTGACTTGTTCGGTCATCCGAACAACGCCCCTGGGTTCGTTCTCAAGCCGCGCATTGACACCGATCCGGCGACTGGGCAGAGGTGCTATACCACGCCAGAGACAGGCACCTGGTGGCACAGTGCTCAGGTACATTGCATTGGCCGAGGCTAGGTTCCCTGCCGCTTCTGCCTTCCCACCCCTTGCCGCTGTAAGTCTCGGCTCCTCTAACGCCCTGTCTGTTATTACCACAACTTATTTGCAGGCCCACGTCGGCGATGGCGCGGTAGTTGCTGCCATCATTCTCTACAGTGACGTCACCCATCTCAGTGAGAATGGGCGCAAGAAGGCGTGGCCCGTGATGATGACCATCGCCAACATCCGTCAGGGCGGGCGCTGGGCGACGTCGGGGCACTGCCTGCTGGGCAATCTCCCAATCCCACCCAAGGGGATGCCTTCGGCGCAGAAAACTCAACTCTTTCAGCAGGGGGCTCTCACCATGCTGCATACGATTTTGGAGGGTCGTGAGTGGTAAGAGCGTTAGCAAGAAGTGCGTGGCTGTGACCATCCTGCTGCCTAACGCAATCCTTCTCCCCCCACCGCGCCCCCCACCCCCCCACCACCCTCGGATCTCTCGATTGAACGTCTCTCACATCTTTCCCCTAGTTTTGTGCATGCACCTTCTAGCTGAGCTCACTGTTTCTGCACTGCCCCCTCCTCCAATTGACTTGCCACCCCAGCGGATTCTTGCTAAAAGACCCGAACGGCGTGGAGCACCTTGTCAAGCCAATGCTCTACGCGTGGGTCTGCGACTACCCAGAGAGCGGGAAAGTCACGTGCACCCTCTCCGGCGGCACAAGTCGACCGTGCAGCATCTGCTATGCCGAGAAGGTGTGTGCACCGCTTCACCCTATTACTTCTTACCCTTTTATCTCTCTCCCTGCTACCTCAAACCTTGTTACCGCTTACCCAGTCACCACCCACCCTGCTACCTATGACGCTGTTACCTCCTACTCTGTTACCTATAACCCGGGTACGTCTAACCCAGTTACCTCTAACTTGGTTACCTCTTACCCGCTTACGTCTTACCCGGTTACCTCTACCATGCCTCAGGAACACCTTGACTGCGTGACGGCCGAGAACACTCCTCGGACCCCGGCCCGACAGCAGTGGATTGTTGACAATTGGGCGAACAAGCTGGGCACCAAGAAAGCTGCTGGAGTTCAGTTCTCCACGTTCGGCATGGAGGTTAGTGCCTCTTCACCCCCCTAATCTCCGTGATGCTTGCTGTGGTACCTTTCTGTCCCCATCCGGTTGCAATCACCCTATCCGAGCTAGACACCAAGCCCCCCGGCAACGCCTTTCTGGCCCCCACAGCCGTTACCCTCCCTAATTAAACTTTGATCTGGTATGTTGAACCCTGTCGGCTACCCTACTTTGATGCAGTGCGCCCTCTGGCTGTGGGATGTGCCTGGTGCGCCCTGGGCGAACCCTTACCTGGCCATCATGCCGGACATAATGCACCAGGCGGACCTCGGGATCTTGCACCACATGATTTCCGCAATCCGCTCCTCCCACAAAGGCAGTCTCGCCACCTTTGACGAGTAAGGGTCACACTCATATCTCGTACCATGCCACTTGCTCCACCACTACTGTGAATGCCTTTTGCCTTTCCGCATCCATCCCTCCTTTGCCCATCCTCCATCCATCCCAACCCCGTCCGCGTCCATCCCTCCCTTGCCCATGCACCATCCATCCTCTGTTCCGTCTCTTCACCTTGCTGCATCACTCCGTCTCTTCACCTTGCTGCATCACTCCGTCTCTTCACCTTGCTGCATCACTCCGTCCTTTCACCTTGCTGCATCACTCCGTCCCTAAACCCTGCTGCATCACTCTGTCCCTTCACCTTGCTGCATCACTCCGTCTCTTCACCTTGCTGCATCACTCCGTCTCTTCACCTTGCTGCATCACTCCATCCCTTCACCTTGCTGCATCACTCCGTCCTTTCACCTTGCTGCATCACTCCATCCCTTCCCCTTGCTGCATCACTCCGTCCCTTCGCCTTGCTGCATCACTCCATCTCTTCGCCTTGCTGCATCACTCCATCTCTTCGCCTTGCTGCATCACTCCGTCTCTTCACCTTGTTGCATCACTCCGTCTCTTCACCTTGCTGCATCACTCCGTCTCTTCGCCTTGCTGCATCACTCCGTCTCTTCACCTTGCTGCATCACTCCGTCTCTTCACCTTCCTGCATCACTCCGTCCCTTCACCTTGCTGCATCACTCCGTCTCTTCCCCTTGCTGCATCACTCGCTGCATCACTCCGTCTCTTCACCTTGCTGCATCACTCCGTCTCTTCACCTTGCTGCATCACTCCGTCTCTTCACCTTGCTGCATCACTCCGTCCCTTCCCCTTGCTGCATCACTCCGTCCCTTCGCCTTGTTGCATCACTCCATCTCTTCGCCTTGCTGCATCACTCCGTCTCTTCCCCTTGCTGCATCACTCCATCTCTTCGCCTTGCTGCATCACTCTGTCTCTTCGCCTTGCTGCATCACTCCGTCTCTTCGCCTTGCTGCATCACTCCGTCTCTTCACCTTCCTGCATCACTCCGTCTCTTCACCTTGCTGCATCATTCCGTCTCTTCACCTTGCTGCATCACTCCGTCTCTTCACCTTGCTGCATCACTCCGTCTCTTCACCTTGCTGCATCGGCCTCCCTAGACTGCACCTGTGCTCCACACCTCTCCCTTCCAGCCTGCCCCTCTGGCTCTCCTCCCTTGCTCCTGTCTGCTTCCCTTGCACACCTCACCTACACCATTCCCTTGCTACACAACCCCCTTCCCTTGTGCACCTCTGTTTCCCCTCCCTTGCTCAGCTACCCCCGACAGCTCGAATGGCTGGCTCCCCTTGCTTGCTGCTACCCACTTCCATTTCGCACCTCTGTTTCCCCCTCCCTTTGCTGCATTCCCCCTCCCCCTGTGCTCGTCTATTGATCCCTCCCTTGCTCCATTCTCCCCTTCCTATTTTCACCTCTGGTTCTGCCATTTTGCTGTCCCTCCACCCACACACCCCTTCCCTTCTGCAGGAGGCTCACACAGATCCGTGAGGAGACTCGAATGACGAACCTACGTTTCCCTGAGACTGCCTATTTCGAGTCTGGCGCATGTGTCGCCGCCCACGAGCACCGCGCTGTCTTGATGGTACGTGTTTTGTCAATACAGCTATTGAATGCTTCAGAGATATGTGCTTTAGGTACCTTCTAGAAAACTGCACCTATACTAATCCAACCCCACCTAACTAGGTGCTACTTTTCATCGTGGCAGACACGTTGGAGGAGAAGCGGCTGAGCGCGATCCGCGCGTACCTTGAGTGGTACATCTTCTGCGCTCAGCCATGCCACACCGAGAGGAGCCTGTCGACTCTAGAGGAGTTGACGCATAGGTAATTTTAAGTGCAATGAACAAATGCTTGAACATAAAGCTTGATTATCTTATAAATACTTGTGGCTATCAAGATTTACACATGTGAGAATTCTATATACACGCTCTAGGTATTTTGCAAAAAAAATCAAATGCCACACAAACCCACCCCAACAGGCTGGTCAAGCAGCTGCAGGATGCTTTTCCAGAGCAAAAGTCAGATTGGTGTTTAATCAAAACGCACCTGATGACTCACTATGCGGCAGCTATCAGGAGAGCAGGTAATGTATCAGAGTTCGCAACCGCCATGTTTGAGCATCTGCATGGCCCGTTGCTAAAACGGATCTACCGACGATCCAACAAGCGCAATGTTGAGACTCAGATAATGAAGCATCATGAGAAGAGGGCAGCCTACCTCACGCTTGACACGCCCGAACACGCACGCAACACTGCAATGCAGCAGGTAAATGACTCTTATGAGCGCATGTGCCAAGTTTCCCCCCTGTTGTTTCACTATTTTATTGACAACTATATGCTATACATGCAGGCCATTACCAAGGGAGTGCCTGTCCTCACGAAGGACTCCTATCCTGTCCTTGTCGCGCCTCCATCCGAGCCAACAAAAATGAACAAGTTCAACACAGGGTGGGCTAAGCAGCAACCTGAGGCGCACATCTACTTCAACATGGCGCTAATTGACTATGGAGTGAGCGCCACGAAGGTGCAGGTGAGTCATGAACACCAAATGTGTTGTCATGTACACCCTAGACCACCCTATCCTTACTCATCCATCGTCTTGCGCAGGCCCATCCGACAATGGCACTTCCTGCAGATGGTGGAGTTAACTCCTCCAAGCTCGCCCACTTTGTCCGGGCTACACCTGACTGCTACAAGCGACCATGGTTCTCAAATGTGGCAGTATCGTGCGTTGGTAATGTGGTGGAGTACGCCAAGGTGTTGCTCCTGTTCCACTGCAAGAGACGCTGCGTACGGCATGACCTTGCGTACGTGCGGTACTACAGGACGCGTGGCGTGGATGCAGCCACAGGGTGTGTGAGGCTGAGCTGGCCAGCACCAGAGCTTTCATATAGCGTGGTTCCGATTTCGTCAATATTGCGTCACGTCCAGATCGTGAGGATGTTTGACAAGAATGAGCCAGACGTGTTTTTGCACAATAAGTATATTGTTTAACAGTACAGCACAACCAAGTTTTGTATAAATTTGTATATACACATAGGACTAAAATAGTGAATTTGAAGTCCAATAATGCATTTTGTGATATAACGGGTTGAAAACTATCCGAAATCGGCCTGTAATGCACCTGCGAAATTGCGCAGGCGAATCGCCGTCAAATTGCAGGGTGGAAATTTTCCGATTGAAACTGAGGGGTTGGCTGCCTGACAAGTGGCCTCAACAACCCGCGAGCACACAAAAAAAAAGGGGGGAACTTTGCGATGGGCCTTGGCCGGCGAGGCTAGTAACGGGGGAGTCTCTCCCAGTGGGAGACGGCCCGTGAAGCGAGAGCCTGGGCGACTGCTCTTGAACAGGTGACGCAGGTGACCTAATCGGTGACCTGGATAGGTACGGGATCAGTCGGTTTCGTCGCTCCGCGAGTGAAAGGCCGCGGAGTTCCGACGAGGGTGGTAGCTCCGGTTTCTCCGACCAGGAAGTCTCTTTCGCCATGGATACTAACATAAACCAGTAATACTAAAGCTCTACACAATCGGACTCGATGAAAGTACTGTTAGTCGATGTGAGAGCCGCGGTTGAAATTACAGTGACATGCTGAAGCTTGGAGTTTAATAGCCGACTCCAGGGCATGAGCTCCTGGCAGAGGGAGAGCAAGCGACCCTCATCGCCAGAAAATCGCCGCGAGTCGTGGCGTGGAAAATGGACGCGGATCGAAAAGGGAGGATCACGTGGGAAGGAGGATCTGGGAAATATCGCACACTCATGGTTTCATTTCATCTTGGGCCAAAAATCCACGACACGTAATGCAGGGACATCAAATCGCCCATCAAAGGATTCACGCGTACGTGCGTTCTGCACCTGACGCCGGGTCCTGCCAATTCACCAAGATTCATAACTCGTGGCACCGGCCAAGTGTGAAGGGTACAGCTTGAGCCCGAGAGAGAAACGCCACCTTTTCGAGCCGCGGGAGCTTCTGTCGATTTGGTATTTCGCCGGCTTTCGCTGCTAGAAGCGAGGGATTCAGGGTGAGCTCGTTGGTAACTTTTTTTGTCGCAATAGGGGAAGGTTGGGTGGCAGAGTTCAGATTGCGTATGTAACCACGGTTACGCTGTTTTGCACTGCGACGATCAGAAACAACCCCAAGTGCTGTTTAATTAGCTATACCAATAGGTCACGAACATGACATTTGCTCACAATTTCTGCGGCTTCGATAAGTGTGCAGTTGTTTCGACCGAATAGGGCTCTAGTTCAGTTAGTTGCCAAGGGGTCATGCCATGCTGAGTCATCGAGGCGTTTCTCGTTTGCGGTGTTCCGTAGATTTCCATTGCGCTCGTGTCCTTCGCGGCTTCGCGAAAAACGCGAAAGGTCATTTGGGCCTGGACGAACCGCCCTCGCGACACCGTCCGAAAAAATGTGGCGAAGACCAGAAGGCTGCAACTGCTTCGTCGCTGTCCGCATGTTCAGCCCCGCTGTCATGATAACTCAGCACAGTTGCCGTCGCGGGGGACTCTCTCGAAATGGATACTGCCCGTAAACTTCTGCTATTGGGCGAGGGGGTGCAATTGGGATTTTTTTTTGGCAGAGCACTTTGCGGACATCGTTTGTACGGGACAACTGCCCCAAGTGTGCTGCTGAAAACGCGCCGCCACCTGGCAACAGAAAACGTCTCAGATACAAATGGTGTCCATCGTACGTCTTGCCCGTATTCCATTCCAATCGTTTTAGCCTGCCCATTTGCCCTGTTTAACGGAAAGTATACCTTTTGAGTTAATCCCCAACGGTTTCCACGTGGTGCCAGTTAATTGAGTGTGGAAAGAACCAACCATACATATGCATGTGCTTATTGACAGACTTCTGAAATATCTTGTTACAAAATGCACATTTCTGACCCATTTGCCCGTGGCGAAGCATGCGATATGTCGAATTCGACATTGTCCTCCTCGACTCGGCGAAATGGTGAGCGTCCGGTGGAAACCATTTGTAGCGTACGGGTGGCTGGATGTGCCCCACAATGTCAAATTTTCGCGGCTCTTGTGTGATGAGATTTCTTCCGACGCGAAATCGGGGTTCCGATGTCGAACTGTACCGTACAGTATCAGCGGCGGGATCCCATGGCTGGCTTCTAGTCAGAGCAAAAAAAAAAAAAAAAAAAAAAACTTGTTACTGGTTTCTGGTGCAGCTCGGTCTGGTATAGTAACTCCAAGTTTCTGTGCGATACAGTAGGATCCAGTGCGATAACTGCTCAACATCGCAACTCAGCACACGCCTGGCAACTGGAGGAGCAGATCATGTCAGGTTGAGTTCAGCCCGACTTGATTCTGTTGACTTCGCCACCACAGGGCAGAGGCAAATATTGTATGTAGGTCGTCGTTACGCCGTGTCGTTTCCGCACGCCAAAGACGACAATCTTACGAAGGATTCTGTAACTAGCCCATGTGAAGAAGTCGCTTGCTATGGTTACTTTGATAAACAATAATTTTATGCTCTTATGCACGGAATACGGGCTCGTCACATATGCATGCAAGTAGCTGACCCACTTGTTTTTGTGTAGTTTTTTCACAAGGATATAGGAAGTAGAATCCGACAATTTACAGTTTCCGCTCTTATAACGAGTGATTCTGTGCTATGTAGATTGGCGAATGAAAATGAGCCACTTGGCGGCACGTAAGGCGCCAAAATGTTCTTGTCGAATCATGCACGACGGATCTCCAAGAACCGAGCAAAGGCTTCAAGTGGCACTGCCACATCAGCGGCAGATACATTGCACGTGGCCAGCCCAAGGAAACAGATGCGGCGTGATTTCTCAGTGGCGCTATCCTGTACGGTTCGTGGACTATTTTGTGCGGCGCAGTGCGATACGTTTTCGACTTTCCCTCAGCAGCAATCTGCTCCAAATAGGGTGCTGGGGCGAAGTGCAAACTTAATTCCCGGGCAAAGTCAAGCATTATCTAGTTCTTCTTGAATTCCATGTATTAACTTGAGGTTTCTTGGCACAGGCGCGTGGTGCTATCAGCATCCATCCACTCCTGCCCTTCGTGTTCAGCCCTTTTCCCGCGCCGCTCGACCCTCTGGCTGCCCCGTTTCAGTCTTCCTTTCTCCCTCTCGATTTCTCTCCCTCTCTGATTCTTTCTCTCCGCCGCCGCGGAAGATGATTCGCACCGCGTCTCGCCAGCTTCTCTCCGCTGGGAAGTCGCTAAAAGCGGCGACTCCCGCAGAACTCGCCGCACTTGGTGGCGCAGGAGGCGGCCGTGGCCTCGCGGCGTCGCGGCAGCGGCGGGTGATACGAGCCGTACGATCGTGGCGAGCCTTCCAGATCTGCCGTACGATTATGGTGCGCTGGAGCCGGTTGTGAGCGGCGAGATCATGCAGTTGCATCACGCGAAGCACCACGCTGCTTACGTGGCGGGTTATAACAAGGCCGCGGAGCAGCTCGACGCGGCGCGCGGGAAAGGCGACACGGAGACGGTCGTGTCGCTGCAGCGAGCGATTAACTTCAATGGCGGAGGTAAGACGAGAGTAATTCGGGGTTCAGAAGACGGTGATTAAAGTGCGCGAACAAAGATTCGCGCACTAGATTCGCGCAGGAGAGACGAGCTGATAAGAAACCGCACGAGCCAAGAAGGAGAACAAAGCGGATAACCCACCTTTTGTGGCTGTTGCTTTACAAAGGGAGATTAAGTGCTTATGCGAATGCGTAGAATCACTTGCACACTCCGTCTGTGCTTCTGCTCCTCACCGCGCCTCTGCGCCTCTGCGCCTCACCTCGCGTCGAGCAACTCACCCCCGCGCCTCTGTGTGTGTGGCCGTCCTTTCGCACGCCTGTTGGAACGCATTCTTATCTGTGCGTCAGGAGCAACCGTGTTGTGCGACTGTGTGTGACCGACTGTGCGACTGTGCGACTGCATGCTTATGTGTGCGACCGTTTTGTGTGCGACCTTTTTGTGTGCGACCTTTTTGTGTGCGACCGTCTTGTGTGTGCAGGTCACGTGAATCACAGCATCTTCTGGAAGAATCTCGCTCCGATCAGCGTAAGCCCAACTGACCGGATTTCAGCACAATTGCCACAAGTGCCCCGATTGCCAACAACTGACACAATTCTTATGACTTTGACAGCAGCAAGACTGGGCGTTTATCTCGCGTCCATAATTCTTATGACAAGTCTCACCTCGCCTCCTCTTCCTCGCCGTTTGCCTCATCCCCTGCCGCAGGGGGGAGGCGGAGCGCCACCTGAGGGCCCTCTAGCCGCAGGGGGGAGGCGGAGGGAGGCGCAGGGGGGAGGCGGAGGGAGGCGCAGGGGGGAGGCGGAGGGAGGCGCAGGGGGGAGGCGGAGCACCACCTGAGGGCCCTCTAGCCGCTGCCATTGACGCGGAGTTTGGGTCGTTGGACGCCCTTATCGCCAAGCTCAGTGCTGCGCGGACTGACTCATTCCCCCTTCACGCTGTTCCCCCTTTTTTCCTCTCCTCGCTCTTTAACAGGAGGGAGGCGGCGCCCCTCCGGAAGGCCCTCTAGCCGCCGCCATTGATGCGCAGTTTGGGTCGTTGGACGCCCTTATTGCCAAGTTTAGTGCTGCTGGCGCTGGCGTGCAGGGGTCCGGATGGGTGGTGAGTGACTGTAGGCCGTGTGACTGTAACGGGTGTGATGTAGTGACTTGGACCTTATTCCGGATGATTGTAGCAAACATGTGTTTGGTTTCGTGGACGCCCTTATCGCCAAGTTCAGTGCTGCTGGCACTGGCGTGCAGGGGTCCGGATGGGTGGTGAGTGGGTCTAATGCGTGTCATTCTAGCAACGTCATGTGCTCCCCATTGCTCATTCCACCAAAGCCAGCCTCCGACCATGTCACACCCTTGGGATATTCCCTGGTCACACCATGTCAAACTCCTCTGCTCTTTTGCACTCCCTCCCCTCTGTGCCTCGTGCCACTCCTATTTCTTTCTGCAGTGGCTGGGCCTGAATGACAGGAAGAAGCTGGCGATTGTCACGACACCCAATCAGGACGCGTGTGTGACTACGGGCCACGTGCCTCTACTGGGCGTGGATGTCTGGGAGCACGCTTACTACCTTCAAGTGAGTTCCTTCTAGACTCTTGCAGCCAAGCATCTGAGTGAAGCCGGCATGTGTGACTACAGGCCACATTCCAGCATGTGTGAATGTCTGGGAGCATGCCTACTACTGTCAGGTATGTCCCTTCTAGGCTCTTCCAGGAAAGCAAGCAGTAACGTCTTCTTCCTTGTTCCTTGCAGCCAGTTTCTGACCTTTTGAGATGACTTTTGAGTCGACTCAAAAGTCACCTACTCAAAAGTCTCTTCCAGGAAAGCAAGCAATAACGTCTTCTTCCTTGTTCCTTGCAGCCAGTTTCCTCTCTCTTGCCTTGCAAGGGCCTTTGCCTGGCTGTGAGCGGCTGTTGGGTGCATGTCGCCGTATTTTGGTTCCTTGTAAAATGCATGAGTGCAGGCACTTGATTCCATTTTAAGAGTTACGTTTTCCACACTGTCCCTGCTGCCGTACATTCATCTGGCTTCATGTGTTTCAGTACAAGAATGTCCGTCCTGACTACTTGAAGAACATCTGGAAGATCATTAACTGGAAAGATGTAGCTTCTCGCTACACCGCTGCTTCTTAGAGGGAAAATACCTAATAAACTTGATAACCTGATGTTGGTTCTACAATTCTTAGTAAAATTGGTTTTGCGTTTTGAGTGTTTTGGTTTTGGTAGTTGGTGTATGACCCTGGTTGCATGGGAGCGAGTAAGGGAAGTGGTATTTCATTAAGACATTTACACTTTCAAACATGACCGTGTTCATTAACACAATGGAATGGTGTTTCAACAAACCGAATGCAAGGAAAAGCCGAGTGATGTTTCTATAACGTGTATTAGGGTGAGCTCCTACCCACCGTTTCATGCGGGAAGCGCGCCCTGGCCAGACCTGACCAGACCACAAGCCGCCATCGCGGCTTCGGTTCGCTTGTCGCTGACATGTCGGCTCGTACCGCCACGCCACACTACTCCGCAGGAATTCCACCACAAAATTTGGGGGCTCTGCCCGTAGGTGTTGAGGTGGTTTCGTGGCAAGGCATTATTGTCAGGCGAGACTACCCTCTGCCCGTCCGCCGAGAAGAAACAACGATGTCTACCAATCAAAAGGCACGCCAGTTGGGCCTGCGATTTGAGGTTCGGGCTTCCTCGCGTTGCCCGCCCTTACTAAAACGGGCCTAACCAAAGGTGCTGGGTTCCTTCGCAAACCGCGTGAACACTTCATGTAACCAGAACTCCTTTCGTGACTCCACTCCGCAGGCAGCAGCACTCCTTTCGCAAGCAGCTCGCGTCGGCCATCGCCGAGTCGTTCTTTCACGAGTTCCCTTCAACGGCTCCTCGTCACATCACGACCACCTCGGGCAGCTGAAATTGCGCTGCTTTCGGCTGGTTGGACTCCAAGATAACATTCCCAAGCCATACCCCCCTTCCCCACCCCACCTCCCCTTCTCCTTCCCTTTCCACTTTCTGACTTTCTGAACAAGACAAGGTGCTACTAATGTCAAGCACTAGAACATATTAGACCCCCTAACGCATAGTAGGTTTGTTCTCTCCCATTCTTCACTTCATTCCCGCGTCTTGTGGGTCCTAGGCCACACCCGCCATGTCTGAGCGCAGCAACTATTCCTACAACGGGCCGCGTCCCAACCCGCTTTACGGCGGCCCCAAGTCTTCTAAAGCCACCAGCTCCAGCAGCCAGAACCCCTCATGGGTGCGCCGCGAGCCCTCCGCATCGCATGCCTACAGTGACTCCAACTGCTCTCCCGGCGCCTCGCCCGCGCGCAGCAACCGCAGCGGCGGAGGGCCCTATTACGCGCCGCAGTATGAGAACCCCGGGTATACCGTCGAGACCCCTGGGCACTATAACGGGTTCGGGACAGGCCCGGGATCCGTCGGCGGAAGCTCCATCCCCGCCGCGTCGCCTTACCGCCCAACCGCGTCTTATTTCGTGCAGACGCCCGCGCATTCCGATCGCGCGGGGCTGTTCAGCTCCCCCGGGTCGTCCGCGCCGTCGTCGCCGCGGTTCGGCGACGACGACGCGCGGAGCATGCGATCCGGGCGAGGCGGCGCGTCCGTGGCGATCAACGGCGGCGACGACGACGACGAGTGCGACGACTTTTACCCCGACCACATGAGGGACGCGGACCGGCGACAAAAGTGGTGGATCGCCTTCTGGGCGTGGGTCACGCTGATCGCGGGGCTCACGCTGGTGGGAGGCGCGATCGCGTGCTGGATAATTTTCCAGCCGTCGGAGCCGACGTACACTTTCGACGTACGTTGAATCGCACGGTTTGAATTCTTACGTTTCGTTAATTCTCACTTCACCGGTTCGCGAGCTTCCGATTCCAATTCCGATTTGCTACTTTGCCCTGGTGCCAACTTGCCCTCCTCTCAGCAAAAGCGCACCGCGCCCTGGTCTTTACGCTGATGGCACCCCGCGTCCAGCCCCTAACGTTCTTCTCTCCGCGTGTTCCTTTCCATTTTGTACTTCCCGATTCCTCCGTGTCGTGCGTACAGTACGTGATGGTGAACCAGTTTTCCGTCTACGAGAACATGCTTGACGGTAACGGAATGGCGACGGACCACCTGTACGCGAACATGACGTTCATCTTCTCTATAAAGAACCCCAATACGCGCTTCAACACGTGGTTCGACGGCGGCGACCTCTCCATCAGCTACGACAACATGGCGAATATCATGAAAACTAAGGTGAGAGCCGCTCGCCGTTACCGTTTTTACCCAGTGAGCCGACTCCCCGTGCGTGTCTTGAGTAAATTCAAAAGCATCTCTCCATCAGCTACGACAGCACGACAACATGGCGACTATCGTGAAACTAAGGTACGAGCGGAGAGAAATGCAATATCTCTCTATGTTATATTCCCCCCTCCTGTCTACTATATCTCCCCCTCATCTCTCTCTCTCTCTCTCTCTCTCTCTCTCTCTCTCTCTCTCTCTCTCTCTCTCTCTCTCTCTCTCTCTCTCTCTCTCTCTCTCTCTCTCTCTCTCTCTCTCTCTCTCTCTCTCTCTCTCTCTCTTGTTCTGAGCCAGTGATCCATCTCCCTACGTGTATCTCCCAGTGTGTATCTCCCCTCCCGCCCCGCCGGCCCCCCCCCCCCACCTCCCCTCATCCCCCCCTTTCCCCCCACCTTTCCCCCTCCTCCCTTTCCCCCTCCTCCCTTTCCCCCTCCTCCCTTTCCCCCACTTTCCCCCCCCTTCCCTTTCTCTCAGCTTCCGACATTTCTGCAAGAGAGCAGGAGTGGTCGAGCTTCAACCGCTCGCTGTCAACCATGGCGTTTCCGCTCTACGCGGGGGGGACGCACCTGCGCGCGGACGTGGCGGAGCAGTTCGTTCCGCTGAAGCTGAACGCGACGCTCAACAGCCACGTGGACGTGGCGTGGAAAATCATCCAGCCGAAGTACTCGCAGCTGCTGGAATGCGTGGTTCACATTAACCCCGCGTCTCTACAGTACATCAACGATACTTGCACGCTGACAATGCTCAACAAAAAATTGTAGAGCCTAAATAAGCGGAGCTTAGGATTTGAAACTGTTTCTGCATAAAACTACAGAAGCTACAGCACATGACGGTAAGGGCAGGAATGAAAGGTATTCCTGAGTTGGGGTTTCCATAGGCTTTGCTTCGGTGACGGCTCGGAGTGCGGCTTGGGGCCAGGCACGTTCGGAGGTTCGTACACCAGGTTTGGGAAAGAGATGATGGGCCTAGTGCAGAAGGAAATGAGAGCAGTCACGGAGCCGGCTGTCAGCAACCAGGGAGGCAATTTGTGGAGGGGTGAGTAGAGGAAGAGGAAGGAATGGGAATGTTTGGATGGTGATGGAAACGGCTGGAGTAAATTCTGACGAACTTCTAGGCGTCTTAGAAAGGTGTACATGCGTGCTTAGCTAGGATTAAGGTGCTATGTTGGAATAAAAGATGATTGTATCAATTGCAACGTGCGAAGGCCCGCATGCAAGCCACGTAAGGCCTTCCTACAGCTTTATTTGACGAAAGCCATTTCTGAAATTCTAAAATTAATACAATAACAATGTGGCCACAACGTTTCATTAGAGGTCACCATGTAACAATTGTTGCTCGTTTCAAAATCAACGAATTATGCAGTCGGATTTCTCAAAAGCGCATCACGCGAAGTGTCACTGGTTCATCGCAACAAACCTTCCCACCTCGTTGCAACGCACCGAATCCACTCCCACCCAAAACTGTCGATAGATCCGTTGCAACTTACGGGCTCACTCGCCATTCTTTATCTCGCGGACCAACTGATGCCATTCCTCCACCCACTGTTGAGGAAATATGAGACGCGGGCTGTAGCTAGTTTCTCTCTAAGGGCCAGGTTCCCCCAAACCTTCCGTCTGTAGCCCGACTTTCTCCCCGCCTTTCTCCCCGCCTTTCTCTCCGCATTTCTCTCCGCCCATACCGCGCACTGCTCTCCGCCGCCCTCAGCATGAGTTTCCGCGGAGGCGGAACGGCTGGCGGAAGCGCGCGGAAGGGCCCGCAATACGTGCGCCACATCCCCAAGTTCCTGCAGGTGCTGCGCTTCCGCCTTTCGGCCCTTCCCCGTCCCCCTGCCTGCTGCGCTTTCCCCTTCCGCGTGTTCCTCCCCCTTCCCCCTTGTCCCCCTACCTGCTTCTGACTGCTTTCCGAACGCCTTGTTCCCGAATCTGGGGGAGTGGGTGGGTGTTGGGGGGTGGTCCGGGGTGGGGGGAGGGGGGGAGAGGAATTGTGTTTTGAGGCGCCTCAAAACGAGGGGGGGAGAGGAATTGTGTTTTGAGGCGCCTCAAAACGAGGGGGGGAGAGGAATTGTGTTTTGAGGCGCCTCAAAACGAGGGGGGGAGAGGAATTGTGTTTTGAGGCGCCTCAAAACGAGGGGGGGAGAGGAATTGTGTTTTGAGGCGCCTCAAAACGAGGGGGGGAGAGGAATTGTGTTTTGAGGCGCCTCAAAACGAGGGGGGGAGAGGAATTGTGTTTTGAGGCGCCTCAAAACGAGGGGGGGAGAGGAATTGTGTTTTGAGGCGCCTCAAAACGAGGGGGGGGAGAGGAATTGTGTTTTGAGGCGCCTCAAAACGAGGGGGGGAGAGGAATTGTGTTTTGAGGCGCCTCAAAACGAGGGGGGAGAGGAATTGTGTTTTGAGGCGCCTCAAAACGAGGGGGGGAGAGGAATTGTGTTTTGAGGCGCCTCAAAACGAGGGGGGGAGAGGAATTGTGTTTTGAGGCGCCTCAAAACGAGGGGGGGAGAGGAATTGTGTTTTGAGGCGCCTCAAAACGAGGGGGGGAGAGGAATTGTGTTTTGAGGCGCCTCAAAACGAGGGGGGGAGAGGAATTGTGTTTTGAGGCGCCTCAAAACGAGGGGGGGAGAGGAATTGTGTTTTGAGGCGCCTCAAAACGAGGGGGGGGAGAGGAATTGTGTTTTGAGGCGCCTCAAAACGAGGGGGGGAGAGGAATTGTGTTTTGAGGCGCCTCAAAACGAGGGGGGGGAGAGGAATTGTGTTTTGAGGCGCCTCAAAACGAGGGGGGGAGAGGAATTGTGTTTTGAGGCGCCTCAAAACGAGGGGGGGAGAGGAATTGTGTTTTGAGGCGCCTCAAAACGAGGGGGGGAGAGGAATTGTGTTTTGAGGCGCCTCAAAACGAGGGGGGGAGAGGAATTGTGTTTTGAGGCGCCTCAAAACGAGGGGGGGAGAGGAATTGTGTTTTGAGGCGCCTCAAAACGAGGGGGGGAGAGGAATTGTGTTTTGAGGCGCCTCAAAACGAGGGGGGGAGAGGAATTGTGTTTTGAGGCGCCTCAAAACGAGGGGGGGAGAGGAATTGTGTTTTGAGGCGCCTCAAAACGAGGGGGGGAGAGGAATTGTGTTTTGAGGCGCCTCAAAACGAGGGGGGGAGAGGAATTGTGTTTTGAGGCGCCTCAAAACGAGGGGGGGAGAGGAATTGTGTTTTGAGGCGCCTCAAAACGAGGGGGGAGAGGAATTGTGTTTTGAGGCGCCTCAAAACGAGGGGGGGAGAGGAATTGTGTTTTGAGGCGCCTCAAAACGAGGGGGGGAGAGGAATTGTGTTTTGAGGCGCCTCAAAACGAGGGGGGGAGAGGAATTGTGTTTTGAGGCGCCTCAAAACGAGGGGGGGAGAGGAATTGTGTTTTGAGGCGCCTCAAAACGAGGGGGGGAGAGGAATTGTGTTTTGAGGCGCCTCAAAACGAGGGGGGGAGAGGAATTGTGTTTTGAGGCGCCTCAAAACGAGGGGGGGAGAGGAATTGTGTTTTGAGGCGCCTCAAAACGAGGGGGGGAGAGGAATTGTGTTTTGAGGCGCCTCAAAACGAGGGGGGGAGAGGAATTGTGTTTTGAGGCGCCTCAAAACGAGGGGGGGAGAGGAATTGTGTTTTGAGGCGCCTCAAAACGAGGGGGGGAGAGGAATTGTGTTTTGAGGCGCCTCAAAACGAGGGGGGGAGAGGAATTGTGTTTTGAGGCGCCTCAAAACGAGGGGGGGAGAGGAATTGTGTTTTGAGGCGCCTCAAAACGAGGGGGGGAGAGGAATTGTGTTTTGAGGCGCCTCAAAACGAGGGGGGGAGAGGAATTGTGTTTTGAGGCGCCTCAAAACGAGGGGGGGAGAGGAATTGTGTTTTGAGGCGCCTCAAAACGAGGGGGGGAGAGGAATTGTGTTTTGAGGCGCCTCAAAACGAGGGGGGGAGTGGAATTGCCTGAGAGAACCCTCCCCCCTCTTCCCCTGCCCTGGCCGTCTCTCTTGCCGCCGCTTTCGCCCCCTCCCCTTTTCCCCTTTTCCCCTCCCTCCCTCCCCCCCTCACCTCTTGCCCTTCCGCTCCCCCCCATTCCTCCCGTTTCCCCCTCCCCTCCCCCTTCCCAAACCACACGCACTTCACAAGTACGATCACGTGATAGAGAGGCGCGAGGGGCAGAAGGTGGTGCTTGCTGCTTCAATCCCCCCTTCCCGCTTCAACCTTCCCCCTTCCCCCTTCCGCCTCCCCCCTTCCCCCTCCCCCCTTCCCCCCCTGATAGAAATACGAGCACCTGATAGAGAGGCGCGAGGGGCAGAAGGTGGTGCGGGATATGGGGGGAGGGGAGGCGGAGGGGAGGGGGAGGGGGAGGGAGCGGAGGAAGGGGGAGGAGGGGGGGAGGGATGGGGGGAGTGGCAGGGAGCAGGGCGGAGGTAGGAGGTCCAGGAGCGCAGGATGATGATGGTGAGTCAGGTGATTCGAGCAGGTGTTCTGTCAGGTGAAATCAACAGATGCCGATGCATTGCCTTCATTTCTGTTTTGTTGATTTTGTCGCTTTTTTTTTCAACCACCTGTTGATCACATATTGCTTTAGTGTACCTTTCAGATGTTAGAAGTTAGAACACGCATGCAGGGTACGTTTGTGCATTGGTGCCATGCATACACCACAGCATATTCCAGGTAGGTTGCTTTGAGTTGGGTTTTTGAGAGTTCTGGAAAACCAACTCTGTGCTCTGCTCTGTGCTCTTCTCTGTGCTCTGCTCTGTGCTCTGCTCTGCTCTGTGCTCTGCTCTGTGCTCTGCTCTGTGTGCTGTTTATGCGACTATGAGTGATATGTGTGTGCGCCTGTTTATGTGCATGCGTGCTTGCGTCTGTGTGGGTGTGCTCGCCCGCACTCTTGCATGCATGAACGCCTACTACACTCCATCAATCTCTGCCGCCTACAGAAGACTTTGAGGATGTAAGTATCGTGCACTCCCTTTGCGTGTGCATGTGTGCACACCCGCACTCATGCATGCATGCGAGCACACCCGCACTCATGCACACCTGCACTCATGCATGCATGCATGCGAGCACACCTGCTTCACTCCATCAATCCCCATCCAGGGCGGCCCTGCAGAAGACTTCGAGGATGTGAGTATCATGCGCTCTCTCTTAATGCGCCCTCTGCATGCCGTCTCCCCCCGATATGCTCCCTCCTGTGCGCCCTATGCTTCCCATGTGCTCTCACTCAGGATCATCCATCCCATCGTGGATCATCCATCCCATCGTGTCTTGCGGATGTCTCACCTATTTCACCCGTTTTCGTACACGGATAATCTGCCTATAAATCCTTAAAATGAGGGTCTATATCGACGAAACGATCCAATGTTTCCACCAGTAGCATATTCTTATGTAGAGAAAATGAGGCCCATATTTTGCATGCTGTCAGACATAAGTTCCAGCAGAGCCTGATTGATTCCCTCTTGACTATTCAATAACTCATTCTTGATACTCTCATTATTCCTTCGTCATAGTTTAAAATTTGCTCTTAATGATCCCACCATCATTTTTCTTTATATATATTACCTTCTCTTGTTTTTTTTTTTAATATGTATTTTAATCAGGAGCTTCAAGGCGCTACTATTGTTTATGACGAGAGGGAGGGGGGAGCAGGGACAGGAGGGGAGGAAGGGGAAGCAGCCTGGACAGCGAGTGAGGTAGGAAGGTGGGTGCCATATGTGGTGGGTGCATGAGTGGACTCAAAGGTAGGAAGGTGTGTGGGTGCCTAAGCTGTTGGGTGTGAGCTGTTTGTACACGAGACAAGGAAAGGGAAGCAGGGAGAGGAGGGGAGGATGGGGAAGCAGTATGGACAGCGAGTGAGGTAGGAAGGTGGGTGCTACATGTGGTGGGTGCCATATGTGGTGGGTGCCTGATGCACCTGGGTTAGGGAAGGAGCAGGGAGAGGAGGGGAGGATGGGGAAGCAGTATGGACAGACAGCAAGTGGGGTAGGAAGGTGGGTGCCTTGTTTGTTGGGAGTGAGCTATACATGAGACAAGGAAAGGTAGGAAGGTGGGTGCTACATGTGGTGGGAAGGGGGGAGGTAGGAAGGTGGGTGCCATATTCGTTGGTTGTGAGCTGCACTTGAGACGAGGAAAGGGGAGCACGGCAAGAAGGGGCAGAGGAGAAGAAGGGGGAGATGAAAGGGATTAGAGTCGGGTGCTTCTTTCTGTGCATGTATTTAGTTGAGTGGCATAGAGGGTGCCTTATTCCTTTGCCCGTGATCACACTTTTTTGTTTTGCGTCGTATCTTATTATGCCCTCGATTGTGCATGCAACTTGATGGCACGGTGGCATGATGCTGGCGTGATGTGGCATGATGATGGCGTGATGTGGCATGATGATGGCGTGATGATGGCATGATGATACAATCGCATTATGGCATCCTGACAATGTGGCGCAACATCAGTTGAAGGAGCAGGGCAATGCAGCATTCTCGAGGGGGGAGTACGAGGAGGCAGTCAGGCTATTCACTCGGGCCATTCAAGCCGACCCCAGGTATGACATGAGGGTGCCACAGGTATGACATGAGGATGGGGACATGAGAGCATGGGGAGTTGAGAGCATGGGGACATGAGAGCATGGGGACATGAGAGAGCATGCCCCTTCCCCTGCCCCTTCCCCTGCCCCTCCCCCTTCCCCTTCCCCTTCCCCCTTCCCCTTCCCCTTCCCCCTTCCCCTTCCCCTTCCCCTTCCCCTTCCCCTGCCCCTTCCCCTTCCCCCCCTCTCCACCCCTATCATGAGTTTCAGTGTGCTGCTCGGCAACCGGACAGCTTTTGAGTCGACTCAAAAGCAGTTCCTGTGTTGTCTTCAGCAACCGGTCAGCCGCCTATGCAGCCAAGATGAGGAGCTTGCAACCCCTCCCTATCTGCTCGTCCTCCCTCTTGCGGCCCCTTTCTCTTCCCCCTGTCATCAGTTCCTGTGTTGTCTTCAGCAACCGGTCAGCTGCCCATGCAGCATAGAAGACCTCTCTGCTCCGTGGTTACCATGCCCCTCTCTGCTCCGTGGTTACCATGCCCCTCTCTGCTCTCCGTTCTCCCTTTCCGGCTGACCCCTTGCCTTCCTTGAGTCGTCAGCGCCAGTGTTCTATTCAGCAACCGGTCAGCTGCCCATGCAGCGTAGAAGGCCTCTCTGCTCCATGGTTACCATGCCCCTCTCTGCTCTCTTTCCCGCTGACCCCTTCCCTTCCTTGAATCGTCAGCTCCAGTGTCTTATTCAGCAACCGGTCAGCTGCCCATGCAGCAATGAAGAGCTTCCAACAGGCATTGCAGGATGGGAGAAAGGTGGGTTTGTGTTTGTGTCCCAATTGGTTTGCGCGAGAGCTGGTTTGTGTCACAGTTGGCTTGTGTCAAGGTTGGGTCGTGTCTCAGTTGCCTTGTTTCACAGTTGGCTCGTGTTGCAGTTGGCTCGTGTTGCAGTTGGCTCGTGTCGCAGTTGGCTCGTGTCGCAGTTGGCTTGTGTCACACGTTCATGCGATATTAGATTGTGCGCGATTTCAGCCGCTCACAAAGCAGCAACTGCAGATGCAGCAGGCACGGTGGGCCATGGCACTCACGTATCACCATGGCACTCACGTATCACCATGGCACTCACGTATCACCATGGCACTCACGTATCACCATGGCACTCACGTATCACCATGGCACTCACGTATCACCATGGCACTCACGTATCACCATGGCACTCACGTATCACCATGGCACTCACGTATCACCATGGCACTCACGTATCACCATGGCACTCACGTATCACCATGGCACTCACGTATCACCATGGCACTCACGTATCACCATGGCACTCACGTATCACCATGGCACTCACGTATCACCATGGCACTCACGTATCACCATGGCACTCACGTATCACCATGGCACTCATGTATCACCATGGCACTCATGTATCACCATGGCACTCACGTCTCACCATGGCACTCATGTATCACCATGGCTCTCACGTATCACCATGGCACTCATTTATCACCATGGCACTCACGTATCACCATGGCACTCACGTATCACCATGGCACTCATGTATCACCATGGCACTCACGTATCACCATGACACTCACGTCTCACCATGGCACTCACGTATCACCATGGCACTCACGTATCACCATGGCACTCACGTATCACCATGGCACTCACGTATCACCATGGCACTCACGTATCACCATGGCACTCACGTATCACCATGGCACTCACGTATCACCATGGCACTCATGTATCACCATGGCACTCACGTCTCACCATGGCACTCATGTATCACCATGGCTCTCACGTATCACCATGGCACTCACGTATCACCATGGCACTCACGTATCACCATGGCACTCACGTATCACCATGGCACTCATGTATCACCATGGCACTCACGTATCACCATGACACTCACGTCTCACCATGGCACTCACGTATCACCATGGCACTCACGTATCACCATGGCACTCACGTATCACCATGGCACTCACGTATAACCATGGCACTCACGTATCACCATGGTACTCACGTATCACCATGGCACTCACGTATCACCATGGCACTCACGTATCACCATGGCACTCACGTATCACCATGGCTGTAGCCGAGGCGTGTTGCAGTCAGGCACACTCCCCCCGTTCCCCCCGTTCCCCCCGTTCCCCCCGTTCCCCCCGTTTCCCCCCATTTCTCCTCCCCTCATCCCCGCTCTCTTCCCCCGGCTTCCCCCCCTTTCCACCCGCGGTGGGGAAATCTCCGCTCTCCCCATTTCTCCTCCCTCCTCCCCCCCCCCCCCCCTCCTATCCAGGCTCTGCAGCTCCACCCGTGGGTGGCAAATCTCAGCTCTCCCCATTTCTCCTCCCTCCTCCCCCCCCCCCTATCCAGGCTCTGCAGCTCCACGCGCGGTGGGCAAAGACAAAACAAAACACATCCTAGCTTTACGCTCCCTCGTTTTTTTAGAATTCTCAAAAACAAAACATGCTCTCCCCCAGCTCTCCTCCCTCCTTTCCTCCCCCTGTCCAGGCGCTGCAGTTGCAGCCGCGGTGGGCCAAGGCGTACTCCCAAATTGCTGTGGCGCACTTCCCCTTCCCCCCTTCACTCTCCTTCTCCCTCATTCCCCCCTCTCTCCTCCAATTCTCCACTCCCCTCCCCTGTCCCTTCCCCCAGGCGCTGCAGTTGCAGCCGCGGTGGGCCAAGGCTTACTCCCGGATTGCTGTGGCGCACTTTGGGCTGAAGCAGTATGTAGAGGTGAGATGAAACTGTTCTGAGAGGTGAGATGAACTGTACGGAGAGGCGAGATGAAACTGTACGGAGAGGCGAGATGAAACTGTACGGAGAGGCGAGATGAAACTGTACGGAGTAAATTGTGGATGCGGCTGATGGGAAATTTTACTGGTTGTGACTGCCCCTTCTGTACGTGTAAAGACCCTTGGGACTGTACCATGCAGATGAAACCCTGCAGATGCAACCATGTAGATGAAATTATGCAGATGAAACCGTGCAGATGAAAGTGTACCCTTCCCTCTCCTTCCCCACCCATATCAGCTTCCCCTTCCTCCCTCTCCCCTTCGATTCCCCTTCCCCTAATCTTCGCTCCCTCTCACATCCCGTTGTCTTCATGCAATTTCCTTCCCATCCTATTCGCTGCAATCATCAACGCCCAGCCCAGGGAATGGGGATAAGTGCTTCAAGTCCTGCTTTTGCGTTTTACAAGCTTTTGCTTTAGAGGCTTGTGCTTTAGAGGCTTGTGCTTTAGAGGCTTGTGCTTTAAATGCTTGCAAAAACAAAGAATGGAGCACAATGGGGCACACACATACACACACACACACACACACTCTCTCTCTCTCTCTCTCTCTCTCTCTCTGCAAGAACCCAGGAAGTTCAGGCATAACTAACAAGTCGTGCTCCTCTTGTGCCCTTTGCACCACTGCAGGCAGCAGCAGCTTATGAGAAGGGGCTCAAGTGCGATCCTCTCAGCACCGTGTGCAAGCAAGGAGTGCAGCAGGTGAGATGGTGGTGAGTTGGTGATAAGATGGTGGAAAGATGGGGGAAGATGGGGATAAGATGATGAACTGATGGTCAAGTGCGATCCTGCACTTTCACCACCCTCTCAAGTGCGACCCTCTTAGCACCGTGTGCAAGCAAGGAGTGCAACAGGTGAGGTGGTGGTGAGTTGTTGAAGTATGGTTAATTGATGGTGAAATGATGACTTTTGAGTCGACTCAAAAGTCACCTATGGTTGTTGGAGTATGGTGAAATGATGGTGGTTTCTATCCTCCCCTCTACCACCCTGCACTTTCACCCCCGCTCAACTGCGATCCTCTCAGCACTGTGTACAACCAAGGACTGCAACAGGTGAGATGGTGGTGAGTCGGTGATAAGATGGTGAAAAGGTGGTGACCCTGCTCTTGAGTTGCGTGGTGTTACCCACCAAAGCCTCGTGAGATTCATGTGAAATCTCACGTTTGTGCGACTGCCACGTGGGTCTGAGCACAACAGGCGCGGGAGGTGCTGCAGCAGTTGGGCGAGGAGGCAAAGATAGGAAAGCACATTTGGTGTAACAATCATAAATGTGAAAGTATTATAAGAGATGTTAACATTTCATTTGTGTAACACAACAACAGGCGCGGGAGAGGCTGCAGCAGTTGGACGAGAAGGAGGCGAAGACAGGGAAGCACACGTTTCGGAAGCGGAAAACAGCAGAGGATGCGAAAGGGGAGGGGAACATGGGAGATGCAAAGGTGAGGGGGAGGAGGAGAGAGAGTGAAGGGCATACAAAGGCATGGGGCAAAGGGAATGCAGGGGCATGGGATGAGGGGATTGCAGGGGAATGGTGTGAGGGGAATGCAGACCTGGGGTGAGAGTATGAGGGAGAGACTGCACCAGATGCTGGAGTGAGCCTTAGGCATGACAGACGGTGGGGGGTTATGGCTGAGTATGAAAGAAGGACTTCGGTTTTTACGGCGTGGGTGGCTAAGGAATGAAGATGGATAGGAAGGGACTAGCAAGAACACTCGTTCCCCCCCCCCCCCCCCCCCCCCCTCCTTCCTTCCCTACAAGCACGCACACACTCTTGCAACCCTGTATTGCCAAGAAATCATTCATACACTCCCTTTTGCATGCCTTATTGCTTTATGTCGCCCTTTATCTCCTGGTGGCAGAGAGGGAAACAGCCAAAAAGGGCGAGTGGTGGGCAGGGGACAACACAGAAAGGGGTTGGTTCTCTACTATCATTTGACGACGAGTGAGGCGGCATGCAACTGGGAAATGCTAAATATAGGGGTCAGGAAGGGGAAAATGGATCAAAATTACATTTAGATGACGAATACGTCGATACTTTTGTTTTCCCATCCCATTCCTTGCTTCTTGCTCTTGCCCACTTGTTCATTCTGTGCCAGTTCTACGTAACGAATCTGTGAAGTGTAACTTTTTAGTAACATATCGGCAGCATTTGTGCTTCATTGATGACGTCTGTTTCCTCGCACGTTGCCTACCCGATCTCGGGGCTCAGGCCTGTGCGCATCCCAGAAGCAAATCCACCGCCTCTGCCCGCCCTAGTCTGGAAGGAAAGTCCTGATTTGATTTGAAAAGACGCCAGCTGCATATCTGAAGATATTTTACGTTTTGAAGCAGGGTTTATTTAAAAAGGGTAATTTTCCGGCGCTAGCCTCGTTCCAGAATTTGAACGGGTAGAGTGATCGGACATTCCGGAATTGATAGTAGTGGCGAAGCTGACGGGTCCGGGAGGATCAGAATTCGTGGGCGGCACATCGGGATGCACCTGCCAGAAAGTACCCCACCCTCTCCTACCCCCCTCCCCCACCGCGGCCTTTCCCCTGGTCCTGTGCGCCAGAGACATTTTTCGGCCTAGTCCCCAATATCCGGAAACATTCCCTACAGACTCCCCCAAATCCAGAAAATTCGGCCAAGTCCCCAACATCCAGAAACATTCCCACAGACTCCCCCGAACAGTGAAAAATCGGCGGAGTCCCCCACGGGCAGAAATAACTCCTCCCGCGCCCGAACAGCCCAGAGAATTCAGCCCGAGTCCCCCCACACAGAGATACTCCTCCCACCCAGAGCCCCCGAAAACCAGAATATTCGGCATGGGCGTATAAAGTTTGAACGCTAACCGCGCTGCATCCGAGCAAACACTTCCTGAAACGCACAAAAACGTATAAACCTGTCTTACAGTTCGAACTTTCGCTTTGACCTAACCATGCGCCCGAAGTCCCTCACGGCCTGGTCAATTCCTCCCCCCAAGCACCCCCCTACCGCCCCCCACCCCTCCCCCTCCCCCTCCCTCCACGCGCACCCAACGACGAAGATTCGGCCAATTCCCCGACGGCCAAAAATGTTCAGCCAACTTAACCCTCCCCCCACCCCCGGAACCTAGAAGTTCTCCCTACTTTAGCCAAGCTGTTAAAAATAGTAGAGAAATAAAACAGGGATCGTAACATGGTGAGCCTGAACGCGCCCTACAATCTTGACACGCCGCATAGTTGACATCCATTGACCTTGAATATCATGACTTCCACCCAGCCTTCCCGAGTCAATATTAGGTGGAACTTGGCTAGAAGTAACTTGGTACCCAAATCCAGATGAAATCGACATTAAGTACCCTGAAATTCGGACGAAACAGGGTGCAGGAGGGTGGGGAATCCCGGAGAAATACTCCCAGAAATGCTTAGCGTGAGCTCTGTTATGAAGGCTGACCCTGTCAGAAATACACTTGTCCTCCGCCAATTTCTGTGGCGGCAACTTCTCACGTTTTGTCGCATACTCTTACCCGCTGCCAGGGGGCCGTTCGCTGGCAATTCTCCGAGGGGAACGGGGAGGGGAACGGGCGACCAAATCCCGTACGCATGGAATCTGCGCAGCCAAACCTACGTAATTTTTTTTGTGTGCCCCCGTACTTTGGTAATCATAACGTCGCCGGCTCATGATTACGTCTGTCACGACTGCAGGACTGGATAAGACAAACTCGTGGACAGTGAAGAGTGGGGCCCACCAAAAGCCCTCTTAGCCCATCGCACTTTCGTAGAAAATCTAGCGGAGAAAATGAGATTCACACAATTTTGTCAAAACTGCCCATTTTTTTAACATTTCAAAATGTGACCGATTGGATGGGTATGAGCTGGCGCAATTGCGCAAATCGACGGGTAGGATTGAAAGGGAAGTGGCTGCGGTTTTTTTTTTTGGGTTTCGTAAACCTGCCCAGCCAAGAGGCATGCCAATCTTGGCCTGCCTCATACCACGATTTTGCAGTATGAGGTGTGGCACGGAGTTTGCCTGGTAGCTCTGGTCGGCTCATGACCGCGCTTCAGGTTTGGCATGAGAAGGAGCACGCGATTTGGGGGCAATTGGTTTGGGGAAACCGAGCCGACGCAACGTTTTCGCATGCTGACGTCACGTTTCGCAAATTGGGTTCGGTGAACCCACGAAGCCTAGATCGATGTTCCCCATGCCTGATTTCCCTCGCCGTGCCGGTGAAAAATTGGCCAGCGAACGGCCCTCAGATGCTGCTCAAAAGTTATGGGGATAGTTCAACTCAGTTCGCCATGTCAGCACCAGCAGCGCAGCATCGCAGATCGCAGCCGTTGGTGAGAACTGGGCTCCTCACAACTCGAAAGGGTTGCTGGCATGGGGAATCACCACAGTGGGGAATCACCACCTAGCTTCTTGCTATCTCACTAACGACAAACTACAGAACGAATAACGACAAGATACAGTAGCTCGAAAAATTAGCGGACAGGTGGAAACGGTCTTTACCTCTGACGGCCGGTACTGTAACTCAGGTAAGGTTCACTGTATACATCCACAAATTCCACATTGTAGAATCCAGTATGCTGAACTATAGGGTTTTTAGGTTACCGGTAACCCTTACTAACGTTTTACTCTCTGGGATCACATTTAGCCCCTATTACGGAAGGATTTTTCGCCGTTCAAACCCCCTGGGGGCAGTTTTTTGTTCTCTGAGGTTAGCTCGCTCCACAGCGAACCACGTGTAACAATCTCCTCAATCTTAGGCAGAGGGCAGAAACAATAAAGGGTAAGTAGCTGCTGGATGGGTACTATTAAAACATTTCGCATCACAGTCTGATTTAGAGCTACCTCATGTGACTTTCGGCGTTTTCTCATCTTAGTCATGTGAAGTATTGGTCTGTCTTATGTCTCCTGGCAAAAATTCGCGCCACGTGTCCATTGCTGAAGCCCAAACAGAAATTTCGAGTCACGACAGCAATATACTGTCTTTTCCTGCCCACCAGTTCACTGCACTGAGTGGCGCGCGAGATCCACCTCTTCACTGTTGCACATTCGCCCAACCCACCAAACCCGTTGCGGAACACTGCCCAACCCAACCTGGGGTCACGCAACTCTCACCTCCAGATGCCCCACTAAACAGAATACACTTTCTGGTACAACAGGTTAAAACAAAGAACGTTATGATCGTTTACATGTATTACTGGTGAGCAGGAAAAGACAATATATTGCTGTCGTGACTCGAAATTTCTGTTTGGGCTTCAGCAATGGACACGTGGCGCGAATTTTTGCCAGGAGACACGAGACAGACCAATACCTCACATGACTAAGATGAGAAAACGCCGAAAGTCACATGAGGTAGCTCTAAATCAGACTGCGATACGAAATGTTTTAATAGTACCCATCCAGCAGCTACTTACCCAACAATAAAACCCTTAGGGACCAGGCATGCCATTCTGGATGGCATCAACCCTAAACTCGCAAAAGGGCCGCGAATTTAGGGTTGATGCCATCCAGAATGGCATACTCGCCCCTATGGGTTTGAGTTTTTTCCTTGCCAGCCAACCTGCCCGAATGTTGTCGTTATTTTTCAGTAGCGCTACAGATCCCACAATATTGCAGGAAACATAGAGTTTAGTAGCCCCACAGTGACGGAACAAGGAGATTGTGACGCGTGGTTTTTTGTGGTGCAAACTAACCTCAAAGAACACAGAACTGGCCCGGGGGATAAGAACAGCGAGAAACCCTTCTGTTAAAGGGATAAATGTTACTCAAAAGAGTAAAATGCCAGTAAGGGTTACCGCTAACCTAAAAACCCCTGAACTGTACCTACCTTGTCCTGCGCCCTCTAGTGTACCGATTTCGTTCGGGAATGCTGGTGTTGTTTGAGGGGCAATCGTCGCGTTCTTCGAGCAAATGAAAATCGTTCAGAATTTCTGCTCTCATTCTTCGCCCTCCATTTCCAAGTCAGGAGAATCCGTGGATTTCCTGACTAGAGAAGCATTTTCTGGACGAAACAGGTTAGGGTGTCGTTCGTGCGTGATGTGACAGCCCTCCTGCACGGTAAGAGCTCAACTAAGAACGTGGCGGGGACGCCGTTCGTTCTTATACTAGATATGGACCCGAACCACTCCAGATGCTAAATTGCCTGATGTGCACGATGTGTATTATTCGGTGGTTCTTTGTCGCTTCCACCAGCTAGATTTCGAAGGATTCCTCATGTCCACGTTTATGGCAACAGATGCTCAGACTCCCCATTTGCTTATTCGTGCCAGCGTCGAATTCTGCACGATAACCTCGGGTAGCAGTGGCATTCGTCCCTCTATGTCGATTTCCCAGTTCCGTCACTAGTCCCTCGCAAGCTAATACTGCCGAAGTTGACAACAGCACGGGTTCACTAAGAGCCACATCATTCTCGGGCATAAATTCAACTTGGCCCTTCAGTTGATAGATGTCGGGCAGTCCCACAAGATGCTGACATCGCTGATGCTCGTTTTGAGTCCCTTTCTTCGTAAACGGAGCCAGGGACGGTTCCCGCTACGCGATGCATCACGCCGAAAACCGAACGGATATACACTGTACACTAATAGTGGGTACCCACGCCGTTCGATTAATCTTGCCCGACGGACCGAAGCTAGTTTTATTCGATGCTCGCACGCCACCGGGCGCACTTCATATTTGAAGATAAGTTATCCCGGAATTGCACGCCGATGGCCGAGCCATCACGAGTGCCAAGCAGACGCGATTGTTCCTCGCCACTTGCTTCAAAAGTTTCGACCGCCGCCCATTTTCCAGATTCAGAATCCAGACTTCAGATTCGAGTCTCGAGGCCTCTCACTTCCCTGCCCCACACGAGCGAGGTTCTCCAGCATTCTCGAGCAAAGAGAGGAGGAAAAGGCGGCAGACTCTGCCACGCGGAGAGAGTGCGGACGTCAGCGGCAGCATAGAGAGAGTCTCACACTGAGAAGGACTCCCTAGTAAAGGCAAGCACTGCCAGTGAGAGTCTTCAACTAGCAGAAATTGGATCTCGATGCTCTCCGAGAGGATGAGGGTTAGTATTAGGACGAACCCCTCACTCACTCTGAGTCTGAGTCAGGCTCCGCCGAGCCCCCGCCGCGCCCCCGCCGCCTTCCCTCAGCTTCAACGTCAGGTTCAAGTTGAAGTTGAAAAGGCTGGCGTGACGCTGAGCCAGATTCATTCGCTGGATTCACTCGCGAGTCCCCATCTGACAACCACCGTCTCAGCTTCACGCCAACTTGCTTTCGCAATCGTGCAACCTCTTGTGACCGTGTGGTTTCACCAAGAAACACGCGACCTTTCTCTGCTAGTACGTGATCTTCTCAGAAGAACGGCTCTCCGCCAAAACCTGAGGCTTCGAATACCCTCACAGAGCACCTGTGGAATACCCAGACAGCCCCATCTTCACCTTTCTCCCCGCCGCGAGGCTCCGAGTCAGCTGCTAGTTCCCGTTATAAGCAGCCGCCACAACTGTTCGTCTCGGCGTTTCGACCATGTGTCGCTGGTCGCGCCTGATGGGTCTTCCGCGCGAAGGCCCCCGCGGAGGCCCGGACAACGCGCGCCACGCCTTCCGCGGAGTGCGCCAGCGCAAGTGGGGCACGTGGGTCGCAGAGATCACGCACCCGCGCATCAAGTCCCGCGTCTGGCTCGGCTCCTTCCCCACCGCGGAAGCTGCTGCGCGCGCCTACGACCGCGCTGCTCTGAAGCTGCTCGGCCCATCTGCGCTTCTCAACTTCCCGCAAGCCCCAGACGGCCAGCGAGCCCCTGATGGCGGAAAACCCCTCCCTCTCGGCCCCTTCCCCACCGCTGAAGCCCCAGACGGCCGGAAACCCCCTCCCCCTGGTGTTTCCCCCACTGAAGCGCCCCCTGCTCTGGGCTACAATCGCGCGGGGACCAAGATTCTTGGCCCCTGTGCTTCCAGAAGCCATCCGCAAGACCCCCTGGGCGAGCCTCAGTCCCAGCAGCAGCAGCAGCAGCAGCAGCAGCAGCAGCATCTGGGATCAAATAGCAACGGCGGATCCCTGCAAGCTGGCTGGGGAGAGCCTATGGAGCCCCCTACTCCGCCCGTTCTATCTCCACCAACCATTCGGAGCACTGCAGCAGCCGTTTCACTGGCGCCTGCAGCCATGAAGTGGGCTTCTCTGCCCCCCTCCTCGGATGTGCGGCGCTCGAGTCCCTCGGCGCCTGCAACAGTCCCCACTTGGGCTCCTCCGCCCGTCTCCGGTGTTCGGCCCTTCAGCCGCATAGCTAACCCTTCTGGGGATCTCCCCCCTCTGGCTGGAGGGGTGGGAGTTTCCGAAACATGTATTGGCAGTGGTGCTGAGTCACCTGCTAGCCACGAGATGGCGCAGATGCTGCTGCTGTCGCCGTTACCAAATAGCGTGGTGCACAATGCAACCACCATCACCACTAGTGCTGCTGCTGCTGCTGCTGCCATTGACGGGCCGTTCCCACCAGTTCAAGTGTCCGCTTACGTTGCTGTACTGGCAGCTCTGAGTGCTAGAGTCGTGCTCGATGCTGGCGTGGCGAATGCTGCGCTTTCTGCTGCTGTTATTCCTGCTGCTGCACCTCCTGCTCGCGCTGCATTTCCATCGGCAGCAGCAGGAGTGCAAAGAATCCTCTCACCACTCCATCCCTCTCCACTGCCATGTCACACTCCTGCGTACATCTGCCTCTCGAAGAGACCAGCCCCACAAAAGTGTGATGAGAACGGCCAGTCTCCCGCCGTTGCTGCTGGTGGGGCCTCTAGAAAGCGGTCCCGGGAGCAGGCAGCGTTGCTGCAGCAGTTTGACGCTCTGAATACTCTGCCTCAGCCTTATGGGGCATCCGGTGGAGCCTCAAGGAAGTGGCTGGGGGAGCAGGGAGCGATGTCACAGTGTGTCGGATCTCTCAACATTCTTCCTGTACCTGAAAATGCACCTGCGGTTATCCCCCAGCGGCCACCTGGATCTGGATGTAAAAGGAGGCCCGGTTCTGGATCTGAAGCCGTGGCTGGGGTTTATGAGGGGTTTGGGCCCATGGCCAAGCGAGGAGAGGTGGATTGCCAGTTGATGAAGTTGCTGCAGGAGCTCGAAGGGGAGGTGAGATCGCTGAGGGGGGGTCAAGATCAAGCAACCTGGGCTCAACCGCCAGAGCAGCACCAGATGGCCCGGCCCCAGCAGTCTGAGCAACAATCGCGCAGACCGCAGCAATTGCAGCATCAGGTGCAGCCAGTCGTGCAATCGGTGGCTTCTGCTTCTGAAGCTTACCAAGCACAGGGTGACAACATGTTTCAGGCACAGTGTAACGCTATGAGCGAACTGGGGCAGCAGCAGCAGCAGCAGCAGCAGCAGCAGCAGCAGCCCATGCATGCCACGTTGGATTCTCTGCTGCAGCAGCTGGAAGCGACTCAGCAGTATGAGTTGATGCTGCTGACTCAGGTGGTAGAAGCGAAGAAGAGGGAGGAAGCAGAGGGGGCTTCTGCTGTTCAGCCTTGCATTTCGGCCACGCAGCCTCGATTCCAGATGGAGTCCCAGCCCTCGCATAAATCTCGTTGTGAACTTCCGTATCACAACTCCATGAAAATGGGCTTGCCGCAGAAGGGCGTTGTTTTGCTTGAGCCCTACAGCCCTGCAGAGTCTCGTTCTCCGTCATCAATTGATCCAGTTTCAGAAGGCATGAGCACTGAAGACTTCGAGCTTGCATTCCTGTCGGAAATAATGGACACATGGCGGTAATATACAGGCATAATTGAGTGGAGTGGTGTGATGCGTTGTCGATTTGCCATTGATGAGTTAATAAGGATATATATCTATAAAGTGTGCAGCGTGTGTTTACCGTTATTCAGCATTGAATTCCACAATGCAGGAGACATAGGGAATGTCCAAAATCGAGGAGCACGTGGCGGCCGGACAAAGCTTGCTCGTTATCCGCCACCGCAAACCTCGAGGCACCCACGAACCAGCACCGCCACGTCGTCGGTCTCCTGAAGCATCTTCGATGACGTGGCACGTCTTGAATGCTGTACGATGGATCAGAATAGACTTTCCCAGAATTGTCACCAGACCAAACCACACCACATTAAAACGCACAGAAAAGTACCTAAACGTACTACACCGCCCGTCCCCCTCACCTGATTATTTTGTTTCCCTGGTGCTCTGATTTGCGCTTTGCCCCGAAGGAGAAACCAGAAAAGCTTGCTTGCTCGGTTGTGCTGTAATTATTCGCTTGGCCATTCTACTCTTGCATTCACCTGACACAGCGAATACGCCTGACTCAGCGATTACCTTCGTGGGTTTCCCAAATTCCCAGCGCATTTGCCACCATACATTTCGCTTCCGCCACGAGAGAGGAAGCAAGCGTCTGTCCGACGCACGCTAACACAAGTCACCGATTTCTTCCACGGCCTGATCGGAAACCGTGCGCGTCGGTTTGATCAACTGCCGCTCAACGAGTCTATTTTTGTGGTGGTTTGATCAACTGCCAGCACCCTTCCGCTGATCCTTTTTCGACGCGCGTCAGTAGCAATGGCGTCTCTTATCTCGGCCGAGATTGTCGCGACCATGGCTGTCGCCAAGTCCGCGACGAATCGCAGCTGCTCGAAGCTTTCTACGTGCTCGCCGCTGCTACCATCCTACACTGCTCTTCCTCAGCGAATCTCTCTTGGAAAAAAAAGCCGAGCACCAAACAGGCCGTCGGGAATATCCGCGCGAGGCTCACTTGAAGGTGAGTCCGGAAACTTTTTTGTGTCGACTCAAAAGTATGGGGTATGGACACTCGTCACAGTCCTTAGCAGTCTAAGGCGGCTGACCACGTGCTGTGTTGCTTGGTGCAGACGAGAGAGAAACAGGAGCAGCAGCCAGCAACAGCAGCAGCAGCAGCAGCAGCAGCAGCCAGACGTCTCCCTCACCTCCAGCCTCATCTGCGGCTTCTCCTGCGGACGAAGCAGAGGAAATCACCCGGAAATGGGGCCTCGAAGCCGGGCTTTGGAAGGTGAGAGGCGGGATTGGTGGAGGGGGGACATGTGGAAGATGTATGGATCAACAGACTGAGGAGGTACGATTGAGCGAGAGGTTGAACAAATTGGAGGAGAGAAACAAGAAGTAGAGACGAGGTATGGTTGGATAAGGAGATGTAGATTGAACAAGAGGGGAAATAGATTGTATTTCAAATTCCGAAATTCCGAAATTCATACAAGAGGAGAAATTCGGAATTTGGCAATCGTACAAAAGGGAGGAGGTACGAATTCCGAAATTCGTATGGGAATGGGTGCGTGCGTGGATTGGAACAAATGAAGAAAATACTGGCGAAGCCTGTACGCCGGAATTTCTTGAGAAGCTCACCGTCCGATGCTTCCATCACAAACTCCCTGTGGCCCCAGCGTACAGCAGCGGTGCTTCTCGCAGCTGCTTCTGGACCGCTGCTTCTGGACCGCTGCTGCTCGCAGTGCAGCAGCACTGCAGCGGCAATCCCAAGGCAAGGTGCAACCCCACCCCTCCCCCCGCTCCCCACCAGGCCCTCACGCCAAAAGGCGCAGCAAATGCTGCACGTGACAGCAGCAAGAGTGCGTCTGGAGCTGCTCCTGCTGACGGTGCAGCAGGCAGCAGCGGCAATCTCAAGGGTCGCAGCTACTCGGAGGTGGCAAAGGACCTGCTGAGTCGCTAAGGAGGGGCGCACCTGGGAACCTTGATCTCCTCTTCCCCGCGTGGGCATCCCCGCATCGCACCCCGGCTCACCCGCACACCATTGAGACACCGTCTCTCCCCCTTACTCCCTGGCTCCTCCCAGGCCCTCACATCGAAAGGCGGAGCTTCTTCTGCTGACTCTGCTCCTGCCAGCACTGCGGCTGATGCACCAGCCACGGGCAATCCCAAGGCCAGGAGCAATGCTGAGGTGGCAAAGGACCTGCTGACTCGTTACGGAGGGGCGTACCTGGGGACCTCCATCTGCCTCTCCCTCGTCTCCTTCTCTCTCTGCTACGTGCTGGTCGACCAAGGCGTGGACGTGGCAGGGCTCTTGGACTCGGTAAGAGCCGACTCGTTTTCATCATACGTTTCACCTTCATTCATGTTTCGTCATTTGTTTCACCTTCATACGTGTTTTGGCCAATGACCTCTTTCTCCCCACCCCAGTTCGGCCTGCACTTGGGCGGACGGCACAGGGGGAAGCAGTGGGCGCCTTTGCACAAGGCCATCTACCTCGTGCGCTTTCCTCCTGACCCCCTTCTCCCCTCTTCCCTCCCGTTGAACCCCTCCCCTCCCTCCTTCCACTTGGCTGGCACATGGACAGCACAGGGGAAGCCGTGGGCACCTTTGCCATCGCCTATGCGGCCCACATGGGCTTCCCTCACACCCCTTTTCCTTCCATTTCCCCTTACCCTCCATTGCCCCTCATGCATCAGTTTGGCCTTCACGTGGACAGCACAGGGGAAGCCGTGGGCACCTTTGCCATCGCCTATGCGGCCCACAAGGCCCTCTCTCCCGTGCGCTTCCCCCCCACTGTGGCGCTCACTCCGGTGGTGGCTGGCTGGTTGGGGAAGAGACAGGAGAAGGGGGAGAATAAGGCGGAGTAAGAGGAAAACGGGCAAAGGGAAGAAGGGGGAGAGGGTTGGGTGTGAGGGAGAAGTGGAGGATGCAGTGAAGGGAGTGGGTGGGCACTTTTGCCTGTATGTTTCCCTCCCACGGTGGCGCTCACTCCTGTGGTGGCTGGCTGGCTGGGGAAGAAAAAGGCAGAGAGAAGAAAAAGTACCAGGGGAAGGAGAACCGGGGGGGGGTGAGGAAGAATGGGTGAAGCAGTGAAGGGAGTGGGCACTTCTGCCATGGCCTACGCGGCCCACAAGGCCCTCTCTCCGGTGCGCTCCCCTCCCATTGCGGTGGCTGTCTGGCTGGGGAAGAATGAGGAGGGGAGTGGGAGAGGGTGTAGCTAGAGAATTCATCTTCCTTGTGTTGTAGCAACTAGCAAGCCCTTGTTGTCGCGGGATGCTCTGTTTGTCTCTCAGTTCGTCTCTGGGTGCTTGTAGCTGGTAGTCCATGGCAGTCCGGACCGGGGCCCCTGTGGAAAGACAGTTTTTTCCCCCACAATGAGTGGTTTGTTGGACAGCTCCAGCTCTCAGATGAACAGTTTTTAACTAGAATGAGTCATACAGGTTGTTTTTTTTAAGTGTTGTAACCTCTAGGAACATGCACATATCTAGCCTATTATAACATATACACATACCATAAAACCCCGAATATATGTCCCTAGGGTGCAGAGCAGGGCCCAAAATATCCAGGTGAAATTGTTCAAATTATATAAGTTATAATTTAATATAGGCTTGGTAGGTTGTTACTGAACCTTTCTGTAGGGGGTACAAACCCCTCCTTGTACTCCCCTCTCTTCCTAATCCAATCCTCTTCTCTCTCGACACTCTCGTCCAGCTCCTAGCTAAACCCCGCCGCCACATTCATGGCGGCCTTGTTCCTGCCTAGTATCCTAGCCTAGAGCTATTCTAACAGAAATGCCCTGATTACCCTGATTTTAAGGGTCATTATTTGTACTAGTCTGATTTTTCAGGGTTTGAAATTTTTTTACCCTGATGTAGACAGTGTTGGTTTTTTTTTACCCTGGCTAAATCCGGGTGTGCGCCCGGCCAACCCTGATACGTCAGGGTGGCCCGGAAATTACCTTTAATGCAAAACAGTCAAGTGCTTTACGCGTGGCGTTTTTTTCCTCGCGCACCATCAGCAAATGCCATCCACATTCCTGCCACCTGCGGCATTTTGCCACCCTACCCCACCCGCGCTGTCGAATATTCCCCCCCAGCTGTCCCTGCGTCAGCTTCTGTTAGGCCCGCTATTGGTCGCTTTGGCAGCAATATTGCCTTGGTCCCAGCTGACGAGAGTTCATTGCATGTGACGCATGAACCGCACCCTCAGTGCGAGCCGTTCAGTTCCAGCATAGATGGGACTTCAACAGCTCACACTTGAACGCGGCCCGCGTGACTGGACGAGGAATCTCAGCTGGGTGATGACGGCTGGCCCTCCATCCCTTCCATCGACTTCTTCATTCCCCCCAAACCAGACCCCAGGTGATCACCCTTCCCTAGGAGATCTCCCTCTCACTAGCTTTTCGAGCACAACCAGTACATGACAGTCGACAATGACGATGAGCCCCCCCAGTGCCGTCCTCGTGACGGCCTTAGCATACTGGGGAACTTTCCTCTCAAGCCTGCCACGGTCGTACCACTGTGTACTGAAGGTACATGGCAGGTCTCCCGTGATTCGCAGTCCCCCTCTCCATTGAGGTCTCATCGTGCATTCTCGTCGCCGCACACAGAAAGGACGCCAGCGAGGGGGTCGCCTCTTGCTGTCTCGTTGCCCCATGCTGATACGCCACCCTTCAGCTACCCTTTTGAGCCTAGCTCCCCCGAGACGTCTTGGTACACTCCCGCCGCCCAGCCGTGCGCATCCGCCGGTGAAGGTTCCTCGGGCCATGCTACCGAGTCTCCAGCACCTGCCAAGCGTAAGCGCGGTGGATACACGCAGCAGCGTCTCCCCTTTGCGTCATCGCCTAAGGAACCTCTGACCCCTGTGATAACACCGCCTCCTCCTCCTCCGCCTCGTAGTACCCCGGGCACCGATGCCGATACGGAGTACGACATCGTCAACCGCCGCTACGTCAATGACTGGTCCCGTCGCTTCCCGTGGTTCCGCCTCCATCGTATGAAGAACGGCCGCCCGTCACTGAAGTATGCGATATGTCTGCAGTGCGGTGACGTTTTCAGCAATACGAAATACGGAAGGAAAAGCGAGGGCGGACGCGACCTGCAGGTCGGCAGCATCCGCACACATCTCGGAACCCGAGCGCAAAAGGATGCTCTCGCGGCGAAAGAAGAGAAGGACGGGGAGCGCGATCGCCAGCGCACCCTCGACCGGTGGCAGGGGACGGACGCTTCAACGAAGCACCTGATTCGGTGCCTCCACATCGCCCTCTTCGTTTGCAAAGCGGATGCGCCGATCGCCTTGTTGGTCGCGCTCTGCTTCTTCCTCGCTCGTGAAGGACTGCCAGATCTCCCGCCAGGAGGGGCGTACGGAACCTACTATACCGAGTAAGTTGTTTTAGCATGCGCCTTTGAATAGTTATCTTACTTTCATCGAAATAGTTTTTGTTGTTTATCTTGCTTTCCACATGCATCGAAATAGTTCTACCATACTGTAATGAATACTTACTCGGTTTGGTGTTGCTCCCCTTGCGCCACACTCCCCACATCTACGGATTCAAGGAGTGCTTGAAGACTACCTCACAGTACCTTCGTGACCGCCAGGTGGAGCACATCCGGTCCTCCCCGTTTGTCAGTATCTCGACCGATGAAAGCACGGATAGGGTGCATGGCAATCACCTTATCTTGTATGCTACATTCTTCAAGGGTTCGGTCGTCGTGACAGAGTTCGTCACGCTCCTGACCGTCGACCGCACTGACGCGGCTTCCCTCACGGCCGTTCTCGTGCACTACCTCCAGTCTATCGGGCTGGATCTGCAGAGGATCGTCGGTGTTGCCACCGACGGAGCCTCCGTCATGACTGGCGAGAGGACGGGCGTGGTGGCCCGTCTTCGTGCGCGGATTGAACATCTCTTTTCTGCTCACTGTATTGCTCACAGGTCGGTTTGCTGACATGGTTCAAACACTCAAATCCCCTTGCTGCCCATGCATCCTATGTTTACATTCCATCTCCTTCCTTCCACCCGCCTAATCACAGGGGGTCGTTGGCGGCGAACCTAAACCCGGCACTGCAAATCGTCGACACCGTCATCCGTGGCTTCGCCGAGTTCGTCGGGTGCTCGAACGTACAGCACTTGCATTTCATGAACCTGCAGATGGTTTTCTGCTTCACCAACCTTGAAGCCCAGGGGATATACGCCATCCGCTGGCTTGCAAGAGGTGAAGCAGTGCGTCGCTTCGCGGATGTGCTCCCTGCGGCGATTGTCCTGCTTCGAGAAGCCGGGAGCCACCTGTACGACATCGTGACGTCCTTCAAGTTCCATTACCTCCTCTACTTCCTCGCCGATGTCCTGGCGGAGCTCAACCACCTCAACCTCCGGTTTCAACAGAGGCAGGTAAGTGGTCTTCAGATGAACCCTTTTTCATGCTATTGATACTCTATTGTTGCTGTGTTTAAACTCAACGTCAAGCCGTGCACATGTTTAGCCGTAACTGGTTAAGTGGATGCTCATGATCCGATTGCCCTCCCTGTTGGCAGGTGGACATCACGGTCGTCGCTGCCATAGTGGCGAACACGTGCAGCCGCATTCAGAGCCGCTACATCAGCTGTGGTGATGGTCTTCGGTTTGGCAACGGCGACAGCGAGCTCCTCGGGGCGTTTCTCGACCGCCATTGCTCTGCAGACAAGAGGCAACACCGGGTGTCTGGTGTGGACACCGATGGAAACCCCCAGTCCTTCGTCTATACTCTCCATGAGCGACAACTGGACGGTGATGAGACGGGCAGTGACTTGGCGTCGTGCAACGTCATTGCGCGGAAGTACGCCAGTGATCTAGTCATCGGCATCAACGGCCGCTTCAACGACCTCTACAACCTGGACGGCACGAAGCTCTTCAAGGTGAAGGCCTACCTCAACAACGACGACCTGTGCATGGCCCGCTTCACTCAGTGGCTGAGGCAGCTGGCCGGACTCTTCAGGAACAAGCTCCCTGGTAAGTTGTGTGCTCTGTACATGTGTGTTCGCCATGTGAGTTTGCCCAATGTGTTTGCACCTAAAGCATCCATGTCTCACAATCCCCTCTGTTGTTTACTCGTTGTCCCCCTGCAGGTTTCGACTACCACAAGGCTATGAGGGAGCTGTGGATGTTCACCAGCACCATGGCCTCGCAGTACAAGGACGACGACTTCTACACCGCACTGACCCTCACCCTCGACAACAACGACTGGCAGCGAGGCTACCCCAACATTCTGAGACTGTGGCAGGCGGTGGCAGTGCTGCCTCTCAGCACTGTCGAGTGCGAGCGTGGGTTCTCTAAACAGAACCTAATCAAGACCTGGGGCCGGGGTAGCCTTGGGGATGACCGCTTGGGTGACTTGATGCGATGCAGCTTGCTGGAGTACCAGGTGGACTGGTACGCTGTCGTGGCTATCTTCCGTGCAGAGAGGCACCATCGCCCCACCCGAGACCTTCATGGGGTAAATCCGGCCCCTGCTGCACCCGCTGAGCCCCAGGGAGAGACTCAGCCTCTGGAGGAGCCAGTAGTGGCTGTGTACGATGGATTGTATAGCTGCAGCTAGGGTACACTACTGTTGCATGCTGACCTCGAAGTAGCTGTAGGTAGGCTAGCTTAATGAAAGTATGTAGTCGTAGGTAGGTAGGCCATTTAGAGATAACTGTGCATGTTAACTGCAATATTAAAGTGTACGCTAAAGTTAACTGCAATCAGTGTGCGTGAAAAAACACCCTGAACAAACAGGGTGCGGAAATTTTTAAGCTGCAGAATCAGACTCCAAAAAGAAGTCACCCTTTACGTCAGGGTGTTTTGCTAGGCAAACCCTGATTCCAAAGTGTGCTCTAAAACCAATTTTGGGCCCTGGTGCAAAGCCATATACGTGAAAATTTGCGTGGGAGTCTTATCGTGGTTTGGAAATAAAAGTCCTGGGACTTACGGTAACTCGTTCATAGCGGATTCTGAAAAAAGAGAGTGTTTTCAGTAACGGGGGAACTCAGCTGTCCTTCACTCGAGTATGCATGCACTCCGAGAGTCATCCAGACGCCGAATCCGCGTCAGCAAGGCTGGGCCACGGATGACGGCCAGCAAGGCATGGTGCATCTCGCACTGGCCTGTGAGATGAGAAGGCTGCGCCAGCACTCTGGCATCTGCAGCATACTCCGGTGCTGTCAAGATGCTCTTAACAGCAACCGAATATTGACAGGAAGCAACGGCGCGGATCTCACCTCTCTGAACGAACGGTTTACGACTATTGGGGGCTAGTCAAGGAGCGTCGCGCGAGGAGGCAGCATGCAGCTATCCTCAGAAAATGGTTTGGTGCGTGAAGAGAGGGAGGAGGCGACAGCGTCTCCTCGTATTGTTCTACAACGCTCGTCACTCCCATGTGTCACAGGATCGAATGTGTCGAGGAAAGGTTGCACTATCGATCAGTACAAGGCGCTTTTATACTTCCAGAGTACATCAGGTAACCAGGTTTATCTTATCCTAAAGAAATAGACCCTTCTAGAAGATAGAATCACCCTGCGTATAGCCACGCGAGGCTATTGGGTTTAAGAGATTACGACAGGATTACGCTAGATAGCGTGTCTAGAACATTCCATGCTGGGTCGGTGATATAATTATAATAAGGGAAGAAACCAAAGGATAATGGAAAATGGGGAATATGAGGCAAAAGGAGCTGAGATAAAAAGAGGAATGAAATGAAGATGAAATATGGAAAAGGCCAAGTGGTGTAACGGAGTCGTACTCTCACACTTCCCCCCCTCAAAGCTGGGTGGTAGAAGTAACACCCTGCTTGACAAGGTAGTCATGCAGAGGACGACGGGCGTTACCCATGTCGGACTCAGGTACCCAGCTGTCCTCAGAAGGATCATAACCCTTCCAACGGATGAGAAGCTCCACGGTGCCATTCCGACGACGACGATGTGCAAGCACGGACTCGACCTCGTACTCGGGTTCGTTCTGGACGAGGACGGGCGGCGGCGGCGGCGGCTGGCGTCCCACGAAGATCGTGTTAGGATCTCGATAGGGCTTCAGAAGTTGGACATGGAAGGCGTTATGAATCTTCCAGGTAGCTGGCAGGCGTAAGCGGAAGGTAACAGGAGTGACCTGTGCTTCAACGAGAAAAGGCCCGCAGAAGCGAGGTCGAAGTTTAGATGGGAGATGGCTGATGTCCAGGTTACGGGTGTCGAGAAGCACCTGGTCCCCCACCGTGATGGTGTGGTCGTTGCGATGGCGATCGGCCTGGCGCTTCTGTTGCTGTTGAATGTCAAGGAGGCGCTTATGGGTCCGATCCCAAAGCTGATGCATGGTTGTGATGAAATCATGTGCGGGTTGGACTGTAGGTGATGCTGTTGGTTTCTGTGGTGTGAGTGGGTGGCGTCCGTAGCAGAGGAAGAACGGCGTCTGTCCCGTAGCGGCGTGTGTAGCGTTGTTGTAGGCAAACTCCAGGACGGGTAGGTGCAAGTCCCATTTGGAGATGTCGTCCTTGCAGGCTGCTCGGAGGAGTTGCTCAACAATTTGGTTGAGGCGCTCGGTCTGTCCGTCTGTCTGCGGATGGTATGCGGATGACATGGCGAGTTTGGTGCCGAGCAGAGACATAAGTTCCTTCCAGAACTTGCTAGTGAACTTAGGGTCTCGGTCGGAGATGAGTGTAGTTGGGATGCCATGCTGTGAGATGATGTGACGAACGAAGAGCTGTGCTGTCTCCTCGGTGCGTGCCGTCGTGTGTGTCGGGATGAAGTGTCCCATTTTGGAGAACTTGTCAATGACGACAAGGATGGCGTCATGACCGCTGGAGGTAGGTGGTAACCCGGTGATGAAGTCTAGGCTAACCACTTGCCATGGTTGTTCTGGGACAGGAAGAGGCTGCAGTAGTCCCGCCTTTTTCTGCTTGCTGCTCTTCATCCGCTGACATGTATCACACGAGGTGACGAATTTCTGGACGTCGTCTGCCATATGGGGCCAGTAGTAGTGTTTGGCGATACCGGTGAGCGTCTTGTTGCTACCGAAGTGGCCCGCGTACAGGACGTCGTGGTATTCTTCGAGTAGTAACTGGCGCAAAGGAGGGTAATTGGGTACCCAGATTTTTGTTGATCCTTTCCGGTACGCGATGTCACTGTCCCACTGTAGCAGATGTCGCTTTTCTGCCAAGGGAATTTCGGGGTCGATGGCGTACCCGTGGGTGAAGAGTCCCTTGAGTAGTGGATTCATCCCTTCGACCTGAATCGCGGCAACGTGTGCAGGCCGGCTGAGCGCGTCTGCTTTGTTCTTGTGGCCGGGCTTGTACACGATGTCGTAGTGGAAGTGTGTCTCGAGGAAGTCGATCCACCGGACCTGTCGCCTGGAAAGGTTGGGTTGTGTCTTCAAATATTTCAGGCTGCAGTGGTCGGTGTAGACGGTTGTTCTTCGTCCTTCGAGATAGCATCTCCACGCTTTGAAGGCGATGATGATAGCAAGAGCCTCTTTGTCGTGTATCGGGTAGTTGAGTTCCGCCCCGTGCAGTTTCTTGCTGAGGTAGGCAATTGGTTGCAGTCCATTGCCCTGGTCTTGCATTAAGACTGCTCCCACTGCCTGGTCGCTGGCGTCAGCTTCGATTACGTAGACACGTTCGGGATCTGGCAAGATGAGCACCGGTGCGGACGTTAGTGCTTGTTTCAGCTGCTCCACGGCTTCCTGGTGCTTCGTCTCCCATTTGTAGGGCGTGTTCTTCTTCAGCAGATTCGTGAGTGGTGCCGCGAGTTTCGCATACTGTGGCACGAACCTGTTGTAGTAATTAGCGAAGCCTAGGAACTGCTGCAACTCCTTCACGTTCTCGGGTGTCTTCCACGTACGTACGGCTTCGATTTTCTTGGGGTCGACGTGAACTCCTTGAGCGCTCACCATGTGGCCTAGAAATTGGACCTTCTCCAGGGCGAATTCGCTCTTGGACAGTTTGACGTAGAATCGTTCCCGTCGAAGAATTTCGAAGACGCGTCGCAGGTGTTCGACGTGCTGTTTCATGTCGCGCGAGTAGATGAGTATGTCGTCCAGGTACACCACCACGCATTCGTCCAAGAGTGGTCGTAAAATGTGGTTCATTTCGGCTTGGAACGTTGCCGGTGCGTTGGTGAGTCCGAACGGCATTACCAGATACTCGTACGATCCGTACCGAGTTCGGAAAGCAGTTTTGTGGATAGAGTTGTCCGCCATCCGTATCTGCCAGTATCCGGACCGCAGATCCAGTTTGGAAAATACCGTAGCTCCCCGAAGCTGGTCAAGCAGGTCATCGATTCGTGGTATCGGATATTTGTTCTTGATGGTCTGCTTGTTAAGAGCTCGGTAGTCGATGCACATGCGCAGGCTTCCGTCCGGTTTCGGTGTGAAGAGTACTGGGGCACCGTATGGCGAAGTAGATGGTCGGATGAGTCCTTTGGCTAGGAGATACTCGATCTGCTTCTTCATGTCGGTCAGCTCCGTAGGGCTGAGTCGATATGGTGCTCGGAAGGTCGGCTTCGAACCTGGTTCCTCCACGATCTCGTGTTGATGCGTTCGGTATGGCGGTAGCTCGTTCGGAAGATCGTCAGGAAGAATGTCTTGGAACTCCTTCAGTAATTCCTTGATTTTTTCTGGAGTTTCCGAGGCTTTCTCTCCGTCATTCTCCACCTCTGTTGCTATCGCCAGGAACCCGGTGTCGGTCCGCTTCACATCCTTCTCGAATCGTGCGAGTGTCTCCACTGGGATATCTCCAGTATCGTCCCAGTTGGGTAACTGTATTCTCCGTCCATTGTTGTAGATGCTTGCGGTGCGGTTCACCCAGTTGATCTCGGGGTTGAATCTTTTCAGGAAGTCTCGCCCGAAGATCAAGTCAAGCCCTTTGATGTTGGTGATGGGGAGTGCAGGTCTCCAGCGCAGTGGTCCGATTTGTAGATGTAGCACTGCTTCGCCGTGTACTGGTAACTTGCTGCCGTCCACCATCGTTGCAGAGAATCCTGAAGGCTTGTACTCTTCCCGGAGTCGGTCGATCATTGCCTTGTCGCAGACGGTGTGTGACGCTCCGCTGTCCACGAGTGCTTGGAGGCGTCGTCCTTTGCAGATGACCTCGAGCACGAGGGGCAGTCGTTGCTCGGAGTACCCAAAGATAGTTTCATTGATTGGGTCATAGGGTACATCCCAATATTCCGTACACACCTTTGTGTTGCTGTCTACTCCTGAGCTGGCAGCTGGCCGAGGCTGCTTGGAGAACGGCTCTTCCCCAGGGCCCGGAGTTTCCTTGACGACTGTGCGCGTTATTGATGCCGAAGAACTGGATGCATCCGTAGAAGGAGTTCGGGGTTTGTGCAGCTTCTTGTAGACCCCCAGCTTCCTCTTGAGCTGCTTCAGCTCCACCGACGTCTTCCCTGGGGAGCGGGTAGTCGTTGTGGGCTGGTGTCGGGAGAGGACGTTGACTCCGTGGAAAGGTCGGCTTCTTTCCACACTCCGTAATTTGGTCCCCAAGTTGTCCGGTACCGGTATAATCTCCACAGCTGTCTGCTTCTTTTGGAGTCCCTCCCGAAATTTCTCCAAGGCTCTAGCTCCTCGAAAATCATAAGTTTTCATTAAAGCATCTTTATAGGATAGCTTTAACGAATTCTTATAATTTCTTGGGTCTTCAAGGAGTTTCCCCGTCTCGGCAGAGTCTTTTTTCGCGGAGTCTGATTTTTCCTCGGCGAATTTCCCTGGCGAAGGCTGGTCGTGGGGTGGAGATTTTCCCCCATCATTTCCTCCTGCTCGCGTCGAATCAGCTTCGTCGAAGTTGATTTTTTCGGAATCCTGCGGCCGTTTCCGGATCTTTTTATTTTCGCCAGCTAGATCCGCAATCACTGGCGACTCCCGTTTTTTGTCTTCTGATTGGCCGGAAGATTTCCGCCACTGTTGCGTGCCCGATACTCTGCGCGTGCGGCCTTCATTTTGTTGCAGTCGAAGATTCGGTGGCCCGGCACCCCGCAAAAATCACACGTGTAGTTGGTGTTTTTCGGACGTGGCCGCCCCTCGAATCTGTCGACTTCCATCGGGTCGGCGAACGTGGGGTGAGCCGAGCGGTCGCCCTGTCGCGTACTGCCGACGTGCGTCCGTCGTGTTCCGGCGTTGACCATGTCGAAGCGCTCCGCGGCCGAAACGACGTCACTGTAGCTCGCGTAGTTTGACGCTGCCACCTGTCGTTTGACTTCGGTCTTCAGCCTGGCGAGGTACGATTGTACTTTTTCCCCTTCGGTCAGGTCGGGAATTCGGTTATAAAATTCTTCCATCTGCTGTGTGTATTGCGCTACACTCCCGAACTGTCGATGACGATGAATTTTTTCGCGGGCAAGAAAACTCGAATTTATCGGCTCGAATCGCTTCAGCAGGTCGGTGCGGAACTGCTGCCACGTGGCTTCACCGTGGATGAAGGTGCTGTTGCCGCCAATCCACTCGAGTGCCGGCCCTCGCATCAGTGTCGCCGCGAGTCGTACACGTTGACCGTCCCAGACTGGCGAGCTCCATCCGACGGCTGCGAAGTAGATCTCCATCCCGGCGATCCATCTGCGGGCGTCGGAGTTTCGATCGCTCGGATCGAACGGCTCAGGTGGGCGCGGTTTCGGAGCCTCGAGAAACTGCTGCGACTGCTGCGTCGTCGCCGTTGTCGTTTCGTGCTGCGCTCCGGCGAGTCGAGTTACTCGCTCGAACTGGTTTCGCCACGCTTCGCGATCTGCTCGCATTTCCTCCTGAAGGGCTGCGATGCGCGCGAAGAGCTGCTGGGTAACCTCGGCGTTGTCGAAGGTTGCCATCCTGTTCAAAACACGCACGGAGGGGGTAATTCGAAAATCGCGGAGCTGGTGCTTACCAGAATCGGCGTCGAATTGGTCGCCCCCGGCGGTTTTTCGAGGCAGGATCCCCGCTGCTGCTGCTTAGCTGAGCGCGGCCGAGTGAGAAAAGCTCTGATTACCAAGTGTCACAGGATCGAATGTGTCGAGGAAAGGTTGCACTATCGATCAGTACAAGGCGCTTTTATACTTCCAGAGTACATCAGGTAACCAGGTTTATCTTATCCTAAAGAAATAGACCCTTCTAGAAGATAGAATCACCCTGCGTATAGCCACGCGAGGCTATTGGGTTTAAGAGATTACGACAGGATTACGCTAGATAGCGTGTCTAGAACATTCCATGCTGGGTCGGTGATATAATTATAATAAGGGAAGAAACCAAAGGATAATGGAAAATGGGGAATATGAGGCAAAAGGAGCTGAGATAAAAAGAGGAATGAAATGAAGATGAAATATGGAAAAGGCCAAGTGGTGTAACGGAGTCGTACTCTCACACCATGTCTCTGTTCAGTCCTTCTTTCAAGGGCTTTGACAAGAGGTCGTGCTGAATTCGTGCTCGACGCTTGTGTCTCTATGACTCTTTTGACGTCAAGTCCTTGCTTCGCCAGAGGCGGTTCGTGTCGGCATAAAAGCCATGACGCCGTGGGACCCCGGTGTGTGTAGGCAGGCAGCACGTCTTCTGCTGCTAGTGATCGTGTCGATTCCGCCATGCCTCCTATAACTAGGAGTGGCCTTGCGGCCATTATCAAGGGGAAACACGTGAGGTCAACAACTCTTGACAAGTGGGTGTCTCAGTCACCCGCACCCCCAGCGCCACCCGCACCTCCCCCGCCTCCCGCGCCGCCGGCACCACCAGCCCCTCCTGCCCCACCTACCCAGGTGATCCTGCCTCTTGCACTTCGATTTCGCGACGCGGATTTCCCCGACCCCCAGCCAAACTTCGACGGGGTCTTTGAGGAAGACGGCGAGACTGATTGCGCTGGCGAAGCTGGCGCTGCCGATGCCGAACCGGAATCCACCGACGTCGATGCCGACTTCGATGGCCGTCTTCCCGAGTTCCCGAGTTCTCCTGAGGATTGGGAACCCAACCATGACGCGTTCGCACCCTCTCCCCGCAGTCGCGCTAACAAGGGTCTTCGTCGAGCGCGGACTGTGAAAGAGAAGCTCTCTTGGCTGGAGTACATGGACAATAATCATCTCTCGATTCGTGCTACGTCCAAGAAGGTCGATGTCCAGCCCGTGTCCATTCGTAGGTGGCTCAAGGACCGCCCGCGTCTCGAGAAGGCCGCAACGTATCGCAAGCGCCTTCACGGTGCGGGCAGGCAGTTGCTGTACCCAGATATGGAGATCTGGGTGTATCGCAAACTCCTGCACCACCGATGCCAAGGGCTTCTAGTCTCTGTCGCTCTGCTACGCCGATGGAGTCTCAACTACATGGCAAAGACGCATCCTACCGTCGAGTGGAAGGCGCCTTCCCGCTGGAGTCAGAGGATGCGCGCCAGGTGGGGTCTGTCCGTTTGAGTGAAGACCAAGATTGGGCAGAGACTTGCCGATGGTGAGCGTCTTACCATGCATTCGACGCGACGATGTTCTGTTCATATTGCGAGTGTCCAATGTGTGAATATATGTAGTGCTTGCTTGCCAATAGCTTAACCTTCCCCCTGTGTTCTGTTGCATCCTCACTTGTAGACCTGAAGCCGAAGGCGAAGAGCTGCTGGCGATTCTGCAGGAAGCACATCTTCAACAAGGACATCCCGGCGCACCTGATGGTCAACGCCGACCAGACACCCCTGTTTCTCGAAATGCCACATGAGCGAACGATCGAGCATAAGGGGATCAAGACCGTGCACGTGCGCACCGCCGGCTACGAGAAAGAACGTGTCACCGTCATGCTTGCATGTGTCATGACTTGTTGTTGTAGCATGACTCATTATCATCCTCGCCCAGCATACCTCGCTGTCTCCCGATACTTCCTGTCGTTTTTTGTTGTGGCAGACGTTATCATCCGTGCCCAGCCAAAGGGGTGGATGGATGAGGATTTGGTCAAGGACTGGATCGTGAAGGTCCTGGCGCCTCACATCAAGCCGCCACCAGGAAAGCCCAGGCCTCAAAGCATGTTAGTGCTTGACTCCTACCGTGGCCACCTCACCGAGGGAGTGAAGCAGACCCTGAACCTGTTCAAGTTCACGCCTGCAGATATCCCAGGGGGCTGCATGTTGATCCTGCAGCCGTTGGATGTTGCTGTCAACAAGTCCTTCAAATCCGGTGTTCGAGGCGACTACCAGGACTAGTTCACCACAATCGGCATCAACTCCTTCACGCGGGCCGGTATGCATTCACCTCTTATGCCGTCTTCCTGCGTACCCTGCAGCTCTCGCTAACCACATCCTGTTTATTTCCACGCACGCTGTCACACTTGGCAGGAAACCTGAAGAAGCCGCGCCAGAAGAGATCCTACGCTGGGTCGGCAGGTTTTGGGCTGCCGTCCCTGCTGCACTGATCCAGAAGTCCTTCAAGGTGTGCGGGATCTCCAATGCACTAGACAGCAGCGAGGATCATCTAATTCTCCACCATCTCAAGGAGCAAGCCGCGGAGGAAGTCGACGTGACTGACGACATGGACCCCGTCGGGGCTGACGGTGACAACAGCACTATGCGCGACGCGGCAGAGGAGGATGACGGTGTGGAGGAGGCAGAGGATGACGAGGACAAAAACGATGATGCTGCATACGCTGCCTCTGTAGCGCACGACCCCTTTGAAGACTACGAGGAGGAGGAGCCTCCTATGCCGGAGGAAGCAGAGCGAGCTATTGAGGAAGAGGCTTGGGTGCCACCTCGTTTGACCATGGCACAGCGAGTCTCCGCAATGGAGGAAGACTACGGTGATAGCGCCGCAGAAGAGGAGACTGAGAGCTCTGACGAAGAAGCCGTTCGCAGGAAGCATGATGATATGCTCGACTGGTGGTTCTCCTGCTAGAGTGGTAGGGTTAGATTAGCTACAGAGGTGAGCTGACTATAGTGTAGTTGAATTCAGATCTCCTTAGCTCACTATGTGACTGCTTTGCATGTTATTAGATAATCTTGGCAGCATAAAACCCGAAAAAAACAAGGGGGAGGGGGGGGTCTACACTAACGTCTTATAGCACGGAGCTAAAATGACGGGTCTTATTAGTCGAATACCATAGTTAAGTACCCCCATGCCAATGGGACCCAGTGGGTACTTCAAAAAATCGGTCTTATATCCGGGGTTTAACGGCATGTTTGACACACCCCCTAGGCTAGATGAGGGGGAGTGCCTAGAAATCAACACACGGCTCAGGGTGGCACTACTAGTCCAGCCTCTGAGGCAAGGGTATGAAGACCAGTCAGCAAGAGTACAAGCTAAACAAGAGCAACCCAGGGCGGTACTACTAGCCCAGCCACAGGGACAGAGGCCACAAGGCCAGTCAAGAGGATATAAAAGGAGTACACAATCAGGGTCCTAGCAAGTGAGAAGCAATAGGAACTAGACCAATCTGTACACAGTGCAACTAATAATCTTTAGGCGCAAGCGCCTTCGTAAAGATATCAGCTGTGTTGGCACCGGAGCCAAGTGTACTACGCGAGCCTGGCGGCGCTGCTGCAGCTCGCACAGGAGGAAGTACCGCAACTGGATGTGCTTCGCTCTACCTTCGAGTCGAGGCTCCTCACACAGGAGGATCATGGCCCTTTTGTCAGCATACAGGACTGGGGCAGATCTGGGCCGCTCACCTAAGTCGGTGAGCAAGAACGTCAGCCAGCGGAGCTCCTGTGCCGCCATGGCACCAGCGTAGATCTCAGCCTCACAGCTAGACTGGGCAATAGATGAGAAGCGAGTGGACTTCCACGAGATAGCACCTGAACCAAGGCTAAAGCAGTAGCCCTGGGAGGACCTGAGTGTCTCAGCGTCGTCTACCCACGAAGCGTCTGTGTGCCCAGTAAGGACCACGGGTCTGCGTCCTCCCAGCACGATTCCCATGCCCGATGTACTTGCTAGATAACGCAAAACCCTCTTAGCTGCGGACCAGTGATGTGGTCGGTGTCTCCCTGTGGCCACAAAGTGCGCCAGGATGCTGAGGGGGTATGCGAGATCTGGACGAGTGAAAGTCATCAAGTACATGAGGCAACCCATCAGCACAGGGTAAGGACCTCCAGGCTCTATAGACTCCTCAGGAACTGAAGCAGAGATATCCTATGGTCTACTAGCAGAGGCGTGGGCTGTGCAGAGGAGAACTGAAGACCAAACCTCTGAAGGACCTTGCGCACCAAGTGTGACTGTGTAAGAGTGATGCTGTCTCTGGAGATCTGCAGGCCAAGGTAGTGGTGCAGCTCTCCTAGATCAGTGCAGGTATGTCTACTCAGCAGCTCAGCCTTCAAGGAGGCCACTGCGTTTCTGTCAGCATTAGCGAAGACCAGGTTGTCTACGTAGACAAGGATGTAGAACGGAGTCTGGCCAGCACGAACGAAGAGCGAGGGGTCTGCAGACGACGGGAAGAACTGCAGGTCAGCTAGCGTAGGACGCAGCATGTCGAGCCACTCACAAGGTGCCGGAGACTGGGCACCGGAGGAGCCACTGGGTCCGAGGAGGGAAGGTACCGGTGAAGCCCTGTGGATGGCGCAAGTAGACCTGCTGGTGTAGGCTGCCCTAAAGGAACGTTGTGGAGAAGTCGAGAGAGTGTACAGTAGCTCGTAGTCCCGCTGTGCTGCTACGTGTAGTAGCGCCCGAAGAGTAGTCATCTTCGAGGTCGAGGCGAAGGTCTGAAAGAAGTCCACAACCTCGCGCTGACTGAAGCCTCTAGCCACGTAACGCACCTTGAACACTTGCGGCTTTCCAGGGGGGCGCTTCACCTTGAAGAGCCACCGGCCATCGACTACGTTCACACCAGGTGGGGGAACTACGTCGACGTAGGTGCCGGTGGATCTCTAAGATGTTATTTCTTGCTGCATGGCAGCTATCCACTGAGAGGCCCAGGGTCCCGAGGACGCCTCAGCGTAAGTGCGAGAGGTCAGGATGTCAAGAGCGTCTGGGTCACCCTCAGGGACTAGCAGCATGGAGCAGAGATGGGGAGCGGCCTCTGACAGGAAAGCAAGCTCGTACTGTCTATCCTCTAGGACGTCACTGCCAAGGGCAAGAGCACCCCCGACGGACGGAGGGAAGGCAGTGCCAGAGACCAGAGCTGTGGTGTAGTCAAGGCGTCGGGTAGAGGCGAACTCAGGGATAGCATCGACAAGAGCGTCAAGACTCGAGACAAGAACAGACGGGTCGGTAACGAGGGAGGCAAGCACCCTGGGAAGAAGAGGACGAGCGGTAGCGCAGGGTAGCACAGAACGGCGGGGGGAAGGCTATCAGCTGGGCGGCAGTGCTAGCGGTGCGATAGCTAGCCTCTAGTGCACGGAGGTGAGTGGCTAGGTCAGCTACAGTGGGGTAAGCGGCAAGATAATGGAACAGCATAGGGAGTATCAGGCGGCCAACAGAGGTGGAGGCGGGCGTGGAGTAGCGCGCAACTATTGCATCTAAGAAATCCTGGGCACTCGCGACAGAAGTGAAGCACGGAAGCTCAGACAGGGGAAGAGCATGACTAATGGCTAGCTGCGGTACGGCATCGCGGGAATCCTAGAGAGCGCGAGCAAGCGCAGCAGCAGAAAAGACCTCACCCTGAGCAGTGGTGGGGTCATCAGGGAGGGGATTAGGCGCGGGGGGCCGGAGAAGCAAGCCATCAACATGCACAGCCAGGGAGTGCCCATCCTGATGCTGATTTGTGAGGTGACGGCGTAGATCGACAAGCCAGGCGGTGAAGTCGATCGCGTGCCCCTCCGCGTCCAGGCGGAGTACAGATTCTGCCATCGTGCGACCTCAGTGACACAGCTCCACGACAGCATGGCGGCACAGCGACACAGCTACAGAGCGGCACAGCGACACAGCTACAAAGCGGCACAGCGACACAGCGGCACAGCTACACAGTGGCATAGCAGCGCGGCGGCTGAACTCCCCCGCAGGAAGACCGAGCGGAAGGCCGAGCAAGGCTCACAGGGCCAGGGGCGCGTAGGAGGACCGGCTGAGGCTCACAGAGCCAGCAGAGCGCGATGGGCCGGCAGAGCGAGAGGAAGGCCGGCGAGACGCGATGGGCCAACAGGGCTCGAAAGGGGCGGCTGGGCGCTAGGTCCAGGTGGGGCGCGTAAGGGACCAGCGGGGCTCGAGGGGCCGGCGAGGCGCAAAGGGTCCGGTGGGCGCACGAGGGGTCGGCAGGGCGCCAAGGGCCGGCGGGGCGCTAGGGCCAGGCAAGGCGCAGGAGGGACCAGCGGGTCGCGAGGGCCAGGCGGGGCGCGAGGGGCCGGCGGGGCGCGTAAGGGACCAGCGGGGCGCTAAGGGACCAGCGGGCACGCGAGGGGTCGGCGGGGCGCTAAGGGTCGGCGGGGCGCTAGGGCCAGGGGGGGCGCATGAGGGACCAGCGGGGCGCGTAAGGGACCAGCAGGCGCGCGAGGGGTCGGCAGGGCGCTAAGGGCCGGCGGGGCGCTAGGGCCAGGCGGGGCGCAGGAGGGACCAGCGGGGCGCGAGGGCTGGGCGGGGCGCGAGGGGCGCTAAGGGACCAGCGGGCGCGCGAGGGGTCGACGGGGCGCTAAGGGCCGGCGGGACGCTAGGGCCAGGCGGGGTGCGTAAGGGACCAGCGTGGCGAGGGACTAGTGGGGCGCGCTAACGGGGCTGGCGGGGCGCTAAGGACTAGCGGGGCGCACTATGGCCAGCGAGGCGCGCTAAGGGAACGGCGGGGCGCTAGTCTGGGGCGAGGGCGGAAGCGGGTGGGCGGACCTAATCTACTATGATACCATCTTAGAGTAGCAGAATGAGACTAGAAAAACAGGGTACATGGTGGTTGTCCTAAAATGCTGTACTTGCTAAGGCATGCCCCTATCTAGTCTACAGCAACATATACAAATATGTTTGATAGTCAGTAGGCCCGGACAGGAAAACTGTGGTCCATTTTAAACGAATTGTACCATATGAATGACAAAAACACTGTCTACAGTAACAAACTCTAGATAGACCACAAGCACTGCCTCAAGCTTCTCGGCCTTCTAGTACACCATGGCAGTCAGGAGGCCCGGACAGGAAAATTGTGGTCCATTCCAAAAGAATTGTACTATATGAATAACAAAAACGCTGTCTACAGTAACATACTCTAGATAGACCATAAGCACGGCCTCAAGCTTCTCGGCCTTCTGGTACTCCATGGCAGAAGCTGTGAGCAGGCCGGGGGGGAAACTGTGGTCCTTATCAATATAATTGCAGTGTACCATATGAGCTGCAGTTTTATACTCTACTCTAGATTGACCGCCCCTTTTTAAGCACGGCCTCGAGCTTCTCAGCCTTCTGGTACTCCATGGCAGTGAGGGGCCCGGGTGGGAAGACTGTGATTTCGACCACAATGTGGGGCGTGGGCAGCTCATCGAAGAGCGCTCTCACGTTGTTGCAGCAGACAGACTCCCCGTGGGCGGTTTCCCGCCGGATTTGACAGCCCTGTGTTGGAAGGAAGAAAGAAGTCGGAAAAGGGGGGAGGAGGGAGAGAAAGGCAAGAGGATGTGGGGTTTTGGCAGCTCATCCAAAAGCGCGCTCACGTTGTTGCAGCAAACAGACTCCCCATGTACAGTCTCCCTCCGGATTCGGCAGCCCTATTTTGGGAAAGGTCAGGATCAAGGGTAGGAAAGGGGAGGGGAAAGGCACAATACGGGGTGTGGGCAGCACTCTTGTAGAAGAGAGCTCGCACGTTGTTGCAGCAAACAGACTCCCCGTTTGCTGTTTCCTGGCGTATCTGGCAGCCCTATTGCAGGCAAGTTGGTATTGGGGGAGGGGAGGGGGGCGAGGGGGAGAGGGAGGAAGGAAGACAATAACCTCCACCACAATGTGGGGTGCAGGCAGCTCGTCGAAGAGCGCTCTCACGTTGTTGCAGCATACAGGCTTCCCGTGTGCTGTTTCCATCAGGATTTGGCAGCCCTATTGTGGTTGGGGTGTGAGGAGCGACTCAAGACGACATTACTATCACATGGGGAGTGAGGGGCGAAGAGAAGAAAGGGCATGGAAAATTGCAACGGATAGATTCAGCACACGGACCAGTGCCCGTACCAGCACCCGAACCAGCACCCGAACCAGCACCCGAACCAGCACCCGAACCAGCACCCGAACCAGCACCCGGACCAGCACCCCGACCAGTGCCCGAACCAGCGCCCGCATGTAGTTGCAGCAGCCAGACTCACAGTGTGCATTCTCCTTCCTGACACATCTGAAGCCATCTGGCACACCCTGTGCAAGATTACCATTTTTGAGTCGACTCAAAAGTCGACTCAAAAATAGTTGCAGCAGCCAGACTCACAGTGTACGTTCTCCTGACACATCTGAAGCCATCTGGCACACCCTGTGCCATCCGGCATCTGTGCAGTGACAAGATCGTCTTCTCAGAGCAGAGCCACGAGCGGGCGACGAACGGTTCGTCGCCCCGCATTCACATTGGGCATTTGGGCCATGGCACGTACCTTGTGGGGGGTAGCATCGGTGAAAAGGTCGTCTCCAGGGAGCAGAGCCATCAGTGCACTTTTGAGGCGCCTCAAAAGGCTCTGAGACCAGAGCCATCAGTGCACTTTTGAGGCGCCTCAAAAGGCTCTGAGACCAGAGCCATCAGTGCACTTTTGAGGCGCCTCAAAAGGCTCTGAGACCAGAGCCATCAGTGCACTTTTGAGGCGCCTCAAAAAGCCTCTGAGACCAGAGCCATCAGTGCACTTTTGAGGCGCCTCAAAAGGCTCTGAGACCAGAGCCATCAGTGCACTTTTGAGGCGCCTCAAAAGGCTCTGAGACCAGAGCCATCAGTGCACTTTTGAGGCGCCTCAAAAGGCTCTGAGACCAGAGCCATCAGTGCACTTTTGAGGCGCCTCAAAAGGCTCTGAGACCAGAGCCATCAGTGCACTTTTGAGGCGCCTCAAAAGGCTCTGAGACCAGAGCCATCAGTGCACTTTTGAGGCGCCTCAAAAGGCTCTGAGACCAGAGCCATCAGTGCACTTTTGAGGCGCCTCAAAAGGCTCTGAGACCAGAGCCATCAGTGCACTTTTGAGGCGCCTCAAAAGGCTCTGAGACCAGAGCCATCAGTGCACTTTTGAGGCGCCTCAAAAGGCTCTGAGACCAGAGCCATCAGTGCACTTTTGAGGCGCCTCAAAAGGCTCTGAGACCAGAGCCATCAGTGCACTTTTGAGGCGCCTCAAAAGGCTCTGAGACCAGAGCCATCAGTGCACTTTTGAGGCGCCTCAAAAGGCTCTGAGACCAGAGCCATCAGTGCACTTTTGAGGCGCCTCAAAAGGCTCTGAGACCAGAGCCATCAGTGCACTTTTGAGGCGCCTCAAAAGGCTCTGAGACCAGAGCCATCAGTGCACTTTTGAGGCGCCTCAAAAGGCTCTGAGACCAGAGCCATCAGTGCACTTTTGAGGCGCCTCAAAAGGCTCTGAGACCAGAGCCATCAGTGCACGCGTGCAGGGTGTGAGGGAGCCATGTGCACGGCCCCTCACGCACAGTGGGCATATGGGCTTAGCAAACGGGCACATACCTTGTGTGAAGTAGCATCGGTGAAGAGGTCGTCCTCGGACAGCAGCGCCATCAGTGAGCGCAGGGTGCGTCTCCCCTCGCTCACGTTTGGCACCCGGCACCGCCTCACCAGCGTGCCCTTGGTGCTCTCGTGCCATCTGCTGCCCGCCGCCTTCTTGGCTTCTTTGGCCGCTTTCTCCGCTGAAAACGGAAGGCAAGGTGGGAAGGGAGAGGGGGAAAGGGCCTTCAACAGTGCACCCTCGGTCCACACACCACAGCCTCACCAGCGTGCCCTTGGTGCTCTCGTGTGCCATCTGCTGCCAGCTGCCCTCTCGTGTGCCACCGGCTGCCCTCTGCCTTTTTAGCCTTCTTTGGCCGCTTTCTCCGCTGCCAATCCAAGGCAAAGTGAGAGGGACGAGGGAGAAAGGCCTTGAACCGTGCACCCTTAGTGCTCTCGTGCCATCTGCTGCCCGCCGCCTTCTTGGCCTCCTTTGCTGCTTTCTCCGCTGGTGGTTGGTTGGGAGCCCAGAGAGGAGAGAGAGAGCGAAGGGAATCAATGCCTCACCAGCGGGCCCTAGGTGGTCTCGTGCCACCTGCTGCCAGCCGCCTTCTTGGATTCTTCCGCCGCTTTCTCCGCTGGCGGCTGGGCAAACAGGCGAGAAAGGGGTTAAAGAGATGTGTGCACACGCCTCACCAGCGTACCCTTGGTGCTCTCATGCCCCCGGCTGCACGCTGCCCTCTTGGCTAGATTGGAGCCATTTTTGGGATTCTGCAAAGAACAATCCAATCCAACCCTTGGCTGCCTTCTCCGCTGCAGTGGGAAATGAAGGGTAAAAAGGGACCACTCTAGTAGTGGTGGGCAGTAGGCACGCGGCACCACTCTATCACAAGGACTCACTGTTCTCGAGCACTTTCTCCTAGCAGCATCCACGACTCACCAGAGTTCCCAAACAGCGCCTTGTTGACCCGGTCAACAGAGTCAACGAGGTCAACGCAGTCAAGCTGACCAGCACTCCCATCCAGCACTCACCGGAGTTCCCAAACAGTGCCTTGTTGACCCGGTCAACCAGGTTGATGCCACCCGTGCTCTCAGCGCCGCCAGCTGGCAGAAACGGATTGGGCGGATGGGATGGGGCACGAGGTAGGCAGGAGATGGATGGAGAATGGGTAAGCATGGGTGAGCATGGGTGAGCATGGGTGAGCATGGGTGAGCATGGTGAGCATGGTGAGCATGGTGAGCATGGGTGGGCGGGCATGGGTGAGCATGGGCATGATGACAAGATCCGCCCTACATTCACTCTAGCACGTCCTGGTGTTGACCCCTCAATCTCGCCCTATTCAGCACCCACCACTCCCAGCTCCACCAGCAGGTTGATTCCACACCGCCATTCGCGCATAGGTGCAGTGCAGTGCAGTGCAGTGCAGTACAGTGCAGTGCAGTACCATACCCAAAACGAGTCTACCTATAGGCCTCTGCTTCTCGCCCTTCTCAGCGCCCGCCAATCCCAGCTCCACCAGCAGGTTGATTCCACACCGCCATTCACGAATCTTGAGGATCTCGTTTTCCCTACCCTAGAACATCCCTGTTTCCCCACCCTCCCTGTTTCCCCACCCTCCCTGTTTTCCCCACCCTCCCTTCGCGCTGCTCACCTTTCTCAGCGCCCGCCACCCCCAGCTTCACCAGCAGGTAGGTCGCCGCCATTCGCGCACACGTGCAGCCCCACGTGCAGCCCCACGTGCAGCCCCACGTGCAGCCCCACGTGATCAGAATCGCCCTACAGTCACTCTAGAACGCTCTGGTGACACCTCAATCTCACCCCTTCCCTCAATCTCACCCCTTCCCTCAATCTCACCCTTCTCCGCGCCCGCCACTCCCAGCTTCACCAGCAGGTAGAACGCCGCCATTCGCGCCGCCCATTGCGCCGCGGACGCCGCGGACACCTGCAGCCCCGCGATCACGGCGCGCGGAACCACCGCCCCCCCCGCGGGGGACGGCGCGGAGGGGGAGGCTCGGCGGGAGGCGGCGCGGGGAAGCGGCGGCAGTGCGCGGACGGGGGTGAGCGCGAAGGCGGAGGACGAGCGGAGGGCTGCGGGAAACCATTCGCGGAGAAGGGGGAAATGGCGCGCGGAGGGGGGGAAGGTCGACCAGGGGGGAAGAGTGAGCGGAGAATATAGGGTGGGCGGAGAGCCAATGTGGGGATGAGGGGGGTTGCGGGAGCGGTTCGGAGTGAGAAAGACAGGCACGGAAAGACGAGGATCGGAGGTAAGAGTGGAAGCGGCTCAGTGGCGACGCGACATGGATTTGACGAGGGGAGGGCGGTAAGAGACGAAACGGTTGCGAATGAACGGACCGATGTCGCGACATTGCCAGGTTGACCGGGAAGTCAACGGCGAATAACCTGGCAATCAACCTGGCAATGTTGCGAAACGACGGGCGGATTCTCCCCGTCCCGCCCCACGCATGCAGAAAATAATGGGGGACATGAATCCGTGTGTAATGAGTCGATTTTTGAGTCTATTCTTGAGTCGACTTAAAAATCGACTCATTACACACTTACAAATGAATCTAAGAGACACACAAGTCTGACATTCCCTAGAGGAAAGGCGGGGGGAGAACGCCAACTCACACGAGGCGGGAAGTGAGCTGGCGGCCCGGGAGCAGCTGATGCTGCCGACTGCTGCTGACGTGGCGAGCGCTACAGCCGCCATTGCAGAGAGTACACGCAAAGCGGGAGCGAGGAGGGAGAGGTGGAAAGCGGATAGGAGGAGGGGACTGTAAATGAGTAGGGGGGCTCAAGGATTGGCCACGCGCTCTAGAGCGAACAGATATGATAGACTGAGGGAAAGCTGGAGAAAATAATCGGCAGGGGAAACAGATATGCTGGAGAGGTAATCTGAGGTGGCGGCTTGGAGATTCTCAAAAGCCCAAGCCTTGTATCGAGGTTCCTAAGATCTGGCTCCGTCTGTACCATTTGTTTCCACTTTTTTTAATGCACGGTCTGATTTTTTTACATAACTATTGCATTAAATTGGTGTTGAAAGGGAAAATAGCACCACTTCGTCAAAGTCAGAAAATTCCTCATTATGATGGACTAGGATAAAAATTTCGGTGGAACCGTCAAGTACCCTCGGACACCCTCGAAAGTAGAATGGTAGTGATGCAATGCAATGTCAAGTCATGCTCAAATTATGTATAACACAGAGGGAGAAGGGGCACGTTAAAGCGAAAGTATACAATAACTTCAAGGTTCAAAGGAGTTTGAACGTTCCGAGTAACGAACCCTTGAAACGCCCAGACCAAGGAAACTTGGTAACCCTGTTGGCCCGCGGGAGGGGGAAACTTGGTTGGTGCAAAGATGTGATTGGCTAAGCGACCGCCATACGATGCAAGTTCAACACTGCAGAAAAGCTTCACACCAACCCACCAAGATGTAAAGTGCCTTGGAGTTTATTCTACACTCCTAGGTCATGACGCAGTCCCCCGTCGAGCAAACGCAGCCCACGTCGCCCCGACGCCGCCGTTGGACCCCCGTACTGCAGCAAGTGCCCCTTTCTAGCGCCGTTATTCAGACGACGCAACCCGGCCAACATGCGCCATGCGCGATCGAATGTGGGGTCACGACACGCCGATGCGCCTATCCGAAACCGCAACCCGCGCCAAGGTGCGCCAATAACTGCCGCTCTCACTCTCCCACTCTCCTACTCACCTGCTCTCCCGCTCTCCTACTATCTCGCGCGCCAACACTAGCAACCTCCCAATCTCCCGCTCTGCCGCAGTCCTGCTCCCACTCTCCCACTCTCTTGCTCTCCTGCTCTCCTACTCTCCTGGTTTCCCTCTCACTTGCTCTCCTGCCCTCCTGCTATCCTGCTCCCCCTCTCTCCCGCTCCCCAGTCTCCCACTCTCCTGCTCTCCCGCTCTCCCGCTCCCCGTTCACCTGCTCTCCCGCTCTCCTACTCTCCCGCTCTAGCGCTCTCCCGCTCTCAGGATCTCTCGCTCGCATGCTCACCCACTCCCCCAGTCTCATGCGTTCCCTCTCTCCTGCTCTCCCGCTCTCCCACTCTCCTGCTCTCCCGCTCTACTGCTCGCCCGCCCTCCTGCTCTCCTGCTCTCCTACTCAAGAGCTCCCACGCTCTCCGGATCTCTCGCCTGCCAGTTCACCCACTCCCCCAGTCTCTTGCCTTCCCTCTCTCCTGCTCTCCTGCTCGCCCACCCTCATGCTGTCCCGCTCTCCTGCTCTGCCACAGTCATGCTCTCCCACTCTCCTGCTCTCCCGCTCTCCTCCTCTCCCGCTCCCCTGCTCCCCCAGTCTCCTACTCTTCCGCTCTTTCTGCTCTCCCGCTCTCCAGCTCTGCCGCTCTCCCACTCTCCTACTCTGCCGCAGTCCTGCTCTTCTGCTCTCCCGCTCACCTTCTCTCCTGCTCTCCTGCTCTCCTGCTCTCCCTCTCTCCTTCTCTCCTGCCCTTCTGCTATCCTGCTCTCCCGCTCTCTGGATCTCCTGCTCTCCCGCTCCCCGAGTCTCCCACTCTCCTGCTCTCCCTCTCACCCGCCCCCCTAGTCTCCTGCTCTCCCGCTCTCCTGCTCTCCCGATTTCCTGATCTACCACTCTCCCTCTCTCCTGCTCTCCCTGCTGCATCCCACACCATGCTGCATCCCACCCCTGCTGAATCCCACCCCATACTGGATCCCACCCCATGTTGCATCCCCCCCCCCCCCCACCTGCTGCATCCCACCCCTTGCTGCATCCCACCTCCTGCTGCATCCCACACCCTGCTGCATCCCACCCCCTGCTGCATCCCACCCCCTGCTGCATCCCACCCCCTGCTGCATCCCACCCCCTGCTGCATCCCACCCCTGCTGCATCATCCCATTGCAGCCGCTCTCCCGTGCTTTCCTCCCATTCACCACGCGACCTCCTTCCCTCTTGCACGCAAACCTGCCACCCCTTTATGATGCCCCACTCACATGTCACACATCGCACACAACTCTGCCGCTCTATGCTTCAGGTCAATGCCATCCCACACTCATCTCGCTTGATCATCCGACTTCCATCAGTCGCACTCTGGGGAGCATTGTGTCAAACATGTGTATTTGTCATGTTTGTATAGACTGTATAGAGTCACCTCTTAGAGGATACAAAACTTAGATATATTTGTGTGTACTCTCACTTTACCATTATTCAATTATTCTGATATGGTATCAGAGCCCAGCGGCCCCTATGCGAGATCTGGGCGAGTGCAAGTCATCAGGTACATGAGGCAACCCACCAGCTCTGCGTAGGGGCCGCTGGGCTCTACCAACTCCTCAGGCACTGGAGCGGAGAGCCTGTGGTCTACAGGCAGAGGGGTGGGCTGTGCAGAGGAGAACTGAAGGCTGAACCTCTGAAGGACCTGGCGCACCAAGTGTGACTGAGTCAGGGTGATGGTGCGCGCAGCTCTGTCCCTGGAGATCTGCAAGCCAAGGTAACGGCGCAGTTCTCCAAGGTCAGTGCAGGTGTGTCTCTTCAGCAGCTCTGCCTTCACGGAGGCCAGCGCGTCCCTGTCTGCTGTGGCAAAGACCAGGTCGTCGACGTAAACGAGGATGTAGAACGGAGTCTGGCCAGCACGAACGAAGTGTGAAGGGTCTGCAGAAGACGGAAAGAACTGCAGGTCAGCAAGCGTAGCACGCAGAGTGTCGTGCCACTCACGGGGAGCCTGGCGCAGGCCGTAGACGGGGCGCCGCAGGAGCCACTGGGTCCCAGGAGGGAAGGTGCCAGTAAAGCCCTGAGGGCGGCGCAGGTAGACCTGCTCGTGTAGGCTGCCCTGAAGGAAGGCAGTGGAGAAGTCGAGGGAGTGAAGCTCGTAGTCACGCTGAGCAGCTAGGTGTAACAGAACCCGAAGAGTAGTCATCTTCGGGGTCGGAGCGAAAGTCTGGAAGAAGTCCACCCCCTCGCGCTGACTGAAGCCTCTAGCCACATAGCGCGCCTTGAACACAGGCGGCTCTCCAGGAGGGCGCTTCACCTTGAAGAGCCAGCGGCCATCGACTACGTTCACCCCAGGTGGGGGAACTGCGTCGACGAAGGTGCCGGTGGATCTCCAAGATGCCATCTCCTGCTCCATGGCAGCTATCCACTGCGAGGCCCAGGGTCCCGAAGTCGCCTCAGCGTAAGTGCGAGGGGTCGGGATGTCGAAAGCGTCTGGGTCACCCTCAGGGACTAGCAGCATGGAACAGAGATGGGGAGCAGCCTCGGAGAGGAAAGCAAGCTCGAACTGGCGGTCCTCCAGGACGTCACTGCCAAGGGCAGGAGCACCCCCGACAGACGGAGGACAGGCAGGGTCAGAGACCAGAGCGGTGGCGTAGTCAAGGCGGCGGGTAGAGGCGAAGTCAGCGACAGCAGCGACAAGAGCGTCAAGGCACGAGACTGGAACAGACGGGTCGGTAACGAGAGAGGCAAGGACCCGAGGAACGAGAGGACGAGCGGCACGAAGGTAGTCGGACAGCGGGGGGGGCGCAACAACAAGGGAGGACGGAGGAGGCGACGGCAGAAGGGGAGGACGAGACGCGTGTGAACGAAGCAACATAGGGTGGGAGCGCAGGACAGGCGAGGCAGGACGAGCACGAGAGGGACGGTGAGACCAGACGTGCGATGGAGGAGTCGGGTCAGGAGACAGGGGAGGGGACACAGGAGGGGAACGAGGGGGGAGACGGGCCGGGGACGAGTCCGGCGGAGGGAAAACAGGGCCGTAGACAGGAAGAGGAGGAGACGGTCGGGGAGGAACCGACGCAGGGTCGGGGGACGGAAGGCCGAGCAGGCGAAGGGCGGACACCGGCGGGGACTGCTGCTGCGGCGGCACAACGGCGACAGCTGGACCGCAAGCTGCTCCTCGGCTACCACCGGCACTCTCCAAACCCGCACCCCCAGAGGGACCACCCTCAGGGCGACCGGGACGAGCACCCCCAGAGTCAGCGAACGGAGGCTGCGACTGCGGCGGCAGCGGCGACGGCGACGGCTGCAGTGGCGGCAGGGACGGCGGAGGAGGGGACTGGGGAGGGGACACCTGGGGAGGGGCGGCCGGCGAGGACTGCACCGGAGGGCCACCAGAGTCAGAAGACTCCTCAACCGGGTCCACGGACGGAAGGGGGGTGACATGGGAGACACCAGAGGGGGCGGGACGGGGAGGAGGAGGAGGAGGGGCAGGGACTACCGGGGAAGGGGTGACCAGGAACAGGGGGGGGGTAACCGGGGGACCACGGTGGGGGAAGCGGCGGTAGTAGGAGACGGACTCGTCAAAGGTGACGTCACGAGAGTGAAATAAGCGGTGAGACGGCGGGTGGTAAAAGTGCCAGTCGGACGCGTCAAGGGGAAAACCGAGGAAGACGCAGGGAAGGGTGCGGGCAGTGAGCTTGTCCGTGCCGGAGGCACGGATGTGAGCAAGGCAGCCCCAGACGTGGAACGCAGACGCGTCACCAGGAGACCCAGTCCACAGATGGGTCGGCAAAACCTGCGGCTGCTGAGGGTGCGGCCACAGGTTAAGCTGGTGAGAAGCGTAGCGCACAGCGAACGGCCACAGAAAATGGGGTGCACCGGCATGGACCATGGAGGTGCGAGCGACCTCCATGACCAAGCCGATGCGTCGCTCAGCGACCCCATTCTGCTGTGGGGAGTCCGGTAGGGTGAACGTCTGGGTGATGCCCTCCGCACGACAAAAGCGACCAAGGACACCTGAGGCAAACTCGCCACCACGGTCTGAGTGAAGACGCAAGACAGGGAGACCGCGGTGGACACGCGCAGAGACAAGCCAGGGGATGAGGGCGCCAGGCACGTCGGCCTTGCGCTCCAGGGGAAAGACTGTGGTGTAACGAGTGAAGTCGTCGACAAGCACAAGGAAGTAGCGCTCGCGACGCGGCCCAGGGACGGGGGCGGGGCCCCAGACGTCCAGGTGCAGGGTCTGCAGCGGCGCGGCGGTAGGGGGGAACGAGGAGGAGTGAGGGGCACGGCGAAGCCGACCCTCGACACAAGGCGTGCAAGGTGGAGCTGGGGAGGAGGGAAACGCGGGGAGTGAACCTGGGAGACCAAGGACAAGACCGTGCTGGGACATGTGACGCAGACGCGGGAGCGCAGGGTGACCTAGGCGGTGGTGCCACAGGAGGGTCGGGTGAGTGAGGGAGCGACAGGAGCAGGCAGCAGCAACCTGGGTAGACACAGCCACCTGAGGGGGCGCTCCAGCCGGGGGGGGCACGGTGTCCAGAGTGAACAGGCCGGACACCGGGTCCCGGGGGAACGTGGACAGGGGGGCACCAGTGGCGGCCTCGGTACAGACAGCATACCGCTCGTGACCAGGGAACGTAGTGGTGACGCCAAGGTCCTGGAGGCAGCCGACACCAACTAGGTTCCTGGAGAACGAGGGGATATGCAGACCTGTAAGAGAGCCCGAAGGAACCGCCGGACAGGGAAGGGTGGTGGAACTGCGGGCGACTACCGGGCCGCCGGAGGGGTCAGCAAGAGAAACGGCAGCAGGAACAGGAAGTGGCGTCAGGGTGGTGGAGTCGCGGAAGAAACACCGAGAGGCGCCAGAGTCCAAGGTGAAGGAAAGGGAAGCCGAGGGGTCTGGCGACGGAACGACGGCAGAAGCACCAAGACTACACAAAGCAGGGGATCCTACGCCTGACGCAGCAGGGGAGGCTAAGCTAGGCACACCTACACTAGGCAACAGTGAGTAATAAGTCGGAAGCACACTAGAGTCATCAGCATACATTACATGCAGAGCAGAAACAATGGCATCCATGTCCATATCAAAGATCTGAATCTGACGACTAAGCAAACTGTGCCAGTCCGGGAGGTCTGGCGACGGGCCGAAACGCTGACGAAAGAGGTCGTCCAGGCGACGAAAGCAGCGGGGAGTGGAGTGACCGATCTTACCGCAAACGAAACCGCGGCGAGGACCGGTCTGGATCTGGTACTGACAACGCCCGCCGGCAGAGCCACCACGCGGCACACCACCACGCGCCCGTCCACCGCCAGCGCCGGGCCACCCTGGCGGGAGAACACTCGTCTGCCGCGTCTGCGACGGCTGCTGCGGCTGCTGCGAAGGCTGCGACTGTGGCGCCTGCTGCGGCTGCTGCAACTGCAGGGGCGGCGACTCAGCTGGACTGGGCAGGGTCCCCTCGTCCGCTCCAGCACCAGGCGACCCGACCCCACCACTACCCCCGCCCGCACCCCCGCCGCCCCCTCCGCCGCGCCCAGCCTTGGGGCGGCGGCCCTTCCCAGAACGGGCCTGCGCTGCAGCAGCAGTCTCAGCCACTGCGGCAGAGCCGTCGGAGAAGGTACACTGAGCGGGGGCACAACCCTGAAAGATAGGGACCGGCACGACACCGCTCGCCTGGGCGATGGAGCGGTGACGGGTCTCTATCACAGTCAGGGTGTCGACAAAGTCAGTGAGGGTGAGGTCTGCGGGGTGAACACTAAGGAAGCGGTCGCGGGCGACAGCAAGGCGGTCAGGGAGGCGGGTGGCAAGCAGGTAGAGGGTAGAGGTAATGGGCGGCTGGTGGGCTCTAAGCTGTGCGTCAGTGCATGCGGCGCGCCAGGTCTCCTCTATCGAGCGCAGGTGGGCAGCGAGGTCAGAGACAGTGGGGAACGAAGCAAGGTCAGGAAAGAGCAGCGGGAGGATCAGGCGACCCACCGAGGCAGCCGGAGGGGTGGAATAGCGCTTGATGACAACATCTAAGTATGCCTGAGCAGTAGTGAGGGACCTAAAGCGAGGACGCTCGGACGGGGGGAGGGCGTTGCTAATGGCAAGCTGGGCGACAGCATCGCGAGAAAGCCAGACAGAGCGCGCACGGGCAGTGGCAGCAGTAGACTCACGCTCAGTGGGTGTGGGGTCAGCGGGCAGAATAGCAGGAGGGTCTGGGCAGGGGAGCGTACCGTCAAGGTGTGCGGAAAGCGGTTCACCATCCTGCCGCTGGCCAGTGAATTGGCGGCGGAGGTCGGCAAGCCACGCCTCGAACTCTATGGGCTGACCTTCAGCGTCGAAGCGAAGCTCCGCCGCCATCAGGAACAGTCCAGTGCTGTGCAGGGCGGTGCAGCTAGGTGGGGTGCGGTGCAGTGCGATACTGTGCGGTGCAGTGCGGTACTGTGCGGTGCAGTGCGGTGCAGTGCGGTGCAGTGCGGTGCAGTGCGGTGCAGTGCGGTACAGTGCGGTGCAGTGCGGTGCAGTGCGGCACGGAGCAGGGCGGGGTGGGGGGGGGGGGGGGGGAGGGGGGGGGGGGGGACCGTACCAGTGAGGAGGACGGGGCCGGGGCTGGCCCGACGGGGCCGGGCGGGCGCGACGGGGCCGGGCTGATGCGACAGGGCCGGGACGGGGCGACGGGGCCGAGCGGGCGCGACGGGGCCGGGCTGGGGCGACGGGGCCGGGCGAGTGCGGCAGGGCCGGGCCGGTGCAACGGGGCCGGGCGAGCGGGACGGCGGCCGGGCTGGTGCGACGGGGCCGGGCGGCTGTGACGGGGCCGGGCAGGGTGCGACGGGGCCGGGCGGCTGCGACGGGGCCGGGCGGCTGCGACGGGGCCGGGCGAGCGCGACGGGCCGGGCAGGGTGCGACGGCGCCGGGCGGGCGCGACGGGGCCGGGCGGCGGCGACGGCGCCGGGCGGGCGCGACGGGGCCGGGCGGCGGCGACGGGGTCGGGCGGGCGCGACGGCGCCGGGCGGGCACGACGGGGCCGGGCGGCGGCGACGGGTACGACGCGGCCGAGGAGGGGCGCTACGGGGCCCAGGAGGGGCACGACGGGGGGCCCAGGAGAGGCGCTACGAAGCCCAGGAGGGGCGCGACGAGGCCCAGGAGGGGCGCTACGGGGCCTGGAAGGGGCGCGACGGGGCCTGGGAGGGGCGCGACGGGGCCCAGGAGGGGCGCTACAGGGCCCAAGGAGGGCGCGACGGGGCCCAGGAGGGGCGCTACGGGGCCCAGGAGGGGCGCGACGGGGCCCAGGAGGGGCGTTACGGAGCCCAGGAGGGGCGCGAAAGAGCCCAGGAGGGGCGCTACGAGGCCTGGGAGGAGCGCGACGGGGCCCAGGAGGGGCGCTAGGGGGCCAGGGAGGAGCGCGACGGGGCCTGGGAGGGGCGCGACGGGGCCTGGGAGGGCGTTACAGGGCCCAGGAGGGGCGCTACGAAGCCCAGGAGGGGCGCGACGAGGCCCAGGAGGGGCGCTACGGGGCCCAGGAGGGGCGCGACGGGGCGCTACGGGGCCTGGGAGGAGCGCGACGGGGTCCAGGAGGGGCGCTAGAGGGACTGGGAGGGGCGCGACGGGGCCTGGGAGGGGCGCGACGGGGCCTGGGAGGGCGGTACAGGGCCCAGGAGGGGCGCTACGAAGCCCAGGAGGGGCGCGACGAGGCCCAGGAGGGGCGCTACGGGGCCCAGGAGGGGCGCGACGGGGCGCTACGGGACCTGGGAGGAGCGCGACGGGGCCCAGGAGGGGCGCTAGTGGGCCTGGGAGGAGCGCGACGGGGCCTGGGAGGGGCGCGACGGGGCCTGGCAGGGGCGCTACGAAGCCCAGGAGGGGCGCTACGGGGCCTGGGAGGAGCGCGACGGGGCCCAGGAGGGGCGCTAGGGGGCATGAGCGGAAGCGGTAGGTGGGGGGGGGGGGATCCTACCTACGCGTGATACCATCCCTAGCATGGCGTGGGATGCAGCATGGGGTGGGATGCAGCATGGGGTGGGATGCAGTATGAGGTGAGGAAAGTATGGGGTGGGGTGCAACATGGGGTGGGATGTAGCATGAGGTGCGATGTAGCACGGGGTGGGATGGAGCAGGGTTGGGATGCAGCAGGGGTGGGATGCAGCAGGGGGTGAGCTTAGACAGGGGGGAAGTCTTGCTCTTGTGTGGGGGTGGAGTTGGGCCCAGACAGGGGGGAAGATGAGCGCTGGTTGGGAGGGGGAGGTGAGCTTGGTCGGGGGGGAAGGTGAGCTCAGAAAGGATGGAAGGAGAGGAGGAGACAGCGAGAAGAGGAAGGGGGGATGTAGGACAAGGAGAGTGAGGGGCAGCGAGCAAAAGAGAGGGGGGAACCGTAGTGCAAAGAGGGGAACTAGGTGTGGCATGAGAGGAGGAGATATGCGCACCTGAAATCGGGGGGGAGTAGCGCGAGTGGTGCGGGAAAACCGTAGTAAGGAGCACGGCTAAGGGTTTAGCGGTGGCGCTAGTTTCGTAGCTAGGCACATTTGGCCCTTAGCTAGGTGCGAGCTAATAGCGAAGGCTCTGTCGAGAATGGGGGTGAGGGAGGGGGGAGGTAGCGAAAGTTCTGGGTTAGAGAGGTCGCGAGTGTAATAAATAGGGTTATGAGCTATGGCACGGATCACGAGCAGCTCCCCGCTTGGTGCACGCGGCGGGGGGTAGTCGTTAGAATGGGCAAGAGAGGGGGGAGGAAGGCTGATACTAGGGTGGCGTGAGTGACGCTCGTGTAGCTGTGCTATTACACGTGTCACGTGCTTTCCTGCAAGCGCTCACTCTGTTTGTGTCGTGGGTTGGGCTGGGTGGAGATGGTTTTGGGGCTGGAGGGCCCATTCACTCGATCTCCCTGTCTCCTTATCCCCAAGTTTTTCTCGCCTCGCTCCTTTGCGTGCCTGGTTTTGTTTGTTCCTCATTTCATATTGAATACGAACTCACTCATCATACTCTGCATACATGTGTGTTTGTGAACAACTCTTAGGCGTGGTAGAATCCGGGCATCGCCAGCCGTCCACGCTTGCAACATCGCCAGCGTTAGTGAGATCGTGTCTTTTGTTGCGAGCACCCTTGCCTTCGCATGGGCCAAGCTTGGTTTTTTTTACGAGGGTGGCTATTTTCGCCATCCCTCTTCAAGGTTCAAAAGCCTTTCAACATTGAAGTTATTGTATAATTTCGCTTTAAGGCGTAATAGTTGTGTACTCCAAAACATGTGGACCACCATAAACACGACAAAACACCAACTCTAAATCCCGGCCACCAAAAACACGTGGTTTTTTCCAACAAAATGTTATTCTGTTGTGTGATTCTCGCATTTATATGCTCATACTCTTGTGAATTCTTAACTCATTTCGTCCAAACGTAAATCAAGTGAAGTTAAGACCGTTAAAATACTTGATAAAAATATAATTTACTCATTGCAAGAAGCCACACATCTTATGTATGGCATCCATCATAGAATGCATTTGTAAGCAAACTATAATGGCTGGAAAGGAAAGGAGCTATTGTAGTACTTGTAACACCGCTGACTAACGGACATGCCAGTCAACACAAAGGTCCAGATTCGAGGACTCTCTGACTCGAGTCGTCAACTATGACCCATTTCTGCGGGTTATTTGAACACCTTCACCTCTCTTCACCACGTCCCGCCATTGAAGTCCAGTGGCCTCGCAATGTTGAGTTATGCGCTGATTGGCCCGACCTAGCTTCTACAGTTCGTGTCGGCGCTAAAGCGGACGAAGAGACGCTGACAAAGCAAAACAATATCGACGATTCTCATACGTCACCGATGTGGGCACGTGATGGCAGCTGTATCGGGCCTGAACACAAAAGGGTTTTGCGGGTAGAGGGGCTAAATTTCTTCAGATTGTTTTGCCCCAGCACGCTACACTGAAACCCGATAGCTGATCACATCCTGCTCCTGTGGGAGGGTCTCACAATCATAACGGATACCTGCATGGAGACCTGGTGGCGGGTTGTTCCCCCTGAAATGCCTGTCGGTCCCCCTTTTTGGAGGGGATGTGTTTGAAGGGGGAACAAGTGAGGTCTTTCTTATAGCTGGGGCATTTAGGACATATCACCTAAAGTCCTCCACTTCTGCCAGAAAGACTACCAGATTACTGGACATGGACATGGACAGCGCCGACACTGGAACAGTGAACAAGGTAATTTTGTTCTCGTGTAGGAAATTTCTACTGCATTTCTACTTGCATGGCGTCATCCCCCAAAGATCTGCCAAATGCCGAACCAGACTCCATGTTTACAGCAGCCTCGGCTTCAACAACTCCCCTTCTCGCCATGTTGGTCTTCTTGCGAGGCTCGCGGAGGTTGCATAAACGGGGTTACCACCGTGCTCGAAGTTGAAGCCGAAGTATGACGATTTTTTTGTACCCAATCAGGGGCTTGTTCTGCTGGTCAGCGTAGACCCTTTCCTGGGCATTGCGTTTGTTCCCGAATCGCCAAGGCATTCTGCGCAGGCATATTTTTCCGTTGGGGAAATTATGCGCCAGGGTACATTACCCCTTACAGGTCGTCCCCCGCGTCCCCCTACAGCGCATTCTGCCTCACTCCCGCTTTCACTCTGTCACTCTTGCGCAATTGCCGCAATCCTTCCTCAGTTACAGTATTGCCAATCTGTGGCAGCTGCATGCAGATAAGGGAAGTTCTGGGGTCTGGGCTGCGCGGACAATATCACGGGGGTTACCACTCATTTACGCTAGGAATGATGGATCTATGCGGCGTACTTAGAGCTCGGTGCTAGCCCCGATGAGAACTTCCGGGCATCAATTACACGGACACGATGAATCAAAGTTCGGGCGATCTCCCCCGTATAACTGAGTCTGGAAATTCTTCCTCGGGGCTGGCCCCGAGCGCAGAGCGGGCCCTTACATTCCAGGCCTGTCCTCTCCCTACCTACAAGCGAAAAAAAAAAGGCATTATGTAACCCTTTTCCCATAAAGAAAACGTTTTCTATTGCCCGGCTATATCCAGGGCTCTTCCGCAAGTCCCCCAGAAAGCCATTCGCATAGTCCCCCCTCCCCCCCTCCACCTCCCCCACGGTTCCCCCTCGTCAATATCTCCTCCTCTCCTCCACTCTCAGCCGTATGTGCTGGCTGCAAGAATCGCTGCTCTCAATCTCCCATGTCTGTCGCCATCCGCTTTGCCAGGCTGCCAAGCCAGCCACGTCGCCAGCATCCAAAAGCCCCAGACACTGTACAGCGAGAGCTACAGCACGAACAGCGGCACAGAAACAAGGGAGATCAGTCAGGCAGGACTCAGGTCAGGTCGGGAGAGGAACAGAAGGGAGATCAGATCAGAAGGGGGGAGAGAAGAAGGTGTTGGTGAAGCTGGTGGTGAGTGAGGGAGGGCGTAGTCTGGTCAGCAGCTGGAGCAGTAAGGGAGGCCGTAAGGAGGACAGTGCGTTGCAAGGAAAGAAAGGACATCAAGAACAAAGCGTCTCGTCCCAGTTGCGCCTCTCATGGCCCAGATAGGCACCGAAGCAAGCGCGAGCCGCGCGATAGGCCGAGACTGGGCCGAGCCAAGTCATCCGCGCGATGGGCGCGGGGGAGACTCGAGTCTCCTCCACCCCCCCCCCCCCCCGCTCTGTCCCCGCGCCGCGGGCCACGCCAATTTGGGCGAGTAGGTTTTTTGGCTGTTGTGGATTCACGTCAGCCTACACAATGCATTCTCATTCTCAGTCCCCGTCCGTCACGCGTCGTATATATTCGGATGTCTCCCCGACATTCTATCTCGAACACCATTTCTCGCACTCTCTTATCGAAAAGCGCTTAGTACAACCGAAGTTAGTAACTTGCAAAGCTGTAACGGGCACAAGTCGGACCAAGTAGTGGCACGCATTGTAGTGCACCTAATTAATCGACGCGCCTCGGAAACCAATCAACGTTGACGATCTCCAGCGAGTTATTACCTCGTCGGCTGCTGAATTACTGCCCGGCGCACGCGGTGGTGAGGTTAGGGTTCGTATTACTACCACGTTACGCTAAGTTAGTACTAGTACTAACTTCCCGAGCCACGGCGCCGCCTCTCGTGAATGGATCCCACGCTCCCGTCGCCGCCAATGAGCATTCTCCACGCGCTCGCCACGTCAGCAGCGCCGGTGATCGAGGACCCCCGCGCGCCGCTCTCGGAGCGCCTCCGCGCGCTCATCATCAAGGCGGAGGCTGCGGGAGCCACCACCGGTCTTGCGCCGCCGCCGCCGCCGCAAATTGCGCTGCCGGTCGAGGCGCCCAGCGACGCCGGTTCCCACGGAAGATTCTTCCCGAAATCCACGTCAGAACCCGGTGTTTCTGGCGCAGTTCCCGGCGCGATCTCCGCCGGCTGGGGCTTCCGGGGTGACAATGTCGGGTGTGACACTACAGGGCGGCTTACAGCGGGGCTCGAGAGTCTTTTCAAATCATACCCCTCGTTTCCCGGAGCTGTTAATGAATCATCCCCGTCCGTCCGCGTTTACCGCCAAAACGCGCCGATCAACGGCTGCGGGAGCAGCAGCGCCAACCCCCCTCATTCCCCCCGCGGCTTATCCGATTCCCCGCGCTCCCCGCGTTCCCCGCACTCCCCGCACTCCCCCGCGCGGCATCACCGCAGCTTCGCGTCGCGCCTCGCCGCTCGCGGCCCGTCCTCCGCGTCGCAGAAGGTTCCGCCGCCGTCCGTGGCGCACCTGATCCCGGAGCGCCCATCGCCCCAACTTGTCTCCGATTCGTCTGCGAATCAGCAGCCCCTACCGCCCTCTTACCCGCAGCAGCAGCAGCAGCAGCAGCAGCAGCAACTCATTGGAAAATATCAGGGAGTTCCGAGGCGTGTCGCCTCCCCTTTCGCCCTATTCGACGCGGGAATCAGCCCGGCCGCCCTCCTCGAGTCGCCTATCATGGCAGGCCACCCAGCCCCAACCCTGGGTTCGGCAGCAGGCTCGGCAGGCAGCTCAGCCTCGGCACAAGCCGGACCTGCTGTGGCCGGATCACCCCTTAGTAGCTTAGTACCTCCGCCACTCTCCCTCCCGGCCTCAGGTGTCTCTGCTGCCATCGATTCCTCAGATATCAGTTCCCCTCCCCCCGCTGTGGCTCACGGGTTCTCAAAGGTGCTTGCACTGAAACCAGCGCCCGTTACTGTGCCAGGTTCGGACGCCTCCGAGCCTGTTGGTTTGGAATTGTCCGAGCCTGGGATGGAGGGTGAGGAGGAGACCCCAACTTCTGGTGTGGAGAACCCGGCAGTGCTGGGGTTTGATGCGCCTGGAGGGAACGGTGACGTGGCAGACGACCTGAATGACCTGTTTGACTTCTTTGACTCGCTGGTGGGCGGCGCGAGTGGGAGCGAGGGTGAGCAGAAGAAGCCTGCCGGGAAGCTTCTCGGAAGGAACAGCAGCTGCTGCAGCGACCAGAGCGGCTCTGGCTTGAACGCTTCGGACAAGAAGGAAATTTCTGAGAGCAGGTTTCGGGCAGGGAGGAAATTCGGGAGCATGGAGGGCCTGGAGGCGGACGCCAACACGGAATTTATTTTGGTGCCTGCCCAAGACGGGTATAACTGGCGAAAGTACGGGCAGAAAATGGTGAAAGGCTGCCAGCACCCCCGGCTTTATTTCCGCTGCACGTATCCGGGCTGCCCGGTAAGAAAAACGGAGGAGCAGGCAGACAGTGGCGAGGTGCTAGAAAGGATCTACCGGGGGTTGCACAACCACCCACCTCCCGGGCTGCCCGAGAAAGAAACTCAGGAGCAAGAGTGGGAGACCAGGCGTGAGCAGCAGCAGCAGCCAAGTGAAGCTGACATGGATGCAACAACGGGCGACAGTGACAGGAATGCTGCTGCTGCTGCTGCTGCTGCTGCTTCTCCCGAGCTTCCCCTGCTTTCTTCCTTCACCTCACTCCCTCTGCTTCAAGCCGACTCCACAACCAGAAGGCAGGGTAACCCTGCTGGTTACCAGGCTGGTAGCCCTGTTACCGACCACCAGGGGACACAGGAGAGGCTCTGGGGGAAGAGGCTGTTTCTTCATCACAGCCGTTTATCTGCCCCTGCCAACCTGCAGATCTCAGCCGTTGATCTGCTTACTGACCCTGATAGTGAGGGCCCTGCAGGGAGCAGTGGGGGGTCGAGTGCGAGTGGGGAGAGGAAGAGGAAGGAGAGAGCAGGGTTGGGGGGCTCTATTGGAGATGTGTCAGCCGACGGCACGGAGGATGATGTGACCAGCGGAGCTGCTTATAACGAGGCGGCTGGAGCCGCGGATAAGAAGCCGAGGCGAAGCGCCGAAGTGCTTGTATGTGCACAGCAGGTGATAGACGAACCAAAACTCGTGGTCGAGATGCGTAGCGAGATGGAGGTGCTAGACGACGGGTACAGGTGGCGCAAGTATGGGCAGAAGGTGGTGCGCGGTAACCCTAATCCGCGGAGTTACTACAAGTGCACACATGCCGGGTGCCGTGTGCGCAAGCAGGTGGAACGAGCAGTCCATGATCCGTTCATCGTGGTTACCAGTTACGAAGGCCGCCATACCCATGCCATGCCGGGCCCTGTGTTCTCCCCCGCTCCTCCTGCTGGGAGCGGGGACGGGGAGAGGGAGGGTAGTGCTGCTGCTGCTGCTGCCTCCAGCCCTGCTCTTCCTCCGATGTCTGCTCTTCGGCTGCCCGGCGAAGCGGTGGCAGTGAACGGGGTGGGGCACTGGGTGCTGCACTAATGGGTGGAGTGATTACAACTGCATGCTTGCGTGCATGCTGGGTGCTGCTCGCCCTGTGCTGTCTACTCTTAGGCTGCCTGGCGAAGCTGTGGCAGTGAACGGGGTGGGGCACTGGGTGCTGCACTAATGCACAGCGCTGCTGCTGCTGCTGCTATTGCTCTTTCCCCCTCCCCCCCCTCTCTGGCGTTCTGTGGCTTCCTTCCTCCCTCCCTCTCCTCCCCCTCAACTTAGAATCACATCCCTGCCGAGCGTTTCAAAGTTGGCCTGCCAAGCCCACTACCCTCAACTGCGGACGCTCCCGCAAATCCTCCGTCCTTCAGTTTCCCCTCCTCTATTCTCTCCCGTCCCCCTCGCATTACTATTTTTGAGGCGCCTAAAAAATCCTTCAGTTTCCCCTCCTCTATTCTCTCCCCTCCCCCTCGCATTACCACCCTCAACGGTCACAATCACATCCTTGTGGATCCCTTCAAAGACGGCCTGCCATGCCCACTACCCTCGACAACCCAACTCATCCTCCCTCCTTCCTCTCGTCCTCCTTATAAGTCACCTCATTAGAGGCCTAGAGTGACTACAGCCACATCCTTGCGGATCGCCTCAAAGACGGCCTGCCATGCCCACTACCCTCGACTTGAAGCATGCGTGCATCTTGGGTAGTCGCTGTGGGAGATTGCCTTTGAAGGATCCGCGATGTGATGTGATTACCTACATTGGCTAGTATAGTAGTTGATCCACCTTGTGTATTATATTTTATGTTCAAGCTTTTATATTTTCCTGTTTTATGTATTGCCACGCGGCCACGCCCTCTATCGTTCCCGATATGAAGGGAAACCGCATCCATGGACAAAGAAAATGAACGTGTATATGTATTATAATGAATGAGCTTACTTTCATTATTATATTTATTATTTCTCTAGAAGCAATATCTGGTAGCCTGCCAGTGATTTGATAATCAAGAAAAAACATCGGTGTGTGGGAAGGAATGGGGGATAAATCCCTACTCGGGTATATGCAAATTTGTTAGAGGTGTCCAAGTCCTGTTACAGGGAGGATAAGGGAGGAGGAGCAGGTGCGTGGGGAGGATGGTTGGTGGAAAGGGTGGAAGAAAGGGTGGGGGAGAAGGGTTGAAGGGCGGAAGAGAGGGGAGGAATGGCTGCTGATGGGAGGGGTGGAAGGACACCACCAGGTGGGAGAGGAGGGAGGGCAGTGGGGGGAAGGGATTGTTGGGGGAGGGGAGGAAGGGGCAAAAGGGCGGATGGGACGGAGGGGAGAGGAGGCCGGGTGGAAGGGAGGGGAGGGAGGGAAGGCCGGGTGGATGGGAAGGGAGGGAAGGGGGGAAGGGTGGGAAGGGCGGACGGGAGGGGAGGGGCCGCAGGAGGTTTGGAGGGCATTGCAGCAGGAGGGGAGGGTCTGGGGGGAATAGCTGCAGGAGGGGAGGGTCTGGGGGGAATAGCTGCAGGAGGGGAGGGTCTGGGGGGAATAGCTGCAGGAGGGGAGGGTCTGGGGGGAATAGCTGCAGGAGGGGAGGGTCTGGGGGGAATTGCTGCAGGAGGGGAGGGTCTGGGGGGAATTGCAGGAGGGGAGGGTCTGGGGGGAGGTGTGGGAGATGGCAGGGCGGGGAGCGGAGCCAATGAGAGAGGCGGAGCAGCAGGCAGGGGCGGGAAGGGGGCAGGGCGGGGAGGAATGGCGGAAGAGAGAGGGGGGAGGGCGGAAGGGCGAGGGGGTTGGGGAGGGATTGCAACAGGGGGTATGGGAGGAAGAGCGTAAGATGGAGGGGGAGGAAGGGGAGGCGGTGAGAGAGGCGGAGCAGCAGGCAGAGGCGGGAAGGGGGCAGGGCGGGGAGGAAGGGCGGAAGGGAGAGGAGGGAGGGCGGAAGGGCGAGGAGGGAGGGCGGAAGGGCGAGGAGGGAGGGCGGAAGGGCGAGGAGGGAGGGCGGAAGGGAGTGGAGGGAGGGCGGAAGGGAGTGGGGGGAAGGCGGAAGGGCGAGGAGGGAGGGCGGAAGGAAGCGGAGGAAGAGCGAAAGGGAGTGGAGGAAGGGCGGAGGGGAGAGGAGGGAGGGCGGGAATGAGAAAGCAGGGCGGCGGGGGAGGGGCTGGGGCAAAGAAGCGGGCAGCAAACGGCGGAAGGGGAGGGAGGGGCGGCGCACAGGGCAGCAGTGATAAGGATGGCGCGACTGCTAAGGCTTCTCCCAGCGCCTCTGCCTCCCCTTGCAAAGCGGCGGCAGCTGCGCCTGCTGCTGCCTCTACTGCTCCTGCTGCTGCGCTGACTGCAGGCCCTGCCGCCCTCGCTGCTCCCGCAACTGCTGCTTTCTCCGCCTCTCCTTTCGTCAGAACCCTTTTCTCCCCTGTCTTCCCCTTTTTCGCACCCTTCCCGCCCTCCCCTTTCCCGCCCTCCCCTTTCCCTCCGAGAGCAGCCAACCCCCCTGCAGCGTTGAACGTTGATGCTGGTGCTGGTGCTGGTGCTGGAGATGGCGTTTCACCAGTATTGCTGCCACTGCTGCTACTGGTCGATGGTCCTGCTGGTGCTCCGGAAGCCGTTTCTGATTGGACGTTGTTCTGTGTAACGTTACCAGATCCCGTTACCGTCGCCGTCTGACTGTTCACCTGAATCTGTGTCACCGTTGTTCCTCCGTCGCTGCTGCTGCCGCTGCTGCCACTGCCGCTGCTGCCACTGCCACTGCTGCCACCACCGGCATCACCACCAGCACGACTCAAGTCACCGTTCGATTGGCCAGTGCCCAATATTTGATTGGTCAAGTCGGCCGCAGAACCAGAGAGAGCGGTTTCCGAATCGGGGGCAATGGTAACCGGGTAACCGATTTTTCGGGACCTGCCCTTACTCACGGGCAGCTCAGTGAAGGAACGAAAAAACGCGAGTGGGGCAGGACCGGAAAATATTGGGACTGCCCCGTGGAAGGAAGAGGGGTCGTCGAGACGCGGAATAAGCACGGGACGGAGGGAGCGAGCTGTGGAGAGAGGAAGGGAAGAGAGGACTATGGCGAGAGAAATGGTGACGAATGAGTCGAGACGCGGAATGAGTACAGGACGGAGGGAGCGAGCGGATGTGAGAGGGAGGGAAGAAAAAATGATGGTATAGAAAACAGCGGAGGAAAATACTCGGAGTTTTGAGAACTCCATCGACTTGATAGCGAGAAAGTAGACTCGCTTAACGGGGGCAGAAAGATGACTTGAAGTCATCTTGCCAGGGATATATGTCCAGAAACCATTGAACGAAGTCCTTGGGAAAGAGCAAGCGACTAATCGCTATCGCTTACTCGCTTAATCGCTCGCCTTCACAACGTTCCCGAGAAGAAAAATGGGAGCTCGAGCTATGATCCTAGAGTTCTGTCCTTTTCAGCGCACTTTATGATACAAGGGAGAGGTGGAGCCAAGGCGGGAGGTGAAAGGCCGTGTTAGGGTGCGTCAGACGAGAAGGCTACATAGAGAGACACGACGGTGGATTTCGGTGCCATTTCCGAGGGAAGGAACAATCGCGGAAGGAAATCGTGGCTGTCTCCGGCGCCATTTCTGCCACGATTCCAGTTACTTTCAATTATTTTCGCCACCCGCTTCCTCGGAAGGAGCTGGAATCGTGACTGCGATCGATCGCACTTCCGAGGCTTGAATTTGGTCGTGTCCGACACCGTTTTCGAGGCGCATAGTATGACTGAGTCTGTTTCCCGTGCCGCTTCGTGCGCCTGTTGCTGAGTGGCTGAGATTACTCATCGGAACGGTCCTGTTCGTATCGCGGAGGCGATTGGGAACGGGAAGTTCACTACCGTTCTTCGCGACGGCGTTACTCCCCATGCTATGGTCTGAAATAGCTCATGCTATCGTCTCATATGGTCTGCTATATTGGGATGCCCCACGGCGCAAGCGCATAGTAGCTGCGGCGCACGTTTCCAGGCGGAGTTACGTTGATCGTCATGGTACTTCTAATCGAAAGGAAGTTCAAACGATATGCACTAGCACGTGGTCACACGAGCAGAAGGGACACCGGGCCGAACCGAGGAACGGCGGGGAGAAACGGGATTGAACGTCTTACTATCTTGGAGAGCAGCACAGAATAACTGGACGAGCTATGACGGTGCCAGCTTGCCTCTATTGACAATGAGGCGGGAACCTGTAATCCTGCCTCTATGGAGCATTCGGGAATGCCAGCTAGCTGTCCTCTGTTGGCAGTTGAGCTAAGGGGAAATGAAGGATTTGAGGGGGGCGCGAATTCGAGAATTGAGAATTCGGGAATTTTGGATTGTGGAATCACACGGGAGATTCACAAAACGGCCTCGCGGTTCGACGACATGCGCTGCGGAGCAAACCAGGTTCGATTGACGAAAATTTCGTCGCGACATCGGTGCCAGCCTGTAATTTCGCCCGACGTCACATAATAATGCTGCATACAATGACCATTCAAGTGAACATATTCAAACATCTGACCTATAATGAGCAAAACATCCAATTATGCTCGCAAAAAGAGAATGCTCGTTTATTTTCGAGATGTGAAGTTTATAACAAGCTAGAAATTTACATAAGTATAGACAACAACAGTGCTAATATAATCTGAAGTGTGATACACTTGTACATCCAACCCGCAAGTGAACGGAGTATTGTATAGCTAGCAACTGAGATTCTTCAAGGTGATGTGCCAGTGGAGGGGAGAGGCGGGGTAGTGGTGGTGTTGGCAGAGGGGGCGGGGGGAGGTGGGGTAGAGGTGGTGTTCGCAGCGGGGAAAGGGAGAGACATGGGGGTAGAGGTGGTGTTGGCAGCGGGGGAAGGGAGAGACATGGGGGCAGAGGTGGTGTTGGCAGCGGCGGAGGGGAAAGACGGTGGGGTCAAGGTGGCGTTGGCAGCGGGGGAAGGGGGAGACATGGGGGCTGAGGTGGTGTTTGCAGCGGGGGAAGGGAGAGACATGGGGGTAGAGGTGGTGGTGGCAGCGAGGGAAGGGAGAGGGAGCGGGATGGAGGAGGGAGGGGCCGCACCAGGCTGGATGGGGGGGAGGGCAGCAGAAGGGGTGGGGGGAAGAGCAGAAGAAGGGAGGGGGGGAAGAGCAGCAGAGGGAAGGGGAGGAAGCGCAGCAGTTGGGAGAGTGGGGATGGTCACAGATGGAAGTGAAGGAAGAGCAGGGAGAGGGACGGGGAGGAGCGGAAGCCCCCCCAAACCTCCCGCCAAGCCTCCCCCTAGCGCTCTGCCTAGCGCCCCCATCCCCCCTCCGACAGCAGCAGCTGCAGCCGTGACAGCTGCCGCCTCCCCTACCTTCCACCCCTTCCCCTTGCCGCCTTTGGTTGCAACTGCACCTTTCGTTGCCGCCATCACCCCACCTGTCGCCGCTCCGGCCGCCATGCCTCCCATGCCTCCCACCATTGCACCAGCTGCTGCTGCAGCACCAGTACCAGCGGAATTCGCGGGGCCACTTCCAGCGGAAGCACCAGCAGCATTTGCGGGTCCGGCGGGAGCGGAGGACGTCATCGGTGGTGGTCGAATCGGCAGCGGCTGAAACTCTGCTTCCCCTGGCCCGCCGGCTCCGCTGCTGCCGCTTGTGGCGGAAACCGTGGTGGCGGGGCCAGGAATCGTGACTGCGGCGGGGTCGCCAAGAGTGGTGACAGCGGAAGGCAAGGGCATCCCCCCTCCCCGCACCATCCCTCCCACGCCTCGCCGCATACCAACCACAGCAACAGAAACCGCAGGATAGGCAGCAGTGCTGCTGGTGCCGATGCTGCTGCTGCTGCTGCTGCTGCTGCTGCCGATGGGATTTGAGGGCACGGGTTGAGCAGTGGAAACGCGAAGGAACGCGAGGAGGAGGGGGACGAGGAGGAGGAAGGAGACGCAAATAGGGCGCGCTGTCATGGTGAAATTGAAAATTTGGGCGGCGAGGATCAACGCCTTTGAAATTCAGTGCGAGCAAGAAAGCAGAGCAAGAGACGAGATTTGAGAGCCGAGAAAGTGGTATCGAGCGAGCAAGAGAGCAGAGGAGAGAAGATGCGTCGACAGAAAAGGCTTCCGCGACTTTTTATGCGCGCTGGCTTCAGAAATTCCCTGACATACACCTACCTAGGTAGACCTCAAGCGCGTGGTGTGACTTTCGAGACGTCTCATAAGCAGACGCCTCAGAACTCTCGAAGCGGGTGACGCTCGTAGGCCTAGACAGACGCCTAGAATCTCGGAGGTGCGCGCAAATTGCAGCCCGCCCGGGCGCTATGAGATCGCCGCCGTGATATATTCGAGGAAGGCATAGCTATGAGGAAAATACGTCAATTGCTGACGCAAGCGGTGACAGAGTTACGGTGCGGAATACCTACCACCCGAAACCCTCACGAGTTACGGTGGGATAGATCGCCGTCGGGCAGGGGCCTGTTTCTTGCTCTGGCAGGCATAGCCCTCTTGCCGGCGAGGCGGCCTAGCGGGCGCTTGCAAGTTGCAGGTTGCTCTGGCAGAGCCGAGCCGCTTGCAAGAGGAACCTTGTCGAACAAGTCGAGTCGTCGACTCTCACAGTAGAATATCCGCCATATCAAACCGAATCTCGAAGCTGAATAGGCTGCCATGGTCATGGGACTGCCTTTAGCACAGCCCGAGGGGTCCGTTGGGCGAGGTTGCACGGCGTGACGATTACTAGTGGGTGCGACACTTGGATTTATCTTGCCAGGCTGTAGGTTATGGGCGAGCGAGGACGCGCGAGATAGAGGGGGAGGAATTGCTATTCACAAAGAAGGGCCAGGCGAGGCGCTTCTACAGCAACAGAAGCCTGGGGCCCAGTTGAGAAAGGCTTTCGAGTCGGGCATTTCTGTTGTCATAGTGTAGGTCACTGGGGAGAGAGGCTTAGTTCAGTAAGCAGGGGGGTATCTGGGAAACGGTTCTTGAGAAACGGGCGAGGCGCGATTTTGGGATTTGGGAATTGGGAATTGTAGAGATTGAGAAATCGAGGCGCGGGCTGTGTGACTGGCTGTAATAATTCGCCAGGAAAGAACAGTCAGGGCGTGGTGCCTTCGGTTTCGGAACTGAGTTCCGTCCGTAACTAAAAGGGTAATACTGTTCGTCTGTACTCGCGCATGAGTTCGCCAACCACTTCCCGAATATTCGTTCGTCCGAACAAGGTGTGGTACCATATGTCCGGACGGAGCGTCCGAACGTCCGTCTGAACGGAAATTTGTAATTTCCGAAACTTTTCCGTGCCCAAGCGACAAGGCGAAAATTACGAGCGGGGAACACAGTTGCATTTTCGCCCAGCGCTATGGCGACATTTCGCGCTGTGGCTTGTTAGGGATGGCTGTTGGGGTATTTTCGCTCGAACTTGTTGGTTTCGTGTATTTTCGTTCTGTTTCGTCATTTCGGTCTGATTAAAAAATGTGAATTTTGGGAGATTCGTCTCGGACGCAAGGTACCAGACTTACCTGCCCGGACAGAGGGGTGTTGGGAACTCAAAATACCAGACTTGTCTGGTTCGGAAACGTGGCACTTCGGAACTCGGTTTTGGGTTTGGTCGGGTCATCCGAACCGTAGGCACCACGCCCTCAGGTTTGGGGAGCTACGAGAAGAGTCTTGCGGCGAAACGGCTAGTGAAACGATAGAAGCGAGCGTGAATGAATCGAAGCATTGCGGCATTGTTATGTGCTCCAGCAAATGCTACTCTTATCTACTGCCATCTCGTATTTCTAAGTGTACACAGCAAATTGGACGAAAACATACCCCATAGTAGCTAGCATCTTGAGATAGTTACTCGATCTCTAGTCCACATGCTTGTGCGACGAAAAACAAACCTACGAGCCTCGCACAAGTTCGCAAATCGTATGCTCTCATTCACATGATTTTCTTCGTGGAGCTGGCCACGCAGGGTCCCCTTACATCCCCGTCAAACACATCCTCCATAATCCTTCATAAGCAGCACGGTAACGAGTTCCGTCGCATGACGTATTTTTCGTTCAAACTAGATCGACAAACACGGGCCACTTGCAATATTTTCGTCTTGGTCATCATGCATTGTGTGCGACTGGCCCTTCCGTCACCAACTTCAGTCCGCGACCGTCGTGCAGTGCCCTTCAATCTTTATGCCTGAAGCGCGCATGTCATAAACAAGGCCTTCTGGACAGTGTCCTTCTAGGCCTATCGTGTGTCTTGCCCTCCTAGGCCGATCGTGTGTCATTGTCACCGGAGTTCAACATTCTGGCAACATACTGGTTCGACAGTCATCCGGCAGTATGGCTGACGAGGAGATTAACTACGAGAGCGACGCGGAAATAGATTCTATATATTTCGGCCGGCCCAAGGGCCCGAATCCTGCGCGCACACCCTATCTCTATGTGGCAAACTGCGGTGCTGAGGCGGAGATGACGTATGCAGCCATTGCTGACGTGTTCGCCGCGTTCGGCCACGTCCGTCGCGTCGTCCCCGCGGGCGCCGCCAATCTCACCCGCTGCTTTGTCGTATTCGGCGGGCGCACGCGGGCGGCGGCGGCGGCAGCGGCGGCAGCTGCGCTTGAGGCGCTGAGCGGAAAGCCGTGCGCGGAAGCGGGCGGAAGGAAGATGCACATCCAGTTCGCCGTGGGGAAGCGCTCCGCGCCGGTAGGTCACGCGGGAAGATGGGGCTCACGAGCGGGAGGGGGGGAGGGGGGAGAGAGAGGGGGGGGAGAGGGGTCGCTAGGGAGCAGGTCGGCCAGAAGATGCACATCCAGCTCGCCGTGGGAAGCGAGCCGCGCCGGTATGTCTAGTACGCAATAGTAGGGTTACCTCGGAGATAGAGATCGGAGTGATTGCTGGATTAGAGCTAGGGTTTTCCCGGGGTCTAAGCAGGTGGCAAGGGGGGCAGCAGGGGCAGTTAGGCAGTAGGGGCAGTAAGGCAGTAGGGGAATTAAGGCAGTAGTAGAGTTATCCAGGAGGTAGAGACCAGATCAGGGTGCTGTTGCATCAGAGTTCGGGTTTTCCGGGGTTTAAACGGGCGGCAAGGGTGCTGTTGCATCAGAGTTAAGGGGGTGTGCTAGTGACCTGCAAGCTAGATCACGCCAGATTGGGGGCATTCAGGGTTTCGGTTTTTACAATGTTTTTTTTTTTTTTTTTTTTTTTTCCACGCAGGTGGAGCATCTGGTGGTGCAGCACACTAGAGATGGAGCGAGGGATTGATCTTGTTTCTTACGAGTCAGCTAAACCCTTTTTACTTTTCCTGCGCAGGTGGAGCATCCGGTGGTGCACCACACTGTAGACGCGCTCGATATACCGGGGCTGTTTCTGCACCTCGACTTTGTCACTCCGGGGATGGAACAGGTGAGAGGGAGGGGGCAGGGTTCAGGGGTTAAGGCGTACTGTCACAATCACAACTAGTATTCCGGGGGCTTTTCTGCACCTCGATTTTGTCACTCCATAAGCGGAGCAGGTGGTAGGATAGGGTTTCGGGCTTTAAGGACGGGGTTTGTTTCATTTTGTGCGTCGATGTTCAGGACCCCTGGGCAATTTGAGTCGACTCGAAAAGCATCAATGCTCTGGACCCCTTGGCAGTACATCGCTTCTCCCACCCTTTTCCACACTCCTGGCCTTTCCCCCTGTGCCCACCCTGCCTCCTCCCTCCCTCCCTCCCTCCATTATTTTCTCCCCCACTTCACCCCCTCCCTCTCCGCCTCCTCCCTCGTCCCCCCCCCACTTTCCCCCCTCTCACCTCGTCCCTCCCCCCACTTTCCCCCCTCTCCCCTCGTCCCCTCGTCCCTCCCCCCACTTTCCCCCCTCTCCTCTCGTCCAACCCCCCCCTCCCGCCCCTCCCCCCATTGCAGAGCCTTCTCACATTCGCGGATGGCAACGATTGGCATTATCTGACCAAGAGACGCGTGCAGCACCACGGTTACGCCTTCAACTACACTGTACGTGCGTGTTGAGTTACATTCCGATATGGTTACATTCTGATATGGTTACATTCTGATATGGTTACATTCCGATATGGTTCCATTCTGATATGGTCACATTCTGATATGGTCACATTCTGATATGGTAACATTCTGATATGGTAACATTCTGATATGGTTACATTCTGATATGGTTACATTCTGTGCCACGTTACATTCAGCGCCATGGTTGAATTTTTCACCATGGTTGCATTCAGCGTTCGCCTTCAATTACAGTGTATGCATTCAGCTACACTTACAATTGTTCTACTACACTTCGCTGTTGGTTTCTTAGTTAGTGCATTGGTAGGTACCAAGCTTCGTGTACTTCCGTTAAATCCCTCCTCCCCTCCTCCCCCCCCTTTCCAATCACCCCCCCCCCCCCCCCCCTTCAGACACGAGATATCGAGAAGGACAAGTGGATCGGCCCGCTGCCCGCAGCAGTGTCGGATTTTGTTTCACGGGCAGAGCAGCTGCCCGAGCTCACTGGCTGCCCAGAAGTTTGCATGCCGTTGGACCAACTGACGGTGAGTGTTCGGGTGGCTTTCTACTCTCTTTTCTTTTCTTTCTTTCTTTCTTTTATCTCTCCTCTCGTTTATCGTGTTTTTCAAAGACGGACCTCTTTCCCTCCTTCGAGGTAGGATCTGTCCCTCCTATCCTCAAAACACATCATCCCACCGGTGGTGGCACTCGAGGGCACCATGCTCTTTCTCTCTCACTGTGCGCCTCTCCCCGTCTGCCTCTGCCTCCCTCCTGTTGATCAACGAGTACGAGGCAGGAGTGGGCCTAGCCCCACATATTGATACCCACGCAGCGTTTGAGGGCGCCATTCTCTCCCTATCCCTGGCCGGCCCTGCAATTATGGAGTTCACGTCACCCCTCCCCCCTCTCGTTCCGCAGATCAACGAGTACGAGGCAGGAGTGGGATCAGCTCCACACATCGACACCCGCATGGCATTCGAGGGCGCCAATCTCTCCCTGTCCCTGGCCCTGCTACCATGGAGTTCAAGAGACTATCCATCCATCCTCTCGCACTCTCTCCATTCCTCCCCCCTCTCGTTTCACAGATCAACGAGTATGAGGCAGGAGTGGGCCTGGCTCCTCACATCGACACCCACGCAGCGTTTGAAGGTGCCATTCTCTCCCTGTCTCTAGCCGGCCCTGCAATTATGGAGTTCAGGAGGCCGCTGGGGCCGCAACCAGTGGGGAAACAGCCGGTGGGGAAGAAAAAAGTTGTTGCCGGGAGCAGTGGGAGCATTGGGAGCGGTGACAGTGCCTGTTGCACCAGTGACAGCAGCAGCAGCAGCAGCAATGGTGGTGCCAGTGATTCCAGCTGCAGTAGCAGCAGTGGTGCACTGAAGCCAGAAGCAACAGCAGGAGCAGAGGCAAAACCAGCAGCCGAAGAAAGAAGAGCCAATGACAGGAGGGCAGAGGACAGGAGAGTGTTGTTTCTACCCCCTCGCTCCCTGCTGGTCCTCACAGGAGAGGCGCGGTACGCCTGGTCCCACTACATCCCCAACCACAAGATAGATCACGTGAATGGCCAAGCCTTCCCACGCGCACCTCGCCGCGTCTCCTACACTTTCCGGAGGGTCAGGTTCGGCCCGTGTGCGTGCGGTTACCCTGAGTTCTGCGACGCGCCGAGACAGGAGAGTTTGTCGGAAAGCTCTTGCGAATGCGGGCTCTTGAAGGTGGAGACTGAGAAAGGGGAGTGGTTGCCTGAGACAGGGTTGATTCCTGAGGCCGAAGAGGCGATAGGAATGGAAAGGTTGCCGGAAAAAGAGACCGGAATGGTGGGGACGAGGGAGAGATTGGAGGGTGGATGTTGCGGGGGGCGTGCGGTGATGCACTCACATGAGGGGGTGCTGGACGAACCGAGAGGGGAGGGTGATGGTGGGGAGGGGAGAGAGGAGGGGAAGGCGGAGGAGGGGAGTGCGGTGATGCGGTCACATGAGGGGGTGTTGGATGAACCGAGAGGGGAGAGCTGTGGAGGGGTGCAAGGGGAGGAGGGAAAGGGTGGGGAAAGCGGTGTGTTGCACTCCGCCGGTGTGCAGGGGGAGGAGAGAGGGGAGGAGAAGGTGACTTTTGAGTCGACTCAAAAGTCACCTCATGAGGGTGTGCAAAGGGGGGAGAGAGGGGTGGTGGGCGAGGGGAAGGCAGAGGAGGGGAGGGGCAACTACGGCAGCAGCAGCAGCAGCAGCATCACCAGCAGCAGCAGCAGCAGCAGCAGCATCACCAGCAGCAGCAGCAGCAGCAGCAATGAACTGAGCACCCCAGCAGTGGAGAAAGACTTTGTGCATAAAGTATACAACGCCATAGCGCCTCATTTCAGCGCCACTCGCTTCGCCCGGTGGCCCAAGGTCACTCAATTCCTTCTCTCCCTCCCCTCCGGCTCCCTCGTTCTCGACGCCGGCTGCGGCAACGGCAAATACCTCAACGGAGGCCTTCCCATCCCCTCTGCCCTCCCTTCTTCTGCCTCTGCCTCTTCTTCTGCTCTCCCCTCTGCTACTGCCTCTACCTCTGCTGCTGCCCCTACCCCTGCCTCTTCATCCTCCTCAGCGCTCCCTATTTCTTCCCCACCCCCGTCCTCCTCCTCCTCCTCCTCCTCCTCCTCCTCTCCCTCCCCCCCCACCCCTCCCCGTCCTCCGGCCGTTCTTATAGGGTGTGACATCAGCCCCCCCCTGGTATCCATCTGCGCCCAGAGAGGCTTCGAGGCCTTTGTGGCCGATACCCTCTCGCTCCCCCTCGCCTCCTCCCGATTCGACGCCGCCATTTCAGTGGCAGTTTTGCACCATTTGTCCTCTGAGTCCCGGAGGAAACACGCGCTAAAAGAGATGCTTAGGGTGATTAAAACGGGCGGGAGGGCGCTGGTGACTGTGTGGGCGCGGGAGCAGGAGAATCCGGGGCTGCTTGACAAGTGGACGCCTCTGATTGGTCAGATGACAGAGAGATGGGTGGGCGACGTGGAGGGGGGTGGAGGAGGGGAGGAGAGAGAGGGAGAGAGGGGAGGGAGAGAGAGAGGCGGAATGCTCGGAGGGATTGAGGAGGGAAGAGAGACTACTGAAGGGGAAAATGGTTTTTCAAGGAGGAGTTTAGAAGGAGAGGAGATTAAGGAAGCAACAGGGACGGAGAGGATGAGTGAGTGGAACCAAGAGGGAGGCAGGGAGGCAGAGACAGAGACAAAGACAGAGACAGAGACAAAGACAGAGACAGAGACAAAGACAGAGACAGAGACAAAGACAGAGACAGAGACAAAGACAGAGACAGAGACAGGGATAGAGGCAGGGCAAGGGGGAGGAGTGACAGGGCAAGGGGGAGGAGTGACAGGAAAAGAGGGCCCAGGAGGAGAGACAGAGCGAGGTAAATCTCCAACAGAGGAAGCTTCCCAGGAGTTTCTGGTCCCATGGCACCTGCCATGTCATCGAGTGGAGATAGGGTCGGCAGCAGCAGCACAACACGTGGCTTCGGGTTTCGCCCGGCGGGATGAAGCCAAGGGGTCGGTGGTGTACAATCGCTATTATTATGTTTTTACTCGAGGAGAGTTGGAGAGGTGAGTCTCATCTCATTGCGTGCTCGCCAATGCATGTTTTCTATCTTCCCCCCTGCTCCTAGGTAACCTTCAACTTGGTTTCTAAGGGTCTTCACATTGCATACATCGTTATGCCAGTGTGCCACATGTTTCCCCGGCTATTCTATTCTTGGTTTGTTTGTTCACGAATGTTCCTTGGTCCCTCTTGCAGGCTGATTACGGAGGTTGGTGGGGCCGCAATTGTAGAGAGCTTCTATGACAAGTCCAACTGGTGTGTGATAATGGAGAAGTTGTGAAACGGACGACATATGAAGTAGGCACTTCATGTGAAAAGGCAGTCCCATTTGTTGAGTGACCCGCTGGGGTTGCCCTTGAGATCCTCGGGGAAGGGCCACAGGTGCAGAGGCTGGGGGGCTATGGGCGCACTTACCCGCTATTCAACAAGCCCTTTTAACCCAGTGGTTAGTGACTGGGTTTCTGACACCATTATCGTTGTATTGGTCACGAACATTAAGAGGGTGTTCTTAGGACCCCTTATGAGACAAACGTCTTCTCTTCTCAGACTCGGGTTGCACCGTCTTTAACTGCACGGTTCTGCGTGTGTCTGATGAAAGGCGTGTTTGGTAAGAGGTGTGGGAACACGCCCCAAATGTAGGAGTGCTATGTTACAGGAAGGACCAGGAAATGGCTGGTTGAGTGTGCATGCGTTCTTTTTCCCAATCCACTTTGTTCAGTGAGGTGATTGTGAAAGCTTGCTTGGGTCATCTTGGCAAAGGCAGCGTGCTTCATTTCATATGGGATTGCATACATGGTTCTCGTCCAATATACTACACCTACAAATAGGGTGGGTGGGTGGGGAAAACGAAACAGGAACTAGAAATGAAGAACGTGGGTGAGGTCGAATGGCCTCACGTCCCTCTTTTGTAGGCAAAAGAGGGTGAGTAGCGCTTCGACGCTGTCCTTGCTGCGTTGGCCCTCGCTACACTTTCACAATACACATTTTTATAAAGCGTTACACGCTTTCAAAAAATTACATATTGTGAAAGCTTGCTTGGGTCATCTTGGCAAAGGCAGCGTGCTTCATTTCATATGGGTCTTCTGAGGCATGTGTAGCAGGGGCTGGCGATGTCGCTCGATAGACAACTGGTGGTGACTGGGCAATGGAGCGGCGGAAGCGTCTTGGATGCGCGTGGACGCCGCAAGGAGCTGGTCGTGCGCAATGGTGACGTAGAGATCTTTGGCCGTATCGCTGCGCCAGCGACCGAGTCGTTTGAAGAGCCGGTCGGGGATCCCCAAGTTAGCTGCCGCAGTTGCGGCGCCCTTGCGGAAAGAGTGGGTGCCGAGGTGTCTGTTGTCGAGCCCAGCCTTGGCGAAGGCTTCGAGGCACTAGTTTCGGATGGTTGTGTAAGGCGGAGCGCTGTCTTGAGGGGTTGCCCTGCCGCTGGTGCCAATGACACGGATCAATGGTCCATGCGGGGTGGTGGGGTGTCCCGCAAGTTGCAGAAACCGTTGGGTGCAACGGACTGGGCAGTAAGGTCCAGTTGTGGGAGCGACTGGGATCCATGAGCCCTTGCCGTCCTGATCCGTCTTGGAGTGCGGGATTAGGATCCACATAGACTCCTCGTCAAACTGGATGTCGTTCCACTGGATGGAGACGAGGTCGGAGTAGCGGAGGAATGCCGCGAACATGAGAAGTGGGATCAGTCCTTTCTGATATTCTACCGGGCTGCTTGACTCAAGGAAGGAGTGTGCCATGGCGTGCACCTGGTGGAGCGACAAGGGTTCTTTCGTCCTGGTGGTGCGCGGGCCGTGGCGTTTGGAGAATTCACGAACTTGTGAAGTGAAGGGCCCGCTGGTGGGAGAGGGTTCTCTGGTCATTCGGTGTGCAAATGCGACGGCGGAGCATGTAAGGGATATGGCGGATATTGTGGCCTGATTGTTGAGGGCATAGACAAGGTAGAGCGCTAGAGTGGTGTCTGTGGCAGGCAGGTAGCTCAGCTTGACCTTTGTGCTAAAGGAGCGGAACTTGAGCCAATACGGGTCGTAGGTCCTTATGGTGGATGGCGCGCGGACATGGGTGATTACCCGAAGTAGCTGTGTCTGTAGGTTTGATAATAAGCCTGAAATACAGAGAGCGCCAGACACAGCAAAGGCGGATGAGTGTGTGCCTGGGGATAGGCATTGGGTGCCTTGAGTGAGGGGAATATGTGCCTTTACTTCTGGCACCAGGTCTGTGGTGCTGGCTGTAGTAGGGGCCACCAAGAGGCTCCTGGCCATTCAGGGATGACCAGCGTCAACTCGGCGTGGGTGCGTTGGGCGTGGCGCAGAGTAGCCGGGATGAAATGGGGAGGGGGAAACGCGAAGCCGCGTTCATCATGCCAGCTGAACGAGAAGGCGTCAACCACTGTGGCCTTGGGGTGAGGAATCTTGGAGCAGAAGCGCCTCAGTTGAGCGTTGCTAACGTTTGCGAATAGGTCGACAGAGTGCGGCCCCAGGCGGCGGTTGAGGAGTCGGAACCATGGGGATTTGAGTGAGTAATCATCTCGGTCCTGGAGTTTGGAGAGTTCGTCGGCGTGCGCGTTCAGCTCCCGGGGAATCCATTCGATGGCCAGGCGTATCCGATTCTTTAAGCAAAGGTCGATGATCGCCTGGAAAAATAGTGTGAGTGCAGGGATGCTGGAGCCGCCTTTGCGCAGTATGAATACAACCTCCTGGTTGTCCACACGAACTAGCACGTGCCGTTTGGAGATGTGGGTGACAAAGATTATGAGTGTCCACATTACACCTTTGAGTTCCCTTCGGGTGCTGGAAGTGTGTAGGAGGTCTTCTGGCATGCGGGAGCTTGCTTCTATTGGGATCCCAGGGAGTGGCGTGAGGATGGCGCCCCAACTGTGGGCGCTTGCGTCCACGTGGATGACGGTGTCGAACTGATGACTGAGATGAAATGGGGCGCCGTTAAATTTGTCAAATTGCACCAGCAAAAAACGTAGCTCGTTCACCGCTGCCGGGTGCAGGAGGACCTTGGAGTGCCATGACGTTGCGTCGGCAATAAGTCGCAGGAGTTCGTGGCTGAATGCTCGTGCAGTCGCGCCCAATGCTAGGGCCATAGAGGCGAGCATGCTTGTAACTCTTGCGAGGGAGCGAACGGGAATAGGCTTTCCTGAGTGTCCTTGGGCTATCAAGGCCTCGAGTGTGGTTAAGAGTTGTGCCCTTCGCTCGAGTCCGACGGAGAACGTGCCGCGGGTGGAATCGATTTCCAAGCCGAGGAACCGAAGCTGACGCGAGGGGTGAAGGTGCGATTTTCTGCCGTTAATGAGAAAACCAGCTGCTTTAAGGTCATGGAGGACTGTCGTACGAGTCGAGCACGCTTGCTGGTGGGAATTGCAGAGAAATAATAGGTCGTCGACGTACGGGACCACTCGAATGCCGCTTGCCCGCCATCGCTTGGCAAGTTGTTTGATTAGTTGGGTGAAGACGAATGGAGCCGTTGCAAGGCTGAACGGCAATGACCGAAAGGAGTAGTAGATGCCTTCGAACTGGAAGCCGAAAAACTTCCAACAAGAGGGGTGAATCTCGACGTGATGGTATCCGGATTTCAGGTCGATGGAGAACATCCAGTCATCTCGGCGGATGAGCTCGGCTACACGATTCAGACCTTCGTACTTGAACTTAGGGGCTTCAAGGTGAGTGTTCACATTCCACAGGTCGAGGATAAGGCGGCATTTGTCGCGCTGCTCCACGACGTTCAGCGGGCTGACACATGTTAGTGTGTCCCTCTTCTCGATCGCTGCGGCAGCGCCAGTGACTACGAGATCACGAATTGTGTCGCGAGTAAAATCGAGGTGCGTGTAGACTCCGGCATGGTTGTTGTCCTCAAAGGGTGTGGGGGCTGCATTTTTCCAGGGCAGCCAATACCCTTTCGCGATGACGGAGAGGATAAAGCTACTGTCGCACCAGGAGCACCACCAGTGCAAGGCATGCCGCAGTTGACTGCGCATGATGGTAACGTCCTTGTCTGTAATTGCGAGCTCGTAGGGATCGCGTTCCTCTTGTGGCCACCCACTCGGGATCTCTGCCATATAAGAGGTTATAAACATGGGTTGGGAGATGGGGGTGGGATACTGTGCTCGTGAACGGGTGCACGATGCGGGGCAGTGTAAACGGGGCATGACATGCTCGGATCGCACCGCCACTGCCGTGTCAGGAGCTTGCAAGGTGCAAGGGGTCATCGTCTCTATCTCCCTTCTCTTTCTCTATCGCTCACTCTCTCTCTATCTCTTTCTCTCTCTCTCTCAATTTCTCTCTCTCTCTCCCTTTCTCTCTCCCTCTCTCACTCTCTCTCTCTCTCTCTCTCTCTCTCTCTCTCTCTCTCTCTCTCTTTCTCGCTCTCTTTCTCTCTCTCTCTCTCTCTCTCTCTCTCTCTTCCCCTCTCTCTCTCTCTCTTTATCTCCCTCTCTCTCTTTCTCTCTCTCTCTCTCTCTCTCTCTCTCTCTCTCTCTCTCTCTCTCTCTCTCTCTCTCTCTCTCTCTCTCTCTCTCTCTCTCTCTCTCTCTCTCTCTCTCTCTCTCTCTCTCTCTCTCTCACTCTCACTCTCTTTCCTTTGCGTGCGAATGCATTACATGCTATGTCCGTACGTGACGTTTATTAAGCGTGTGCGTGCTTATTGGTGGTTGACTTCTTCTTCCTTTTCCTTTCTTCTGCTCTCCTTGTTTAGGCCACTCCTTATGCAAGCTTTAGCGCCCGGACTCTGTCCTTGGCTCTGATTGGTCTCCGAGTGCGTGCGTGCACGTCATTTGTTGGGCGTCGGGCATGCCTCCATGCTTAGTTCTTGAGCCGTGTTGCATGGCCGGCAAATAAAAAGTGAGGGGTCATGGGCCACGCTCAAGGCTGTTCAGCCATGTTGACTGGGTTTTGTCGCCCCCTCCCTACCCCCTACCCCATCAGGGTTTTTTTTTTTTTTTTTTTTTTTTTTGTGTGTGTGTAAAAAACGAATGGCCATAAACCATCGAGCCTTTCATTCAATCATAGGAATTATTACAAACCTAGGCCTATCAGCCTTTGCTGCCTCCAAGGGCTACCCTAGTCAGCGAAGACCCTTGCCTTTGGCAAAGGGCTGGCCACCGGCCATGCACCCGCCGTGCAACCCACTATGCCTCTTGCATGTGGGAAAAAGGGCGCCGCCCTATCAACCGCTCACACCAATGGTGAGGGACCTTGCGCACCACGCCCGCCCATGTGGCATGCATTGGCCATGTGGCTTGGCTAGCCGCAGCGAAAGCAGACTCCCTTGAAGCGCGGCTGCTGGCACGTATCAGGGGGGGAGCCCTTGATGTCCGAGTCCGTATCGCGACCACCGGAACGGCCGCCGCGCGTGTAGCCGAGGCGTGCATGCTTGAGTGCTGCCACATCTGCGACCGCCAGCTTGTAGGAGCGGGATGTGAGGACACTTTTGGACTGATAAAGCTGGAACCGGTCGGCGGCCTCGAAACCGGCTTCGTCCGCAATGAGAAGGACTTGGAAACGCTTATTAATAAGTGTTTCGATATCCTTTACGTTGTTGAGTGTGCCGACGACGTCGCCGTGCTGCAGCTTGAAGTCGATATGCTTCAGGTACGCTTCGATGGCAGTGAAGACCTCGGCCTGGTCGCGTACGTCCTTGCGCATGAAGGTAGTAGCTGCGGGCGTGGGGCCAAGGGGGGGGAGAGGAGGGGCGGGTGCAAGGATGCGACGACGAGCAATGTTGGCGGGGCCCTCACCGTCGTCATTTTCGGAGTCGTCGCTGTCATCGGGGTTGTCAGCGGGTGCGGGAGTTGGTGCCTGGGGCTGGTCGTCGGCGCGGGGAGCCTTGGGCGCGCGAGGATGGGTAGCCTTTTTTTTTTTTTTTGTTGTTAAAATTGATCGTAGGCACAGCAATATCGGATGAGGTTCCGACTGCAACAGCAGGAGCTTGCTGCTGTAACAGTGCCAAAAGCGCTTGCAGCTGGTGCGCAGTCAAAGGGGCGGCGGCGGCGGTTGGCGCGTGGTCAGCGGCAGGTGCGTGCTGGGTGGTGGGGCCCGCCTGGCCTGCAGGCGACGCGCCTCGGGCTGGCGCGTGGTCTTCCGTTGACTGCACGCGCGGCTGCTTTGCAGCCGCGTGAGTTTCTTCTGGAGCAGCGTAAGTGCCGCCGAGCAGGATCTGGACTGCCGAGGGGCCCTCGCCGAAATTGTCCTCAGCAGGACGTTTCTGACGACGGTCGGTTCCCCCGGACGAAGTTCCGATCGCCTGGGCGTTAGCGGGGGTAGAAATGTTGTTCGCCGCGCGAGCTGGAGGAGAATTGGCGGAAGTCATCGTGACGATATTGTGCTGCAGAATGTCGGTGAGGAGCATTGTCGGGGCTTTGAAGCGCGGAAGAGACTGGGTTTTCGCCAGCTTGGGCGAGAACAAGGAGACTAGAACTAGGTTGAGAACTGGAAAACGAAACTGGAACTAGAAATGAAGAACGTGGGTGAGATCGAATGGCCTCCCGTCCCTCTTTTGTAGGCAAAAGAGGGTGAGTAGCGCTTCGACGCTGTCCTTGCTGCGTTGGCCCTCACTACACTTTCACAATACACATTTTTATAAAGCGTTACACGCTTTCAAAAAAATACATTTGTGAGGTAAAGCACTTCAAAAGCAAAGTTCATATTGGATTAGGTGGATGCAGTTACTGTATTGTCATTCTTTATACCGAAATGGGCGGTTCGTGAAGCAGCTTATTTGTGGCTGTCTTAGCTGATGGCTAGAGTTACCCGAAACTGGTGGTCACTCGGCATTTTCGTTGTGACCAATGAGCAGTCTGCCCTTTAATATCTGACCAATCCGTAACGCTGTACACGAACCCTGCGCTGGCGCCGCTTGGGCACAACAAAAGCAGCTCCAGCCAATCAGCCAGACTCGAGATCTTTCGGGTTCTCTCCTACTGATCGTTATTGGCCTTGGTTGGTGGGTGAAACAGAACGTCAAGACCCTTGATTCTTGTCGACAAGAGATAACGAAATATGCACGCGACTTGCATGTGCGATTGGTTCCAGGTTTTTGGTCGCAGGTGTTTGTCGCCCAGTTCTGGCCCCCCGGCAAGCGAGTCAGTCGGGGCGGTGTGAAAAAAACCCCTGCGAATCGCCCACGTCGTTTTCGTTTCCACATTTCTCCATGCGTCGCTGGCGGCGAACCTCGTGTGCGACAGGTACAAGAAGCCACCTCAGCAAAACAGCGCTGCACGGCGAGCCACAGAGCAGTGCGCCGCGGCTTGTAGACAGTCGCATTTGAAAGCGGGACACGGAAAAAGTGCTATGCGATGACACGATCACTAAAAGCAGAAATCCCCCTCCCCTGGCCTCCCCCACCCTCCCCCTCACGACCGCATCTCCCCGCGATCAGCTGAATTCGTGCTGGAAGATGGGGGGTGAAGTGAATGGTGTGGCATGTGCGCAGCGCACTGCTGGAAAGAGAGGGAACGGATTCGGGGGAACCCCACCCCACCCCGCAAACCCCCCCCTCATTTCCATCCGTTCCATACTGGCGCTGAAGCGCAACCTCCAGCGCCGCAAGCGCCGCTATGCGCTGGGGCAGGGAGCTGCGCCGGCGGAGACTTGGTTGGTGCAGCTCCCGGTTACCTGGGGCTCTCACAGGCCGTTCCCCCCTGTTTCGCCAGAGCCAATCAGCCACAACTGGTCGAGCTTGGCTCTGCTGGCTGGGCAGTGAGCTCCCCTTGCTAGTCCTGCTAGCAGCTGCGTGTGCGTTTGCCTGATCGGCTGTGTGAGGCAGGGTGCTCCGCCCACCTTACGGTTTCGTCGTCGAAGTTCCTTGGGATTTCAAGCCATCTTGTTTGCTGGCTCCTGTTTGACTCACTCTGGTTCTGGCCAGGAATTGTTGAAGGGTAGAACGCGTCCCTGTGCTAAGGCATCTTGTCTAATGAGTTTGTGGTTCCACCTAGATAGCTGACCTGGTAAGTCTAACTTATTCTGATTATCTTATCTAACTTAGCACGTGCCTCCAGCATGGATCAACTAGCACTCGTCCTAGATTCGGCCTCTAGCCAGCGTAAGTTACTACCCAGGGATCCATCCCCTACCAGGGTTTTAGTCAACCGCGAGCTCTCTGACAGGCTAACTCGAATCCACCTGTCACCATCATGGCCGTTGGTATGGAAGGCGCAGATGTCGGATTCCTTATCCACGTGGCAATCATGGGAGTTGCCAGCTCGGCGAGATAGCCTCCTATCATTGCGGGCTGGCATAGACGACCCAAGGCTAACAGCTTCTGACGGTGGCTGGGCTCCATTCCTGCTCACTCTTTCCGCGGTCCAACCAGGGTCGAGATCCTTCTGCGAAGCTGCCACGAAACAGCTACAAAGCTTCCTATTGTGGGATGACTGGTTGAAACGACACGGCTCGGAAGATTTGACAGCAAATTTCCGTTGAAGGTCGAAGCGTTCGTGGGATCGTTGACTGTTTTGCAATCCAGCCAGGGATCTGACAGTTTAGACCGAACTGGCGGGGACTCGTCTTCCTGGTTGAGGCGATACTTGAATTGCTGGTCAGCATACAGCACGGTAAGCATTTGCCCACTTACCACCCTTCACCTACTTATTACCACTCCCAAGGAAATGTTCGTCCATTCCCCCTGGGTACATTCTTTGTCGGTTTAACAAGTCCTAATGGCGTTTCGGCATTGCTGGTTCTTGTTTCCAGGCCGGGTTGAAGTCTCACTCCGCTCTACGGCAATCCCTAGAGGCGGGACAAATACCCACCCTCCACGAGTACCTCCTTTATCGTGCGACAACAAGCGTCGCCTGGCCGGCGATTCTCCTCGCAGCGACTCAGCGCCAGCTGCCCTCTCTCTCCGACTCCGCCTTCCAAGCCCTCCTCCCGCTCATCTTCACCGCAGCCGCTCTCACCGCGCTCTCCGCCGACTCGCTCCTCGTGACACGTGGCAAGCTCGCCACGTCAGCGTCCTTATCCGCTGCGCAGCTGTTTGACGGGGAGACGAATCTTCTTCTCCAGAACTCCCTCGCCGTCGCGTTTGCTGCAGTTGCCAGGCGGATCGAGCTGGAGGCGGAGGAATTAGTAGCAGAAGGTGACGAGAGTGACGAACGCGCGGCGTTGCTGGGATTTGTGCGCGTGGTTAAGAGCGCGGTTCACGGTGTCATGGCGTGGTACGGCTGCGCCTGGCGATTCCGAGCCGAGTCGGATACGAAGAAGGCGACTGTTGAAGCTAACGCTGGCTCGGATGATGATGAAGTGGATAAGATGGTGGTGGAGGGATGCGCTGTGGAGTTAATTAACGACGTTCCTCAATGGCTCATGGACGAGATCGAGGCTGCTGCTGGTGCTTTTGCTGGGCTGCACTGAGAGGGGAGGATGGAGAGGCCTACTTTCTTGGATGCTGACCTGGGGGGAAGCCTGGACCCTGGAGGTGTTTGGCTGTAAGTTGAAACGGGAGAAGGAGCGTCAGTACTGAGATGCTGTTGTGTGGTGCTGACGGTGATCTTATAACGCGGATGCTCCTGGTGTTTCTGGCGTTTCTGACAATTCTGATGCTTCTGGTGCTTATGATGGCGAAGGTCTTCGGATGGTTACCAGCTGCAACAGTACCCAATAGCCAGTGATTTGCTCTATGCATTGGCACGGGAGTCCGTCTCTCGTCCTGCCACCTCTTGTATCTACACCCCCTCTTCTCACATGCATATTTAGGTCCTCGTATCATGAGTGCGTGTGCTTTGGCAATCTGCTTAACAATAGAGTAGAGAGAACGGCGTTAGCAGGTTCTGGTTCTGCATTGCTTGCCCCCTGAAGCATGGTTTCTGGCCCGTTGGTGATTGTGCCTGGATGCAAATGGCATTGCAGGCACTTTCCTGTCAGTCCTGTACCCTGTACAGAGCTACAGAATTGCGAGCCTCTACCCCTGCAATGGGGGCTGGAGGTTAATTGGTTGTGTTGGCTACAGCCTCAGCAGCCTGGTCGCATTTTACTCTTTTGCGTAACTGCAGCTGAGCCAGTTTCTGTTGCCGATTTATCAACTTGGTTGTGGGATTGAAGTGAAAACACTCGTTCTTGATATTCCTTAGGAATAAATTCTTAGTCATAGCGCTTCTGTTGACAATTGATGTGTGGTGGACTGAACGCTGGTTTCTCATTTTGTTGCTTCGGAAACGCCCTCATGAAGGCAATCAGCACAACAACACAGGAGTCCAGAAAAGAGGAACCCAGCTTCCCATAACAGCTCTGCTTTCCCCGCTTCTATTACAGAGTCCGTGTCTGCCCTGCAGCCGTCGTCCCACGCCGATGGCGACACGCGCACGAGATTCAGCGAGAGCCGCTTTTTATTACGTTTCTGGAGTCTAGAATCGAAGTCGTCCCTTGATTCGTAGGAGCAGATGATGCAAGGCTTCTGAGTACGCTTCATTGTACCTGTCTAGAAAGCCACCTGAACCGTCCTAAGCCACCTGAACCGTCCCAAGCCACCTGAGCCGTCCTAAGCCACCTGATGCTTGACATGATTACGCATTATACTCAGTCTTGAAAATAGCCGTCGCTGACGTGCATGCTCTAGGCTTTCAAGATGAAACCCTGGCTGCGGGAAAGCGTTTTCAGTTGGAAGGTTTCCTTCATGGCTCTCATCAACGTGCTCTACCCTCCGAATTTCCTCCTCATGGCCGTTCCGTGGGCCTTGCACCTCCTCCTGTCGCATGTCCGCGTCGTGCTTCAGCGGAATAGCACTCTTGAAGCTCAAATTCCGCTGCCAGGAAATAGATTAAAGGCGTCGCGAGCAGCGGCAGCATCAGCAGTTGGAGAAGACGAAAATGAAGGTGAAAGAAGAGACGACGGACGAGGAGAGGGAACGGGACGAGGAGCAGGAGCTGTAAGCAGAGCTCTGAGAGCAACATGCGTCGTCACAGGGGTATGTGACGCGAGAGTCTGGTTGGTTGGGATTATTGTGTGGTGGGTTTCTGGTCGTTTAGCACATTCCTGCTATGATTTCTTTGGGCGTGAAAATGCATGCAATGTGGGGATTCTTGGCAGTTTGTTATTCCAAATACTGCTCCTTTTTTTTTGAATGGTTGGTGTCACAGGCCACGTCTGGACTGGGAAAGGAGGCAGCAGCAGCATTGGCATCGCTGGGCACATTCCATGTGGTGATGGGTGAGACGATGGAGTTGTAACAGACACTTTCATATGCCATCTTGTGTCATGTATTCTCAAATTTGCATGGATGCATTGAGTTCAGTGTGCCAGCCATGCTCTCGACCCAGCCTTTTCTCCTTGTCTCCAGGGTTCAAGTCCGCATGCCATAGAAGCCTAGTGCTTCATCTGTAGTCTGAGCTTTAAGTCCTTACCCCTTCATCACCACCACCCATTTGTCTATTTTCGACGCACATGCCGCAGAAGCCTAGTGACAGATCTAGTCTGAGCTTCAAGTCCTTTCCTCTTCACCACAACCCATTTTTCTCCCATTTTCTCCCATTTTCTCCCATTTTTTCCCATTTTCTCCCTTCCTTCTCCCATCCTTCACACCCACCGTGCTGCAGGCTGCCGTTCTCTGAAACGTGGCTACCAGGTGAGATTTGTCTTTTAATAGGTGGTTACCAGATGTGAAGATGTCACATTGAGAGTACGAAGGTGGGAATGAGGCGATGAAAGGTCGTTGTGGCCCTGCTTAAAGGCTGCTCCTTTCGTGTGTTTTTTGTCCTTCATTAGGAGCACATTAAGTCCTTCACGTCTCCATTGCGAGCTCGTTCACAAAAAGCGTGTTAATCATAACATTTTGTTCGTTTGTCTGCATGTTTCGTTGCTATGTTTTACGGGGCAATCACTCAGTAAAAATCATTGAGTTCTGTGACTCGACCTCCCGCCCTTCCAATTTAGCCTCCTTCGCTCGTGCCGTGTCTATCACATGCCATGCCTTCTGTACAATGCCACCCATGTCATGCCATCCTGCCATGCCATGCCATCCTGTCATGCCATGTCATCCTGCCATGCCGCCCTCCCATAAAGGCAGCTGCTGACATCACCAGTCGGCATCCCCATGCGTCCATAGAGATCGTTCCTCTGGACCTCTCCCGGCCGGCATCTGTCGTCCGCTTCTGCGAGTACATGCGTTCAAGACTAGGACTAGAGGGGGAGGCTGGGGCAGCGAGAGGGATAGGAGAAGTGGAGGACGGAAAGGAAGGGAGCAGGGTGAGGCAGCAGGAGGGGAGTGAAGAAGCGCTTACGACATGTGAGCTGCAGGGTGAGAAGACTTTTGAGTCGACTCAAACGTCAGAAGTGCAGGACGGAATGGAAGGGAGCAGGGTGAGGCAGCAGGAGGAGAGTGTAGAAGCGCTGGCGACATGTGAGCTGCAGGGTGGGAACGAGGGTAGCAAGGAAGGGCAAGGGGAGAAGAAATGGCGAGGCGAAGAGGCAGGGGAGGAGGCAGGAGAGGAAGAGGAGGAGGAGGCGGTTTTTTGGGAGCAGACGCAACGAGCAACTCTCTTGCAAAACGCTTCCCCCTTGCCTCCTCTCTGCCTTCTTGTCAACAATGCCGGTATCCTTGCTGCCACCGCCACCGCCACGCACCGCTCTGCATCTGGCACTCTACCTGTTGACCGGTGCGTTCTCAGGGCTCCGCTCCCCCTTGCCTCTGCTCTACCTGCTTATGAACAACGCCGGTGTCTTTGGTGCCAGCCAGCCACCGCCACGCCACACCACACTCCCCATCTCAAGGTGTATTTTGAGTCGACTAAAAAACCGCGTGTAATGAGTCTGCTTTTGAGTCGACTCAAAATACACCTGGACAAGTGGTTCATCTATTGATTGATGGCTCCTCTCCTGTTCCTTCTCTCGCTCTCCCCCCCCCGTTTCCCCTCTCCCCGCCCCATCATCGCAGCATGCTAGCCACCAACTACCTCGGTCCTGTGCTGCTCACTCTCCGCCTGCTGCCGTTTATGGGTAGACAGAACTCCAGACAAGCACACGGAATGCATTCCACACACACACATGGAGAACCCTGCATCCAAGCACTTAGGGATGAGCCCTCCATACAAGCACATAGGGAGGAGACCTCCATACAAGCACATGGGCTGGAGCGCCCAAGCAGACAGCAGGAATTACAGGAGCAGGCATCAAGAGGAGGAGAGGGCTCGAGGGAAGCAGGAAGGAGCGGGGCAGACAGCAGACAGCAGGAATCACAAGGAAAGGTGTCAAGAGGAGGAGAGGGCTCGACAGAATCAGAAAGCAGAATGAGCTGTCGCGTCGTCAATGTCACGTCTTTCACCCATCGGTCAGGTGAATCAGAAGCGTCTCAACGATCAGGTGGGATTTCAGGTGGAATTTTAGGTGAATTGGAAGCATCTCTTGGATCAGGTGAAAACTCAGGTGAATCAGAGCCATCTCGTGAGCTCAGGTGGGCTCTATGAGCCTGATATTCTCGCCATCAGTCAGACAGTGTTACTAAGGTGACTTATGAGTTGACTCAAAACTTGCTCAACCTCCCATCCTCCCCCCCACTTCCCCCCCTCCATCTCCTCTTCCAATACCAGTGCGCCAGCTGTACATATCTGATGTGGCATCTCTAGCAGCAGGCGCTGCTGCTCCTGGCAACACACGTTCGCCTTTTTTCTATCCTGCAGCGAGGATATACCAGGCTTCTAAATGTATGTATGTATGTGTGTGTGTGTGTGTGTGTGTGTGTGTGTGTGTGTGTGTGTGTGTGTGTGTGTGTGTGTGTGTGTGTGTGTGTGTTGGGGGGGAGGGGCTGGGGTGTGAGCGCGTGCGTGTGTGTGTACTGTGTTCATTTTATGCCTCTATTTGTGCATGCACTCACATCACATACGTCGTACACAGATGCCCCCTCCCCCCCTCACTCCCCATTGCATCCCCTGCAGTGTGCCTGCTGCGCTACTCCCTGCACCTAGGTGTCTTATGAGTCGACTCAAAAGTCGCTGCATTACTTTCTGCACCTTCACCCTCTCCTCCTATCTTCTCCCACCATCCCCCTCCTCAAACCCCCACACCCCCCCACCATGTCCCCCCCCCCCACCATTTCTCCCCTCCACCATTCCGCTCCCCCACTCCCCCCCCATCCCCATTGCATCCCCTGCAGTGTGCCTGCTGCTCTTCTCTCTGCACCTTCACCGCCTCCTCCAATCAGACCCCTCCACGTGTCACATCTCCGTTGTGTAAGCCCCACACTATGGACCGCCCCTCTGCCAATTTCACTTGGGGTTTGCTTCTCTGGTGAATCAAGTGCTATCTCTAATTAAAAAATAAGAGCATGCTCGTTTTCTGAGTCCTCTTATGCTCACCTTTTCTCATGGGTCGACTCACCACTGAGGGAGTGATTTGATGGCCTCGAAACCGGTTTAATCGCCGCTGTCTTTTTTCTATCCTTGTGTGGTGAGTCATTTTTTTTTGGGCTCCTCCCCTCGTGCTACCCTCCAGCCCATTGTCCCCAGCATGGTCCGCACAAGCATACTGAGGGAGCTGCCTGCCGCCCTCTCAGCCACATTCAACACTCTTCTCTCTCCTCCTGACCTGCTACTGTGTCTTCCGTTCTGCGATCCCCTCGGCTTGCCTTATTGTGCCCTACAGCCCCATCGACCCTGGCATGGTCCGCACCAGCATATTGAGGGAGCTGCCTGCCTTCCTCTCGGCCACAGTCAATGCCGTCTTCTCCCTCCTCCGCCTCCTCTCCCTCCCTCACTCACTCTCCCCTCTCTTCCTCCGGGCTTCCACTGCCCCCCAGGTTAGCTCTCGCTCCCCTCTTTCTCGCTCCTCCCTCTCTCTCCCCCATCGCTCGCTCCCCCCTCTCTTGCCCCCCCCTCTCTCGTTTCCCCCTCTCTCGCCCCCCCTTTTTTCTCTGTCCCTATTCGATTTCCCCTCCCTTGGCCTTACCCCTCCTCTTCTGTTACCCTCCTTGGCACGCTACCCCCGTTTGACCCCATGACTGCCCCCTCCCCACCATTTCCACTTGCCTTAACCCCCTCTCTCCAGCGCACTCCGGCACTCCATTCAAGGCCATTCCTCCTCGTCTCCTCGCCTCCCCTTCCCCCCGTATCCCTTTCAGGAGCAGGCCAGTGCCTGTTTCGTCCCCGTGCTTCCCCCCTCCCTCTCTCCTCCTCCCTTCAATGCCCCTCAATGCCATCCGTCAACCTTCCAGTTCCCTTCCCCCCACACCCCTTATCAGGAGCCAATAGCAGGTCAGTACCTGGTTGGCCCCCATGCATACCCCCCCCCTCTCTCTCTCCACTCGCCTTGCCTCAGTAACATCCCTCCACCCTTCACGAGCAGGTAGCTGGCAAGTACCTGTTTGGCCCCCATGCATCCCCCCACTTGCCTTCAATGCATCTATACTAACCCTCCACCTTCCACTTCGTTCCCCCCCACCTCCCCTTTTCAGGAAGGTAGCTGGCAAGTACCTGTTTGGTCCCCGCGCATAACCCCTCCCTCTCTCCCCTCCCCACCTCCCTTCAATGCTCCTCAATACCATTCCTCCACCTTCCAATTCTCTTCCCCACACCTCCCTCTCAGGAGCAGGTAGCAGGCCAGTACCTGTTTGGACCCCATGCACACCCCCTCGCACCATCTCCACTTGCGGTAGATCCATCTCTCTCCGACACTCTCTGGCAAACCACGCAAGACCTTCTCAGCCAATGGGCGTCTTGAGTTTCCTTTTGCATTGATGTAACGCTTCTGTCGTTGAAGTACACTTTTTTTTCAGTAAAGCCTTGGCCATTCTGACTAATTGCTGGCGCAAATTCCTAGACAAACACCAGCTTGGGGACTAGTTAAGAGTGAACAAGTTTGCTGCAAATGCAACCATGCCCTAACTCACAGAAATCAAAGACCGTGCCAGCATAAAAGCATTATGCTGTTGATTCTCTTTTTTCTTGCTGAACTGGTGTCTGCGTGCTCTCCTTGGCACTTCCCTGACCCCTCTCCTCTCCCCCCTCCTCCCCAGTCTCCCTCTCCTCTCGGTCCCTGCCACTGTCAACTCCAGGAATGGTCTGCCACAGACAAATAACACGAACGGGAGGGATGCGGGAAAGATATACACATTACGGTATGACTTCTTCTGAGTCTTGACGCAAAAGGCACCTCGTTCCCTACCCTTCTCACCTCCAGGAATAAGACCCACAGGGGGGAGGTGGGGAGGGGAGGAGGGGATCACGGGATGACTTCTTCTGAGTCTTGACACGAAGATCACCTCGTTCCCTGCTGCTGTCAGCTACGACAGGGGTGGCAGGGGTGACAGCGAAGACACGGGAGTAGAATCGCGGAGACCACGGGGTTCAAATATTATCTGCTGGATAAACCACGGAGATCTGACGGCCGTCGTCTTCATAACAACTTCCTGGCGGCCGTCCTCGTCGTTACTAAGTCCTGACGGCCGTCGCGGTTCATACACCAGGCCCTGACACCTGCCGTCCTCATTATGTGTCCCTGACGGACGTCGCGGCCATTATTAAAACCATGACGGCCGTCGCGGCCATGATTAAAACTCTGACGGCCGTCGCGGTGCATACACCAGGCCCTGACACCCGTCGTCCTCATCATCCGACCCTGACGGTCGTCGCGGCCATTACCAGGTCTGGTTTGTAAATGCTGTGAACGACGGATGCTCCCGCTAGCAGCGACGCGATCGCAACCGCATAAGATCGGATCATCCCGGGTGACAAGCACTCCCGAGGCGGCTCGGGTTCAGGAAAGAAGGCGCTACCGACAGTATTTAGAGTCGCAAGAACAGTAGCACGTGTAAGTAGAAGGCAGTCCATAAATCGACACGATAAACTGGTATACATGTATCGCTTCCTCGATTTCGCCGCAACCGCCGCAACCGCCGCAACAGGCGCTACCAATGGTCGACTGGCGTTCGGTGAGCCTGCGGGAGCAGCCAAGGACCATGCTTTCAGTGTGGTTGAATCACAAGATACTCTACGCTCCGCAACAGGCTAATGATTTGTACACTTAAGGAGTTTTGTGAGTCCACTATGAATATTATGTGGAGTCTATAATGGAGCCTTCCAACACATCTCAACAGTTAACATTGTTATTGGTGATTTATTGCCTAAAATTGTGTAGGACCTGTAATAATTTGACAGGTGTTGCAGGAGACTAAGTATAGAATCTGCAAACACGAACACTTGGAAAACCTCAAGTGTTGGCCTAGGATCTTTACTGGAATGGTAGACTTGTAAGACAGCGGAAGTCTTATAGGAGTGAACCTGAGCACATGAACTTGTGGGTAGTCGAAGGTTGAATAACCTAAGCACATAATTCTGTGGAAAGTCAAGGTTAATAATAGAAAGGCATTACAAGGATTTATAGCTCTAGGAAAGTACCTGTACGGCTAGTTGCGCGCTATGCGATCTATTCGTCATTCTATAGGGTCGCGACTGTTCGCGTAATTGAAGCGACTCGTTACGCCTATTCGCGTAACTGAAGTGGTACGCTGACGTCATCCCGAGACCCGTGATGCTTTGCTGACATCAGCACTCGGGCATGATTGCTTACTGAGAAACTCCATACTGCTAACTACACCAAAAACGGAACTTGCAGGAATGCAAAACTTCAATTATCACAACACTCCCCTTCATTCCTGGAAGTTCGATGTAGTCACGTCGTGATTGGAGTCCGGCGAATGAAATATGCAATTTGAAATCTTGTGACGTGTAAACTTGGTCGGCGGTCATTCCATTGGTCAAATGGTCGACCAATCGCTTTCTTCTTTTGGTGATGACGAATTTTGGCTTTGACGAAGTGCGCGTAGATCCTCCTTTCCCCCCTCACTTCGGCAGAGTAAAAATGAGTCGGGTTGAAAGTGGTTGGGGTTGCGCCAATGAACGTGGCAAGGTCGAAGGGGATGAATGCAAAACCACGATAGTGTTGCACGTGGTGGAGAGGAGGTTCGGCATCTTCCGGAGGCTTGACAAAGGACCATGAAGTGACGGGCAGATCTGATGGTGAAGTTTCGGGCAGGGAAATATGTTGAGTCGGCAGTGCACGCAGCTGCTCACGTAGCTCGTGTAGGGTACTGCTCAACCGTTGTGCTTCGTTGCTTTGTTGAACGTGATGATGAGGGTTTTGGTAGCAGTTGATGCCCAGGCCTTGCTCGTAGTCGTTTGAGGTCGTAGTGTGGTAAGCGGCTTCTCTGTAGTATAGGAAAGTATGCAGCGGGGTACTGAGCTCGCTTGCTGCTATGGCCAGCCAAGCAAGGAGTAAGAGTATGGAATATGAAGGTAGTAAAAACCTTGAGAGTGCATAACCTTTCTCTTGAAGATTGGTAGTTGAAGAATTGTCAGAAGTCTTTCTCGATAATAGTTGTAGCGTCGAAGAATTTTCCAGGAGCAAGTTGCAGTGTTTCCTCGTTTTCTTGACTAATATCTTCGTTGATATTAACGGCAGGTGTGTCGGCAATGATGTCGGTGGTGCTGCTACTCGGATTTTCTTCTTCGATGCTGCTGAAGTCCATCGGTGGAGTGGTTACCAAAGCTACTACTGCGATGATTGAAGGAGCTTGAGGGAGAGTGACATCTTCGGAAGATTTTGCTGCTTTGAAGCGTAAGACAAATACGCCATTCTTGGTTTCTGCTCTTCCGATGTATATGTTGTCATATCGTAACTCTTGCTCTTGTGTCGTGCAGTTTCCGACCGTGCGGATTTTCTTCTTCAACAGTTGAAGAGTTGACACAAAATTGAAGCCAAGATTGTCGTCGAGTAAAACATTGGTAAGGCGTAAGGAATTTCCCGTATCGATTGATGTCAAAGTAGACTGCCGATATTGTCTGCTGCAATTGTTTGACCATTGGCGAGTGTGATTCGGCAGGGTTGAAGAAGTCGACGACGGTTGTAGATGAAAGGGTTTGTTGAAGAGACCATGTGATGGCCACAACAACTATCCAAGTACCAAGTATCGGTATCTGAACTGCAATGAACCATGTGAGTGGATGCAGTCGGTAAGCAAAAATTTGACGTTACCGTTTTGTTGGTAGAGTTTGAATTAGTGGCTGTCGGCTTTGATGAGAGGCAGAACTGAGTGTCGTTGGTGGTGTTGATATTGCAGATGTTGCTTTTGGAGGCGCATGTTGCTAAAAAGACTGCTTCGAAGGCTGACGTAGCGGCTGTGATGATTTCGACTGCTGCGGTTCTTCAGGAGGTAAATACCTCTTCATAAAGTAGCACCGGTCAGTAGAATGTCCTCCCTTGTTGCAATTGTGACAAAAATATTGAGGACGTCGTGTTGGTGTTGAATAGAAACTGTGTTGTATATCTCCCTGTTTGTTGCGTTGTGACTGCAGGTCAAGGTCCTGCTGTTCCGCTTGAAGATACGACGAAATTTCAGCTTCGGAGAGGTTCGGGTTCATGCGCAGGAAGGCACGCATTTGTCGCCATTCAGGGCCAAGGCCAGCAAGAAGGACCGTGAGATACATCTTACGAGGGAAGTATCCTCCACTCTTTTCCAGTTGATCTCGTAGTGTACGGACGCGATTGACGTAGTCCATGACATTTTCGTTATGCCGACTGCTTACAGCACATCCCGAGACCCGTGATGCTTTGCTGACATCAGCACTCAGGCATGATTGCTTACTGAGAAACTCGATACTGCTAACTACACCAAAAACGGAACTTGCAGGAATGCGAAACTTCAATTATCACAACAGCAGCATCTACTGGATCAAGTTATGGAACTACTGGAGTACATGTCTCCACGACCGCCACTGGTCTCTCAGCCTCTAGACCGTTTCCACCGGCTTATGCGCATATCGGTATGCAGCAGCAGCAGAATCCGCCTTCTGTCTATACTCCAGGTGTTTCATCGACTGCACCTGCAGCGCAACAACAACAAACACAGTCAACAGCACAACAACAGGCAACAGCACAACCACCGTTTTCAACGCAGTCAATATCATCGGCGTTCAGTGGAATGAGCCTTGACGGCTTGAGTTATATGCGTGGAGCTTCAGCTCCAAGTATTGGTTCATTTGCTTTCTCACCTTTTGCGCAGCAGCCGCAGTCGCAGCAGCAGCAGCCCTTTTACATCTTCGGGCGATCACCTGCTCAGCAACAACAACAGCAACAGCAGCAACAACAACAGCAACAACAAGAACAACATCAGCAACAACAGCAACAGCCTCAACAACCGGGTATTATCTTTCAATCGCCAAATTTACTTAACATCACACAAATCAAGACCACTATACCTTTTAACGGAATTGATTTTTACTCCTGGAGTTTCGAGTTTGAGCTTCTGGCGCAGTCCGCTGGTCTATGGCCGTTATTCACCGGCGAATTTACATATCCAGTCGTGGGAACACAAATGGAGCAGCAGAGTTTCTTGCACGCCTCTCTCGGGGCGTATACGGTTCTTGTTCGGAACTTGTCGCCGAAGGAGCAGCTCGCCGTCCGATCATTTCATTCAAGCTTTACACCAGCTGAAACTGCATGGAACCACTTGAAGGGGGTACACATGGCAAAGGATACAATAACAGTGAGTAAAATACTTTCGTAGTTGACAAATGTGCAGATGATGACAAACGAAAATGTCATGGACTACGTCAATCGTGTCCGTACACTACGAGATCAACTGGAAAAGAGTGGAGGATACTTCCCTCGTGAGATGTATCTCACAGTCCTTCTTGCTGGCCTTGGACCCGAATGGCGACAAACGCGCGCCTTCCTGCGCATGAACCCGAACCTCTCCGAAGCTGAAATTTTGTCGTATCTTCAAGCGGAACAGCAGGATCTTGACCTGCAGTCACAACGCAACAAACAGGGAGATATACAACTCAGTTTCTATTCAACACCAGCACGACGTCCTCAATATTTTTGTCACAATTGCAACAAGGGAGGACATTCTACTGACCGGTGCTACTTTAAGAAGAGGTATTTACCTCCTGAAGAACCGCAGCAGTCGAAATCATCACAGCCGCTACGTCAGCCTTCGAAGCAGTCTTTTCAGCAACATGCGCCTCCAAAAGCAACATCTGCAATATCAACACCACCAACGACACTCAGTTCTGCCCCTCCAAGCAACTCATCAAAGCCTACTGTCAACTATCTAAAATTAAGACTACTGTCAACTATGAATGGATCACCAACAGCAGCATCTACTGGATCAAGTTCTGGAACTACTGGAGTACATGTCTCCAAGCATGGTAAAACAAGAAACTTGACCACTCCTTTGCTTTCTCCTCCAATATATACCTACAGAAAAGCACTCACAGCAAACATGGACCTCTCTTGCTCAGATTTCACAGCAGAAACAAGATTGTGCATGATGTATTACTGTACTTGTGGAACAAAGAAAGTGTATCTTGACCCCTAGTGTAAGGAAATCCCTTTTCCTTATCGAGCCTCGCTAACATCGAGTACAACCCCGACTTTCGGAAGTCCAGGCTCGGCCCGACATTTCAGGTTCGAACTTCGTTGGAGACCACCAAGCCTACATGCGGCGTCGCATCCGACACTTCCGAGTCCCGAGGCGCCCCAAACCACCTTGCGTGTGTTTCATGGGCATCACATCCGACACTCCTCGAGGCTCCCTTGCTAGGTTAGCTGTGCTTGTATTTAGCCTTGTGCTTCATTTGTACTCGACAAACTTTAATCACGACCTCACTATTGCATTACTCGACTCCTATCTGGAGATTATCATAGCAGCTAGTATCAGAGCTACGTTCCTGCCCATTTAGGTTTCCGTAGTGAGGTAGTTTTTAGAGGGACCTCGCACGTTAGGAGACAGGAGCTGTCCAACGGTCGTGCAGGAACTTCTTCAGTTCCACCGACTTTGTTGTGTGCGCTGCACGACTCTAACGCTGCAGGTGCCCGTAGTGTCTTTAGTGGCATTAGCTAGCTATAATAATTCACGGTCAATAGCCCTCCTTGCCGTAGTACTAGAAATATGAATCCCGAGCAAATAGCTCAGTTGTCAGAGGCGGCAGCAAGCGCGTCAGTGTTGACGACGAAGGTCGGCGAAATGATGGTGAAATGGGAGGCCATGGCCTTGGAGCTCACCGCGTTGAAAGAGGAGAACGTGAGCCTTCGCCAGGCGCGTGGTGCGATGCATCAGGAGTCACCTATTACTATAGACGAAGATCGTGCGAGCGCGCATCACCCGCAGGCGACATCAACGATACGTAACGACAGTACGAGCAAGCGGCGAGCAGTCGTGAAAATAAAACCTGCAATGCACCCGCCGTTCAACCCATTGGAGAAGCATACCACGCTGCGTAGGTGGTTGTTCGCCATGAAACAGTTATTCAATACCGTCGATGTCAACGACGATGAGACACGCGTCAAGTTGGCGGTGACTTTATTACGCGGGCCTGTATTAAGTTGGTGGCGACAGTATGTGACGTCACGAGGGACTCTGGCAGACCGGCAACAGGCGATGGATGGGGAGCAACGATTGGCTTTGACTTCTACAAGATCCTTTTTTGGTGTGGCCAAGATCCTTACCTAGCAACATTGGGGTGCACTGCTTCAGAGTCTGCATGCGAAAACGCTCGTGTGAGGTTGCACGGGTGGCGTCAAATGGGCTATGTGCTAGAGTAAACGTCATCCTTCCTCGCCCGAAATCGACGATCTACACATCGTATGGCTGAAGCCGGGGGTCCAACGCGAAATTTGCATGCGCCGCGCGGCGACATTCTTGGAGGTGCAGCAGGTCGCAGAGGTGTGGGAGGGGAATAGTGTATGGTCGAGGTCGAATTTTCGAGAGAGAAATCGTTTTCGAGGGCAAAACATTTACCCATCCATCAACTGTATGGCAGCACCGTCAGATAACACATTTCGTGGCAGGTGTTATAAATGTGGCCAGTTGGGGCACATCATGTGGGACTGTCCGGAGTCGCAAAAATCGGGAGCTAACAACGGAAGGACGCTGGGAAATGGACAGCATCAGGACTGGGAAATGAAATTGAAAATATCAGTGGATGGTGGAGCATCACACAGTCTATTCGATGTAACAAGAGCGAAAAAGCTGTAGCTGGAAATAGAGCGGTGCATGCCCGAAATTGATGCGCGGTTGGTTGACGGCACGCCACATGCAATTCGGGAGCGGGTGAAACACGTTCGTATTGATTGCGACAGCCAAGTCAATTTCGTCATAAAGATGCTGGCCACAACATTGGACGTCTGCGATATGCTCCTGGGGCACGATTGGCTTTGCACGTACAGTCCGAGTATCGATTGGAGGAATGACGACATTCGCTTGAAGTGGGGTGGCGAGTGGCGACGACTGCCGAAGTGGAAACCACCCGACCCTCAGTCAATATTGGTGAACAACGTGAGTGTCTTGCGCGTGATGGCACATGGCGTGGACGTTTACGCCGTCCTCTAGATCGCATAAACGGAGGTGGCTGAACAGATCGACCAGGAAAAGCTACAGTATATGGTGCTGTACTTGAGGACTTGATGAAGATCATGCGGCCAGGTCTACCCCTGGAACGACCGCAAGATCACAAGATTGAGCTGGAACCTGAAGCGCAACCGACCGTCCAATCGCAATGGATACTGCGTCAACCGTGGCTGATGGAGCTGCGTACCCAACTGGATTATCTGTTGGAGAAAAAAAAATCATCCGCCCATCCATGTCACCCCACGCCGTGTCGATTCTCTTCACCCTAAAAAGGACGGAGGGCTTCGGATGTGTACCGACTATCGCGCGCTCAACAACATCACCATCAAATCGCGTTACACAATTCCAGAAGCCGGCGATCTCATCGACCAACTTCGCAGGGCCAGGATTTTTTCCAAGATTGATCTAAGCGGAGGTTACCACCAGATTCGTGTCGCCGAAGCTAATATTCAGAAGACTGCATCTCGCACCCGTTACAGAACTTACGAGTATACAGTGATGCCGTTTGGGTTGATGAGCGCACCCTCAACTTTTCAACTGACCATGAACGAAGTCTTCCGCTCGCTATTGGACAAGTGCGTTATCGTCTACCTGGATGACATCATGGTGTACAATTCAACTCGCGAACAACATTTGAAGGACCTGGAAGAAGTTTTTACTCTCTACGATCAACACCGACTCATCACCAAAAGGCTCTAAGTGCGAGTTCTTAAAGGAGGAGTTGCAATTCCGTAGAACCGCTAGAACAGCCCACAAAGCCCTGGACACACGTGTCCATGGACCCTGTGACAGGAATACCGGTCGGCGCATCCCAAAATGATGCTCTATTTGTGATCGTCGATCGACTCATGAAAATGGCTCATTTCACACCATGCTGAACGACACTCACAGCCGAGCAAACTGCCAAGCTGTTCATCTCAACCGTCATGCGCCTGCACGGAATCCCAAAGGCGATCGTGAGCGATCATGACCCCAGATTTACGTCCAACTTATGGAAAAAAAAACTTGGGAACCGTACGGTACACGACTCCATCTGTCTACGGCTTACCACCCACAGACCGACGGTCAGACTGAACGGACAAATCAGACCATGGAGCAGCTGATACGGACAACCTGTACCGACCCGACCCAATGGGAAGATTCTCACCCTTGGATCGAGTTGGAGTATAACAAGGGAAAGTATATTGACGCTAAGTATTAGGGGCCTCGACAACATATATGGTCAGCGGCACAATATAAAGCATCAGAATTAGCAAGTTCGGAACATGATTCATCAGTCGGGCTCCACCGTTAGTTAGAAATTGCAGGAAAAAAGTTCCACGAATGGTCAGTAGAAATAACCCCCATCCTTCTTGGAATGTTTTCCCACTCGCGCCAGCCCAATTTTGTCATCATTGTGGCTGGCGCGATATTTTTTCCGAGCTCCAGGCGCAGTTCGAGCAAGAAAAGCGCAAAATACCCAAAATAAAATTCATTGGACATCTGCTAGTCGAGAAACACGAAAACACTATTTTATTTCGAAACACAGACTTCCGTCGCAGAGAGTAGCGGGTCCCGCGATGCTGAAGAATGGCGGCCCGCTGTGGCCCAATTAGCTTATGTGTCAGAAATGCGCAAGGTCTCAATTTTGGATTTTTGTGTGCAACGTCCAATGATGCCTAACTTGGGAATAGTTTACGTAGTTCTCTCGAACTGCGCCTTGAGCTCGGGAAAAATATAGTGCCAGCCACAATGATGACGAAATTGGGCTGGCGCGAGCGGGAAAACATTCCAAGAAGGATGGGGGTTATTTCTACTGACCATTCGTGGAACTTTTTTCATGCAGTTTCTAATTAACGGTGGAACCCGACAGATTAAACATATTGCAAACTCAGTAATTCTGAATGTTTATATCATATCACTAACCGTACATATTAACGAGGCCCCTAATACTGAGCGCCGATATACTTTCCCGTATAACAACACCCCTTTGTCTACGACTGCCCAATCACCGTTCTACCCGAATTACAATATAAACCCCACGACTCCCACTACACCTCTAGTTGAGAGTGTCGCCTGACGGTCGCAGCAGTTCGTCAATGACATACAGACTGCACAGAAAAATGGTACCGATGCTATCTCAAAAGCCAACCTTACTGCTAAACGATACGTGGACAAGCATAGACGGGATTTACCCCTATCATTTGGGCAACTAGTCATTTTGGACACCAAGAATTTTGGGTTGAGTTTACCACATAAACTCCGCTCGAGATTTTGTGGGCCCTTCCAAAATGTTCGAATAGTGACACCTGTCACTGCCAAGTTACTATTACCGGACGACTCGCGCATCCACGATTCATTCCACGTCAGCCTCCTTCAACAGTTCATTGCAAACACGGCTGATCCCAACCGTCGACGACTCTATCCTTTGATCAGGCCCGTCCCCGAGCCAACCACCGAACCACAGCAGATCCTCTCCCACAGAATCCGCCGCGACCAAGGTCAACGGGTTTTGGAGTTTCCGGTTCGATGGGTTGACCGTACGTGCGACGACGACGTGTGGGTCCTAGCTGCTACTCTCGACAACCACCCATTGGTGCATGCCTATTTACACGATCAGGCTGTCCCAGATGTGGGTAGTCTCGTCTAGGAGGGGGGAAGGTGTAAGGAAAATCCCTTTCCTTATCGAGCCTCGCTAACATCGAGTACAGCCCTGACATTCAGAAGTCCAGGCTCGTCCCGACATTTCAGGTTTGTTGGGCTGAGAAAAGCCCTAGGATCTTTTCAGAGACTAAGTCCCACTTGTATGAAATGCTTGAGTAGTGAAGCGGAAGTGTTGAGTAGTTGAACCCTTGCACTAGTATGTGAGAGCAAGTGATTGATTAAAAGAAACAAGTATACAGCAATATATAGAAAGTAAGAGATGAAGCAGTTGTAGAATACAGTTGAAGGAACAGTTATCGAGTCGCACAGCGACTCGATTGTCGGCTCGGTTACCACCCTTGCAGTCGCAACGGTCAATCGCAACCTCCGGTTGCGACCCTTCGAATTCCTTCGCCCTTTCGTATTATTTCGTCCAGCCTCCTCGTGTAACCTCCGTTGACTCGCGTACCCGATACGACTTTCCTCAAGTGTAGTGTTACACTTCAGAAATGCTTAAGTTCTCGAGGTATTTCCAACAAGGTTCGAACTACGTTGGAGACCACCAAGCCTACATGCGGCGTCGCATCCGACACTTCCGAGTCCTGAGGCGCCCCATGCCAAGATAGGGAGACTAGGCGGCCATGGAGTAGGAGAGGAGTTTTAGCTAGGGGAGAAGATACGAAAGAAAAGAGGGACGATTAGGAAGAGAGAGGGATACAAGGAGGGATTTGTACCCTCTACAGTAGAGTTCAATAAAACCTACCAAGCCTACAATCATATAAACATATATAATTTAAAACCCCAAACCACATCGCGTGTGTTTCGTGGCTCTCCTGTAGGCTCCCTTGATAGGTCAGCTGTGATTGTATTTAGCCCTGTGCTTCATTTGTACTCGACACACTTTATTCAAAACCTCACTATTGCATTGTTCGATTCCTATACGGATATTATCATAACACGTATTTGGCAATTACAATCCTAAATGTTTAAAGCCCGTCCAGCAGGTTGCAACTCTCTTTTCTCAAGATGCTGCATCTTGAGAACTTGTAACCGAACCCACCACCAGCAGTGGTTGACGAGACTCAAACACCTCAACTCTGTGCCTCACAAACTTGGCAAGTTTGCGTCCCTGCCAAGTATCGAGGTAAACAAGCACGAAGTGTGCTCAAAGGGTAATTACTCGTTGAAATTTTGACTTTCAGGCGGTTTAGCGAAGTGTACCAATGTGTGTTTGATTGCACAAGGGCGAAATCGAAACCCAATAGTTGAGACTTGTTTCCTTTCAACTTGCCCTAACAAAAAAACGATGTGGGCTGTTAGCGCAAAAACGCAGGCACGAAAACCGCCCTTGCAACATGGCAAAGAGGCAGGTGTAAGTCCCCTGCCAAATGACGGGGCTCAAACCTGACACCTCTGCCAGGTTGCGTAGCCCTTGGGAACTCCCGCGCAAGCACGAGGTGGACGAATAGAAAATTTCGCAAAAACATTTCGCTTATCTTTTTCCTCGTCAACCAATCGTAATCGGCCGATCCACCTTCTTCAACAGTACCAATATGCAACCTGCCAGACGGGCTTTAAGATCCCGTTTAGCACGACCCCAGATCCTATATGCGCGGAAGATTGGAGAGAATGACAAAAACATTGCTTCCTGGTTTTGAATTTCTTACGGAGTGACAAATTCGCGCCCCTCTTCTCGAGCACAACTCCAATTCCTTATGGAGGGAAAAGAACCAGATAGTATTTATACAAATGTTCTACTTTATTTTCCCGGACGACTATTACTGTTTCAGAAAAAAACAAGGCTCGACGTAAATCTTCGGATGGGTTGCGTACGTCCACATTCTTCTCTCACAATTTGAATTCGCATTTCGCATTCCGTCCCCCCTCGTTCCTCCCCCTTTGCCGTCCCCCCTCCATTCCTCCCCCTTTGCCGTCGCCCCTCCGTTCCCCCCCCTTTGCCGTCCCCCCTCCGTTCTCCCCCCTTTGCCGTCCCCCCTCCGTCCCTCCACCATTGCCGTCCCCCCTCCGTTCCCCCCCCTTTGTCATCCCCCCTCCGTTCCCCCCCCTTTGTCGTCCCCCCTCCGTCCCTCCCCCTTTGTCGTCCCCCCTCCATTCCCCCCCCCTTTGCCGTCCCCCCTCCGTTCCCCCCCCTTTGCCGTCCCCCTTGTTCCTCCCCCTTTGCCGTCCCCCCTCTGTTCCTCCCCCTTTGCCGTCGCCCCTCCGTTCCCCCCCCTTTGCCGTCCCCCCTCCGTTCTCCCCCCTTTGCCGTCCCCCCTCCGTCCCTCCACCATTGCCGTCCCCCCTCCGTTCCCCCCCCTTTATCATCCCCCCTCCGTTCCCCCCCCTTTGTCGTCCCCCCTCCGTCCCTCCCCCTTTGTCGTCCCCCCTCCATTCCCCCCCCCTTTGCCGTCCCCCCTCCGTTCCCCCCCCTTTGCCGTCCCCCCTCGTTCCTCCCCCTTTGCCGTCCCCCTCTGTTCCTCCCCCTTTGCCGTCGCCCCTCCGTTCCCCCCCCTTTGCCGTCCCCCCTCCGTTCTCCCCCTTTGCCGTCCCCCCTCCGTCCCTCCCCCATTGCCGTCCCCCTCCGTTTCCCCCCCTTTGTCGTCCCCCCTCCGTTCCCCCCCCTTTGCTGTCCCCCCTCTGTTCCTCCCCCTTTGCTGTCCCCCCTCCGTTCCTCCCCCTTTGCTGTCCCCCCTCCGTTCCTCCCCCTTTGCTGTCCCCCCTCCAATCCTCCCCCTTTGCTGTACCCCCTCCGTTCCTCCCCCTTTGCTGTCCCCCCTCCGTTCCTCCCCCTTTGCTGTCCCCCCTCCGTTTCCTCCCCCTGTGCTGTCCCCCCTCTGTTCCTCCCCCTTTGCTGTTCCCCCTCCGTTCCTCCCCCTTTGCTGTCCCCCCTCCGTTCCTCCCCCTTTGCTGTCCCCCCTCCGTTCCTCCCCCTTTGCTGTCCCCCCTCCGTTTCTCCCCCTTTGCTGTCCCCCCTCCGTTCCTCCCCCTTTGCTGTCCCCCCTCCGTTCCTCCCCCTTTTCTGTCCCCCCTCCGTTCCTCCCCCTTTGCTGTCCACCCTCCGTTCCTCCCCCTTTGCTGTCCCCCCTCCGTTCCTCCCCTTTGCCTCTGTTCATACTCCCTTTGTTCTTACTGCCTCTGTTCTTACGCCCTCTGTTCTTCCTCCCTCTGTTCTCACTCCCTCTGTTCTTACTCCCTCTGTTCTTACTCCCTCTGTTCTTACTCCCTCTGTTCTTCCTCCCTCTGTTCTCACTCCCTCTGTTCTTACTCCCTCTGTTCTTACTCCCTCTGTTCTTCCTCCCTCTGTTCTTCCTCCCTCTGTTCTTACTCCCTCTGTCCTTACTCCCTCTGTTCTTCCTCCCTCTGTTCTTCCTCCCTGTGTTCTTACTCCCCCTGTCCTTACTCCCCCTGTTCTCACTCCCTCTGTTCTTCCTCCCTCTTCTTACTCCCTCTGTTCTTCCTCCCTCTGTTCTTACTACCTCTGTTCTGACTCCCTCTGTTCTTACTCCCTCTGTTCTAACTCCCTCTGTTATTACTCCCTCTGTTGTTACTCCCCCTGTTCTCACTCCCTCTGGTCTTACTCCCTCTGTTCTTCCTCCCTCTGTTCTTCCTCCCTCTGTTCTTCCTCCCTCTGTTCTTACTCCCTCTGTCCTTACTCCCTCTGTTCTTCCTCCCTCTGTTCTTCCTCCCTCTGTTCTTCCTCCCTGTGTTCTTCCTCCCTCTGCTCTTACTCCCTCTGTTCTAACTCCCTCTGTGATTACTCCCCCTGTTCTCACTCCCTCTGTTCTTCCTCCCTCTGTTCTTCCTCCCTCTGTTCTTCCTCCCTCTGTTCTTACTACCTCTGTTCTTACTCCTTCTGTTCTTACTCCCTTTGTTCTAACTCCCTCTGTTATTACTCCCTCCGTTCTTCCTCCCTCTTTTCTTCCTCCCTCTGTTCTTACTCCCTCTGTTCTTACTCCCTCTGTTCTAACTCCCTCTGTTATTACTCCCTCTGTTCTTACTCCCTCTGTTCTTCCTCCCTCTGTTCTTACTCCCTCTGTTCTTCCTCCCTCTGTTCTTCCTCCCTCTGTTCTTCCTCCCTCTGTTCTTCCTCCCTCTGTTCTTACGCCCTCTGTCCGTACTCCCTCTGTTCTTCCTCCTTCTGTTCTTCCTCCCTCTGTTCTTACTCCATCTGTTCTAACTCCCTCTGTTATTACTCCCCCTGTTCTCACTCCCTCTGTTCTTCCTCCCTCTGTTCTTACTCCCTCTGTTCTTCCTCCCCCTATTCTTCCTCCCTCTGTTCTTACTACCTCTGTTCTTACTCCCTCTGTTCTTACTCCCTCTGTTCTTACTCCCTCTGTTCTAACTCCCCCTGTTATTACCCCCTCTGTCCTCCCTCTTTTCTTCCTCCCTCTGTTCTAACTCCCTCTGTTATTACTCCCTCTGTTCTTACTCTCTCTTTTACTCTTCCCTCTGTTCTTCCTCCCTCTGTTCCTCCTCCCGCTGTTATTCCTCCCTCTGTTCTTACTCCCTCTGTTCTTCCTCCCTCTGTTCTTCCTCCCTCTGTTCTTACTCCCTCTGTTCTTCCTCCCTCTGTTCTTCCTCCCTCTGTTCCTCCTCCCTCTGTTCTTACTCTCTCTTTTCTTCCTCCCTCTGTTCTTACTCCTTGTGTACTTACTCCCCCTGTTCTTCCTCCCTCTGTTCTTACTCCCTCTGTTCTTCCTCCCTCTGTTCTTTCTCCCTCTGTTCCTCCTCCCTCTGTTCTTCCTCCCTCGGTTCTTACTCCCTCTGTTCTAACTCCCTCTGTTATTACTCCTCTGTTGTTCCTCCCTCTGTTCTTCCTCTCTCTGTTCTTCCTCCCTGTGTTCTTCCTCCCTCTGTTCTTACTCCCTCTGTTCTTACTACCTCTGTCCTTACTGCCTCTGTTCTTACTCCCTCTGCTGTAACTACCTCTGGTATTACTCCCTCTGTTCTTCCTCCCTCTGTTCTTCCTCCCTCTGTTCTTACTCCCTCTGTTCTTACTCCCTCTGTTCTAACTCCCCCTGTTCTTACTCCCCCTGTTCTCACTCCCTCTGTTCTTCCTCCCTCTGTTCTTACTCCTTCTGTTCTTCCTCCCTCTGTTCTTCCTCCCTCTGTTCTTACTCCCTCTTTTCTTACTCCCTCTGTTCTTCCTCCCTCTGTTCTTCCTCCCTCTGTTCTTCCTCCCTGTGTTCTTCCTCCCTCTGTTCTTACTCCCTCTGTTCTAACTCCCTCAGTTATTACTCCCCCTGTTCTCACTCCCTCTGTTCTTCCTCCCTCTGTTCTTCCTCCCTCTGTTCTTCCTCCCTCTGTTCTTACTCCCTCTGGTCTTACTCCCTCTGTTCTTACTCCCTCTGTTCTTCCTCCCTCTGTTCTTCCTCGCTCTGTTCTTCCTCCCTGTGTTCTTACTCCCCCTGTTCTTACTCCCTCTGTTCTCACCCCCTCTGTTCTTACTGCCTCTGTTCTTACTCCCTCTGTTCTTCCTCCCTCTGTTCTTCCTCCATCTGTTCTTCCTCCCTCTATTCTTCCTCCCTCTGTTCTTCCTCCCTCTGTTCTTCCTCCCTCTGTTCTCCCTCCATCTGTTCTTACTCCCCCTGTTCTTACTCCCTCTGTTCTTACTCCCTCTGGTCTTTCTGCCTCTGTTCTTACTCCCTCTGTTCTTCCTCCCTCTGTTCTGCCTCCCTCTGTTCTTACTCCCTCTGTACTTACTCCCTCTGTTCTTCCTCCCTCTGTTCTTCCTCGCTCAGTGTGTTTCTCCTCCCTCTGTTCTTCCTGCCTCTGTTCTTCCTCCCTCTGTTTTTCCTCCTTCTGTTCTTTCTCCCTCTGTTCTTACTGGCGCCGTGCGAGCTGGCGCCTTGCGTGCCAGCCCGTTTTGCGCTGGCGCCGTGCGCGCTCGCGCATTTAGCACAAGCGCCGTGCTCGCTTTGGCGCCTTTCGCGCTGCCGCCTTTGTCGTCCCCTCCGTTCCCCCCCCTTTGTGGTCCCCCATCCGTCCCTCCCCCTTTGTGCCCCCCCCCCCCCCCCCCCCCCCGTTCCCCCCCCTTTGTTGTCCCCCATCCCTTCCTCCCCCTTTGCCATCCCCCCTCCGTCCCTCCCCCTTTGTCGTCCTCCCTCCGTTCCCCCCCCCCTTTGTTGTCCCCCCTCGTTCCTCCCCCTTTGCCGTCCCCTCCCTCCGTCCCTCCCCCTTTGTCGTCCCCCCTCCGTTCCTCCCCCTTACTCCTCCCCCCTCCATTCCTCCCCCTTTGCCGTCCCCCGTCCGTTCCTCCCCCCTCCTTCCCCCCGCCTTTTGCCGCCCCCTTCCCTTCCTCCCCCTTCGCCGTCTTCCCTCTGTTCTTCCCCCTTTGTCGTCCCCCATCCGTCCCTCCCCCTTTGCCGTCCCCCCTGCGTTCCCCCCCCTTTGTCGTCCCCTCTCCGTTCCTCCCCTGTCGTCCCCCTTCCTTCCCTCCCCCTTTGTCGTCCCCCCTATGTTCCTCCCCCTTTGCCATCCCCCCTCCGTCCCCCCCCCCTTTTTCGTCCCACCTCCGTTCCCCCCCCTTTGCTGTCCCCCCTCCCTTTCTCCCCGTTCGCCATCTCCCCTCCGTTCCTCCCATTTTGTCGTCCCCCCTCCGTCCCTCCCCCTTTGTCGTCCCCCCTCTGTTCCTCCCCTTTGTCGTCCCCCCTCCATTCCTCAAACTTTGCCGTCCCCCCTCCCTTCTTCCTCCATTTGTCTTTCCACCTCCGTTCTTCCTCTCATTGTCTCCCTCATTCCTGTTTTCCCCCCTCAGTTTATCCCCCCTCTGTCTTCCCCCCTCCATTCCCCCCTCCGTCCTTCCATCCTCCATTCTCCCGCCCTCTGCTCTCCCCCCCTCTGCCGTTCCCTTTCCATTCTTCCTCACCAACGCTCTCCCACCCCCCCGGCTTTCCTTTACCCCTTGCGTTCTTCTTACCTCATCCCCCCTCTGCTTTATTGCCTTTGCAATCTGTATTCTTACAAGCCCAATTGCAGCCCATTCTCAGGTATACATTACTCTCCCTCTCGCTGTTTTTTTGTTCTTCCTCCATCCATTCTTCCCCTGTCTGTTTGCCTTTGTTCTTCCCCTCCATTCTTTCCCGCTCTTGTCTTCTCGCCTCCATTCCCCCCTCAGCTCTTTTTAACCATTCTTCCTCACGTTCTTCCACCCTATGGTCTCCCCTCTCCATTCTTACTCCGCCTATTCATTCCTCCCTCTGTGTGACCCTCTCCCTCCCTGTGATGCTCTCCCTTGCTCCTTCTTCTCCTTTCTGTATTTGATTTTCCCATACACTTGTTTCTACCCTGCGTTTGCTTCTCATTTCAGTGGTTGCTTCTCTCTTGCACTTGCTGCTCCCTTCTCCTTGTCCGTCTTTCTTGCGTTCGTCTCCGCTGTACTGTTTTTTCCCTCGCATCCCCACCTAATCGCTGTAGTTTCTCTCTGGCTGCTACTGTCTCAAGCTCTTCCCTCTTATTTTCTCCTCTTGTTATCCTCTCCAGTCATGTTATCACGTTCAAGTTTGTCACACTCCAAGAACATTCCAAGTCGTCGAAATTCAAGTCATCACGTTCCAAGACTTCTCATTCCAGTTCCAGTCAAAGCATTATTCATGGATATTTAAAGTTGACTTGGTAATGTTTTCGTGCTCCCCATTATATCTTCGTGTTTGACTTGCGTGCATTTGCATTGTTGTTTTGTAATTTTTTATGCCGCGTTGCTTGTGTATGTGCATTTGCATGGTACCATTGTTGACAACGTGCGTACCAGTTTGTTGGCTTGTGTTTTGCACTGTGTTGTGTTGCGTTGTGCTTGCAGGGGAAGGATGCTGACTATGCCTAGTGCATCACACAATTTGCGATTGTCGTTGCCGGTTTGGGGAATTGCTTCTCATTCCGTGCATGTCAATCTCTATTGTAGTACGAAAGCATTGATGCATTTCTTCATTTGCAGTCACTATTGCACTGTTTTTGTTTGTTAGCAAGTGTTGTACATCGTTGTGTATTGTGTGTGCGTGCAGGGAAACGATGCTGATTATGCCGAGTACATCATACGATGTGCGATTGTCGTTGCCCATAACGGGCATGTCAATCTATAATGTGGCACAAACGCATTGATGCTTTCGTTTACTGCATTCGTGATCTTTTTGTTGTGTTGTATTGTTGTCGTGTCGAGCCAAGCCGTTACATGTGTGTGTGGATAAGATGCGTCCTGTGTACATGCTTTGAAAATGGTGGTGGTGATTTTGTCATTCTCTACGCCGCCGTAATTATCGACGGCGAATGATTCGAGCCTCTCTCATCATTCATAAAAAGCTTAGAAAATCGTTACAAAACTCTATGTTGCTCAATTATTATGTCGTCTCCATTATCGACCACATAATAATTGCGAAAAAACATAGATTTTTTTATGCAAGCTAGAAAGGTCTTTTGAGACGCTAAGTTTCTGAGTTACAGTAAAAGGAATCAACAAACAAACGGATACGTAGAGATTCTCTATCGGAGAACGTAAACATTAATATTATAGACAACCAAATTTAGATGAAAAAAACCAGTGTTTTTAGAGTGAGCGACGTATTAAACCTGGAAAAATATGTAGTGTGGGTGATTAGGCCGACTAAACCAAGTCGTCCGAAATCGGTCCACCAACCGATTATAAAGGGTTGCTACACAACCCAAAAACCCCATAGGGAAACCGCATGCCGTTCGGGGTGGCATCAACCCTAAAGTCACAACGGGGTGAGAGTTTAGGGTTGATGCCACCCGAAAGGTATGTGGGTCCCCATGGGTTTTTTTTCCTTCCCGTTAAAGCGGAACACCTATCCGGAAGTGGAAATACTACCTCGCGGATTTTTCCTCCAGAAGGAATTGGGGTCGTGCTCGAGCAGGGGGGCGCGGATATGTCACGCCGGAAGAAATTCAAAAGAACGAAAACTTTTCGTCATTCCCTCGGAAGATTGAGCTGGATAGACATCGCGGATTCATCCCGGATTCGCGGTGCGATGGCATGGCTGTCACGCACGCCCTTCCTCCATTGGCCCACGCGTGCAGTGGGAAAGGCTTGCCGTGGCGGCGCTTCCTTGTCGCTTCCTCTCAAACTGGCTGGAAAAGTCCCATCAAGCACATGTACAGCTTGCGAAAACACTGGTCTCAGATTTTGAGCGGAAACAAAATTGTATTTCTAGCCAATGCAGTGAACGGGGGTTGGCTTGGGTTTGCGTCCCTCCTCACAGCAAAATGGGAGCAACTGATTCTTTTACACAGCATAGCAACGAGAGTGGGTACACCCAGATATTCGATCATGTCACAGGTTTTGAAACGACAGGTGTGATTGTTTTTTGTGCCGAGTGACTGTATCGCTTTATTATCACATTGGCCCAGTTTCGCTCATTCGTCGTTTCCCTGGAACTCGCAGGAGAAACATATTAATCACCCCACCAACTAAATATCGCGCCACTCCGTCTTCATAGCCGACATCATCACGCAATTTCGCCTGTACGCCCAATTTTCAGTCGCGTGTTCATTCCAGTAACTTGGGAAGCTCTACTGTAAGCTTGAAACAAATATATTTTAGGGGCAAGTAGCCGCTTTGTTGAAAGTGCACCCATTCTTCTGGTCTCGGCAAGGGGGTCTCATCTCATCCTTAGAGCCCCTTGACCAGTCAGCGAAGCCACCGTCCTCGGCGATTCCCTCAGAAATGAGCTCGCCACGTCACATGAGGTCCAGGCCTATTGGCGGGAAAGATGGTGTCTGGTTCGTCACATGCGTGTTTCTGCGATGTGAGTGTTAGCGACGCTGTGGTCGGTTGATTTCGCACGCCACCTCTAGGTATGGGATTGGTTCCCAAAACTAAGTTGAATGTACCAAAAAATTTCTTTAATTGCGTGTTCTTGAATTGAATAACTGGGTGTACTTGCCACTAGATCATAGCTCGATACTTTTAGCTGCCGTACAACTGTCAGAGATCTAAAACACGGTTTTAGTGTTAGGAGATGGGAAACCGATTTAGTCGTATAGCCTCTAACCACCCTCGCGCTTTCCCGCTCCCCAGTACGGTAACCCCGCTATTGTGGAAGTTCCGAAACTCGAAGTCCTACGAGAGCGGGCCACTCCTCACGTTAGCACGACGAGAATATTATTCTGCGATCATTCGCTATCCACAGCCAGCTGTCGAGTGTTGATCGTACAGCGGATAGCTGCCAAAACGACCCACGTGCTGACGACAGGCGATTGTAAGCTAGAATGTACTCCGTTCGATGCGCCAAAGGATGGAGATCGAGGGAGTGCTTTCAACCGGCACCTTGGCACGCGTTCGGCACTTCGCGCGCGTGCGCTGCTTCGAGGTACGGAAATCCCGTCGCGACGCTCGATTCGATTCGCGAGAATGCTACTACGCCGAGTCTGAGTCGGTGAGCGCCTTTGCCCTTGGTGCGTTTTTTTCCGGTCACAGCATATACGTAGTAGCGTCTACGTAGCATATACCTCGTGCATTTCGTCCCCCTTTTTTTGGGATGGTCCTAGTTTTCCGGGCACACAAGCGATCCGGGAAGGTTCCGCCGATGTCATCACCACGTGCGGCGGTCGGACCAAGCGTGGCACGAGTGAGAAAAAGGCGGTGACGTAGTCTTTCGAATATCCGAATCGTGGACACAACAGCTATAGAAACGACGACTGCCCATCTACCGACTTCCGTTTACCAGCGATAAACGGAGACCCTTCGAGGAAAGAGCGGGTCGTTTGATGCTGACGATTCGTCGTCAGAATTCTAGTTACAGACACAGCGGTTCGGGCAGGCCGTCCCAGAGAAAGCGAGTCATTCGCAAATGCGGGAGCCACACTGACTGTAAAATCTGGTGGAGGAAGTCACTGGAACAGGCACGCGTGGGTGAGTGGCCCACATGACGGACATGGCAGATATGATGCGGGTTCAACGTACCCCCACTTGGTGCCCGCGGCAGGGACGATGCTCGCCGGCAGCAGCAGTTGCACGCCGTGTGGTGCGATTTATCGCTAGCGGGGAAGAAAATATATCGTGTTTATTCAGGGTGATACGCTACTCCCAGCTCTTATGCTTTAAGCGGCTTTCAGATAGGATGATATTGCTGACGGCTGGCCTCGAGAGGACGGCTAGAAGTAGCCGCTACGAGCGACTCTCTGGAAAGGGGCATGTGTCTCTTTCCCTTGCAAATACTCCTCCAACCCGCAGTAGTTTATAGGTAGCCTTTCTTGCTCCAATACTTCCCACAACAATCTCCCTTCAGATTTGCATCTCATCCTCTCATCCTGGCAAGCAGGGTTCTTGCGACATTTCAAGGGTCTAGAAGAAGCTCTAGGAGTCTTAAGTTCCAGCGACATTGTAAGGGTCACCGCAAACTAGATGGATTCATTCCCGGCGCTTACTAACCAGGCGCATCCATACGAGATTGCCTCCCTAGATTTCCTCTCCCTTCCCACTCCATCCTCTTTCCCCGAGACTATAACGGGAGGCGAGTGCGGATTGGGACTACCAGCGGCGTCGGAAGAGCTCATTCCAGAGCTTCTAGCCGCCATGGGTGCTGCAGATGATGCCCAGCCAAGTCTCACATGGGTGCGCGCGGGTCACTCCTCTCATGGTGCCACTGAGGGCAGCATATGCGACATGGGTACGCTCGGCCCATGATGATGCGTGGGGCAAGCAACGGTCCGGATTCAGACACGTGGCTGGATGATTTCGGGGCTATTGTGAGCGACGGCATAGGTTCGGGATGGGGTTCAGGCTCCACTGTGCTCTCTGTGCTGCCGTCGGAACCAGCAGCGCAGATGCAGCAGCAGCAGCAGTGGCAGCACCGGCAGCAGCAGCAGCAGCGATAGCAACGACTGCACAGCAGAACTGGTTGGAGGGACGCCAGCACCTCTGAAAGGCGGAGGAGCAGAAGAAGCCAGCGTGCCTATGTTCCCAACTTTGGAGACTCTGCCAGTCATAATCCCACCCTCTTCTCCAGGCTCTCATCAGCACCCACCAATCAGCACAGCAGTAACACCGTGTCTGCTTCATCTGCTGTCTCGGATCTGCTCTGGACCTCCACCCTTCTTGCTCTTCCTTCTACCGCCTTCCACCTTCCATCCTTCCAACCACGGCTAAACTTCTTTCCTCTACCTGCTCCACTGCTGCACCAACAAGCAGCACTCTGCGCCGTGGATCGACGCCGCTGGCTTGCGAACCCTCCAGCAAACTTACCCAGCTGCCCCTCTCACTCTCACACACTTTCCAGAATGGCTGGTCGGATGCTGATGGTTACCATGTTACCAGCCAGCCAGTGTCCGGCTTTCTCCGTTCTGGATCCAGGAAGAGAGGCAGAGGCTCGGAGCAACAGCAGCAGCAACAGCAGCAGCAGGAGCGGCAGCAGGGCGGGGAGAGCAATTACCATTGTGGCCTGGCCAAGTCTGTCGTTGAGGCGCCTCTCAGACAAGGCCTGGCAAAGAAACTTCAAGAGAAGCATTCTTTCTTGAAGCCGCAGCCACGTGCTGCCGGTCCAGACCAATCTGCTTACCAGGCCTTTGCTCTAGGTTCTGCTTCTGCTTCTGCTTCTCCTTCACCTTCATCCTCGCCTGGCGGGGCTGCCTTCACTGCTGCCTTGAATCCGGAGGAAGCCGTGCTTCGGACGTGCCTTAAAGCTGCTGCTGCTGCCTCCAGGCCCGGGAATGCTATCAGTCTGGACCAATCTGCTGACCTTGCCTTTGCCTCTGCCGTTGCCTCTGCCGTTGCTTCTGCTTCACCTTCACCCTCCCCTGGAGCTGCTCCCTCCAGGCCTTGGGATGCTGCCGGGCTGGATCAAACTGCTGACATGGCCTTTGCCTTTACCTCTCCTTCACCTTCATCCTCCCCTGGTGCTGCTGCCTCCTGGTCCTGGGACCCTGTGGTTCTGAGGCGCCTCAAATCTGCTGCCTTAAAGCCCGGGGACGCTGTGGTCCCGAGATCCTGCTGGAGCCGGCAAATGGCCCGCGAGGCGCCAAGGCAGCCATCGGTAACTCCGATGCCCGGCAATGAGTGGCTGGCCTCCCTTCACAGCTCTGAATTGGTGTTGCAAGCAGCTCAGATGAGATTGTCCCTTGGCAGTTCCACGGGGTCCAGGGCGAGCTGGGGTAGTTCTGAGTCGTCGTGGGAACTTCCACCCACCGATCGGAAGGGCAGAATCAAACCATGGCCGTCTCATCATGGCAGCATGGCAGGGCATCTGGTAAGGGTATTTGAACCTGGCAGCACAGCAGCGCCTCAGATAGGGATATCCCATCATGGCACTGCCACGGTGCAGCAGATAAGGGCATCAAGTGGCAGCACGGCAGGGCCTAGGGCTAGCTGGACACGACACATGGTGCGGGAAGCGGCAAAGAGGGCAGCTGGCAGGACCCCATTGGCTGATGCGTCCACAGGTGATCAGTGGGGCATATGTGAGGGGAGGAAGGGGGAGGGTGTGAAGAGGCGAGGGGAGCAAGGCGACAAGGGGCAAGGGATTCAATGCAATGAGAGGCACGGGCCACAAGGGACGAAAGAAGCTCACTTGGAGGAGGCTGAGTTGGCGTTGGAAGAGACAAGGTCGTTGGAAGAGGCACGGCCGCTGGAAGAGGCAGGGGGAAAAGAGCGAGTGAGAATCATCACACTGTGGAGGAGAGGAGAAGGCGCCACCGCAAAAGGTATGCAACCCACACGCTAGTAGCTCCCAGCTACCCGCAACCCAAAATTTGTCTGCTGGTTCAGAGTCGCTGGGTCACTGGGCCTGCATGCCCTGTATTACAGCCCATCCCACAGTTTGCAATCGCCGCTGCTCCTTCACCCTCTGCTGTTCGCAAATATTTTCTCCTTCAATGAGACCTCAAAACACTTGCTGATCCCTCATAAATTTTCTTTCCCTTATCCTCTCTCCCTGCAGAGACGCCCTCCTTCGCCTGCGAGCCGTTGTGCCCGAGTCGCTGTACGGCCCACATCGGGATACTGCATGCATGCTCAAAGCAGCAGTGGCACACATTCACGGACTGGAGGTGAGTTTGTTGCGTCAATGCTGGAAATCCTGAGTGCCCTGCAATTGTAACGGAGTCAGTGTACGGCCCACACATGGGCACTGCATGCTTGCTCAAAGCAGCAGTGGCACACATTCACGGACTGGATGTAAGCATTCAAAGGCACATTCCAGCTCCAGTGTCTATGCTTTCGCATTTTTGTTATTTACTTGAATCTGTTCTAGTTTCTGTTTTTTTGTCCCGGATCCATGGCGTGCTTTGGGCCCTAAAGCACACGCTTTCGTGGCAGCATAGACCAAAATTTCCTGAATCTCCCTCTCTCTTCTAAAGCAGAAATATCTCAAGTACCTCGAGCCTCAGACAGCCACACGGAGTTCGTAGTTTGTTAGGGACACAAACATTGATAGGCTCACAAATGCATCACAAGGGGAGGTCAACCGTCAGTACAGGTGATGCCCTACATTGGACCACCCGTTTGCGAGTCGCGTGGCATTGATTTGGACAGGAACAGTAGGCAAGGCGGGACCGATTGGGACTGATTCGGCCAATCATTTTGTACACATCCTCAGTACAGGCTATTGCTATTGCCTCCTTGCCCCAAATTCCAATGTTGTGTTGCTCCTAACAATTGGCAATTTTCAGAATCCAATTCCAAGCATGCAAGCACAATATCAACAAATACTTCATAACTCTGAAGAAATTTCCAGGTCCTTCAGAACCACGCTGTTACTCTTCGCACTACAGCCTAGTAGGAACCGTAATGAACGCGGCTTGATAGTTTCTCGCGAATCGCCCATTCTTGAAAGGAATTAGTAATTCCTTACTAAGGCGCACCGCTAGCGCATACACCGAACGTACACGGCACCGGGCTAGGCCCTAGTTCCGTCACCGTACGTGCCACACCGAACCTTTCCCGCGTCATTCCGAAGCGCTCCGCGTCCTAGAACGCCTTCTCCGAACCTGTGATTATGTCATTTCGAATCTCGATATTCACTTCCGCACTACTCGGTTTTTCACCCATAACACCTGGCATTCAGAGCACTTTCCTAGGCAACAGCTTTCGCCGCACATAATTTTTTTCCTGAGAGGGGGGGGGGGGGGGGGGGGGATGGCTGGAGGGCACGGAGCTGCACAGCAGTTGTCCTGCAGCTAGATATGATTAGCTGCAACGTCTACGGTAGCGTGTGCGCACCATCGCCGCTCGATCCCTGCCTTCAGATGGTCAGGATGGACCGTATCCTCCCTCCCCACGGGAGCAGACAGATTTTGCTGCCACGTGGGTTTCTGGAGTTCATCACTGTTCAACCTCGGTTGTCTTTGTTGTGGCAACTGACGTCGTCGACACGCGGCGAATACGATTTCGAGCGTGGCGACGTGGTTCACCGATTTGACGGCTAAAAAGGCGAGGAGCTCGCCACGAGGCAACGGGCTCACGAAAATCCCCAGGCGAGAAGAGTGTTTCGTTAGGACCGTGCGAAGTTGATCTTCAGCTGCAAAAAGAACTTGTAGCTGGGCGTCACGATTTTCGGCGTTTTTGGTAGGGGACACGCAGGTGAAGACGCGCTTCGGATACTGTTCAGCAACGTGGCTTTGGAGTTTCTGGCATGACGAAGGATCGCACTATAGCACACGGAGGAGTTACTGACCTTGGAATTGATTCGCGTGACCTGCCCGCCTGGAACCGTATTTCGTCTGCCCTGGAGTTTCGAGCTTGGCGAGTCTGGATTTTCGCTGAGAAAGCCATTTTCGTTGTCAGAAAATACACTCTATGATCTAGGGAGGATGAACAGGAACTACACGCAAGTCAGCTTTTAAGTGTCATCACCGGGTCACCACTTAAAGTCAACGTTGAAGAGCGGAAGCAGAGAAGGAGAACGACCGGGAACAGCTGGTTAAGAGTCAGTAGCAGACCGGATCCCCCTATTGACTGGCTGGGTCGCCCCATTTTTTAGCACCACCACCAGGTTTATCAGTTCGGGTTTAATGATACTCCAACGGTCCTGGACAAATAAGGGGGGTGAGATTGCGGATTACCCTGCGCTGGTGGATCGTTTGAAGAAAGAATGAGATTGTTGTGCGATGGGTGAACTTCAGCTTGGCGAGATTTCGACAACGACCACAACGGCTTCGTCATTTTCGGGAGGGAAAATTGTGGGCAACAACAGTAGCAGCTTTTCGGCGAAGCGTGCGCGCTACTGTTCGAAAGCAGTTTGAAGATCTTTGCGCAGTTTGGAGCAGGAAAATCAAGGGTTACTGTTGCAGTGGGAGAAGCGTGTTGCCGTCACGGAAAATTTGGAGTCGCGCGGGAGTCTTCAAGGATTATCCCTGATTTGCGGGTCTATAATCCAAGATTCGGCTACGAGGACTCATTTGTGGATTTACCTGGACGGGCGCAATGATGGGTGAACGTCGGCGCGTCGATAAACGTCGGGTCTTTTCACGGTAGGAAATCTCCAGGTTTTGGATGGAGCGGTAGCGAGGGTCCACGGGTACCTACCGAGTTGTGTGATGGTTTAAATACCAGCACGGTGTGTCGGTAAAACTGCAGAAAACGCGTTTCTCGTAGCTGAGACATGTACCCGAGATCTTTCTGGGGTTCTTGCCATAGCAGCGTGATGGGTGAACATCTGCACGGCGAACCGGTCAGGAGGGTTTGCAAAATATTCAACAACGGGTAATAACAAGAAGCAGATCAATGGCAGTTTGAGGAGAAAAATTCTGATCTACGGTGTCGATTGGAGCCAGGGTCTATGTAGTGCAGTTGCCCTGCGTATGGGGTCGCGCTGCCATTGGTCCCAACGTGTGGAGATTGCAGCTACCCAAACCATTACAGAGTTGCAGTTATTGAAGCAGTTTTCAGATTTAAGTAAGAGCAATGTGGAGCTCAACTTTTAAGTTGAGATATGGGATTGTTTCAGCTGGTTTGCGGCCACAAGCTGGGTGGAGCAGTTCTAGATTTTACAGCTGGGAGTGCACTCAATATTCAAAGGAGGGTGGAGAGAGCAGCTGTGCTGCATTTCTTTTTCCGTTTCCCTCAACGACCTAGGCAACATCGACGGTCACATACCGTTTGACCGACAGCATCTATGGACAAGAACCGTCCCGAAAGAGATGGATCACGACGACTTTCGGAATTTTCGCTGGCGTTTGGGAAATACGGCATTCAAACTGGGACGTATTCACACGACGTTAAGATTTGAAGACCCAAGTGTCGTTCGTCAAGGTGCTGATGGAGTTTGCTCACTTTCGCGAGACATAGACACTTGTCTCTGCATGTGTCATGAACAACCTCATGACTTGGTAAAAAATGTTGTTGTAAACTTGATGCACGTGGGGATTTTCACAGTCTCGGCACCACGGACAAGAACGGAGTCTCAGAGTAACGAAATTAGACTAGGAAGGGTGGTATAGGGAAGTTTTGTGCTAGGTGTTTTACTCGTTATAGCATGCACCTATCTAGCCTATAACAATATACAGTGGCGGAAACAATTGTCCGTATGTTTTGCATTAATTTGGGTTTTTAGGGTTTAACACCACTATACATTAAGCCTTAATATTTAAGGGTTGTACGATTTGAGAAGAGCACATAATGGATGTGTTCATAGCACAAATATCCAGAATAGTACATTGGATCTAACTCATATCAAAAAAAGACACAAATGGTACATACGGACAAATAGTTCCAAGCAGAGAGCAAACTTCAAAAGTGTGTTTCTAGTTTCTAGCCCACCGACCTTTGGCCTTTGATCACCGCCCACAGCCTCCTAGGCGAGCTGTCGATAAGGCTAGAGCAAACCTCGGTATGGATCTTCTCCCATTCTTCCTCGACCAGCTCTTAAAGCTCTAGCATTAGGCCTTTTATGCTTGGCTAGCTCCCTTTTCAGGTAAGCCCAGAGGTTGAGGTTTGATGAGAAAGAAGGCCACTCTAGGGCTACATACTCATGTTCTCCAAGTCATTCATGCACTAGGCATAACAAATTCTTGGGGTCATTGTCCGCACCGAGATGACCTAAGAGGGGAAAATGCTAAAGAAATGGAGGGTCAATTCAAGTTCGTCACGCAAAATGCCCTCATACACTGGCCTCTCCATGCGTTCGCCAATCTTGCGTATGAACCCCACCCCCACACATGTTACACGTCCTCACACCATCACCGTTCCTTGTCGCGCTGGACAGGAGAGACATGACAAGCACGAGAGGGACGGCAAGACAAGGAGTGGGACGGAGGCATAAGGTCAGGATACACAAGAGGAGACACAGGAGGAGAACGCGGGGGAAAACGAGTCGAAGACGAGTCCGGTGGAGGAAACACAGGGTCGTAGACAGGCAGGGGAGGTGGCAACAGGGGAGGCGCAGGCGGGTGATCAGGGGAGGGAAGACCGAGGAGGCGAAGGGCGGACACCGGCGGCGACTGCTGCTGCTGCTCCTGCTCCACGCCGATATCAGAACCTCCAGTTGCACCACAGCTACCTCTGGGAAACTCCTTGCCAACACCTCTAGAGCGAGAACCCTCTCCAACACCGGTGCAGCCCCCAGGACCGTCGGGACGAGCCACGACAGTAACCCCAGGGCTAGCACCCCCAAAACCAGCACCTCCAGAACGAGAACCCTCTCGAGCACCGGTGCCACCCCCAGGACCACCGGGACAAGCCACGACAGGAACCCCAGAGCTCAAAGACCCCTATGACAGCTGCTTCTGCGGCGGCGGCGACTGCGGCTGCTGCTGCAAAAGGCGACGGCGGCGGCTGCTGCGATGGCGGAGGAGGAGACATCGGGGCGGAAACAGGCGGCAAGAATGGCGCCATGGGGCCACCAAAGTCAGCCGACTCCTCCACAGGGACAACCGGCGGGAGAGGAGTAACGTGAGACACACCAGATGAGGCAAAACGGGGAGGGAGAGGAGCAGGGGCTACCGGGGGAGTGGGAACCAAAACTAGGGGCGAGGAAACCGGGAGACCTCGGTGGGGAAAGCGGTGGTAGAAGGAGACATACTCATCAAAAGTGACGTCACGCGGGCACGTCTTTCTTAGCAATTTCGTGAGGCAGCGTAGGCGGTAGGGTTGGGAGCGACGCAGGAAGACCGGAGACAAGACCGTGATGGGACATCTGACGCAGACGCGGAAGTGCGGGGTGACCTAGGCGGCGGTGCCATAGTACCGACAAGTGGGTGAGCGATCGATTTGAGTAGGCTGCAGCAACCTGGGAGGACGTGGCGACCTAGGGGGACACTCTACTGGGGGGGACACGGTGTCTAGGGTGAACAGGATAGATACGGGGTCCCAGGGGAACGTGGTGAGAGGGGCACCAGTGGTGACCTCGGTACAGACTGCAAACCGCTCGTGTCCAGGGAACGTAGTGGTGACGCCGAGGTCTTGAAGACAGCCGACACCAACTAGGTTCCTAGAGAACGAGGGGACGTGCAAGCCTGTAAGAGAGCCCGAGGGAACCACCGAATAGGGAAGGTAGTGGACCTACGGGCAACTACCGAACCTGAGGAGGGGTCAGCAAGCGCTTCATCGGCAGGGACAGCAAGCGGCGTGAGCGCAGTGTGGCCGCGAAAGAAGCAGATGGACGTGCCAGAGTCGAGCGTAAAGGAGAGCAAAGCAGTATCGTCAGTCGGCGGAGGGGCTAGTGTGGAGCCTAGGCTAAACAAGGCAGTGGGTCCTACGCCTGACGTAGAAGGGGAACCTACTCTAGGCAACTCCGGGTAATAGGGTCCAATCACACTAGAGTCATCAGCATACATGACATACAGCGACGGAAAGTATTGTCCACATGTTTGTGACTTAGAGGAATTTTGCCATTTTAGGGGGTCATGGACATTAAGACTTAATCTTCTGGTGTGCCTAGTGTATGTAGGTTGGGGTAAGGCTCCACGCCCATGCCTTACATCACACACGTATAATGATGTTTACAACAAATACTAGAAAATAACAATCTTGGTACAAGTGGACAATTATTGCCAGGCGCAAGCACCAAGTTACATCAACCCCAAACTAGTACCTAATCCACCGCCCTTTCGCCTTAGACACCGCCCTCACCCTCCTGGGCATGCTTTCCACCAGGTGGGTGCACACATCCGCCGGGATCTTCTCCCATTTCTCCTGCACCCGCTCCCAAAGGTCCAGCATACCAGTGGGAGGCTTATAAGGCTTGGCCAGCTGCCTCTTGAGATGAGCCCATAAATGCTCCATTGGGTTGAGGTCGGGTGAGGAAGACGGCCACTCTAGCACCCCTGAATCTTACTCTCAAAGCCACTCCTGTACGATACGCGACTTGTGCTTCGGGTCGTTGTCGTGCTGGAAGATAGTTTTTGAGGGTGTAAGCTGGTAAAGCTCAATCGTACTGTTGAGATCGTCCTGCAGTATACTCAGCGAGAGCAGTTCGTCCACCCTACCATATGTTTTGCTCATGAAGCCTGCTCCCTTTTACGACATGCAGTCGTAAATTATCAAGCAACCACCCCCGTGTTTGACGGTCTGCTTGATTTGGTGTCTTTGGAGGGCAGTCCCTTCGTAAACGCAGGCGTATGAGAGTCAGTCGGATGCAAGACGACCGATCTTGGTCTCATCCGCACAGATAACTCGCTTCTAGTCGTCAACCGTCCAGTCTGCGTGGGCACGCGCCCATTCCAGCCTATCGCGTATGTTTTTCCGAGAGTGTCGCGGTTTCTTGGGATGCTTGATTGCGACAAGTCGGCTCCCATTCAAAGCGTTACGCAATGTTTTAGGATGCAACGTGATGCCGTGCTGCTTCTCAACGATTTTCGCCACGTGAGCGGAGATTTTTGCCTCCTCGAGGGTAATCGACCGAACTATGCCGCGGCGAACTCTCTCTGTCACTAAGCGAGGGCGACCGGCTGAGGGCATCGTAGGACGCACGTCATCGCAGCTAGACTCTACAATCGCCTTGATGGGCCGAACTCTTCCCTATGGCTAGCTGTTTAGCGATTCAACGATTGCTCTACCCCCTCCGCAACAAGGGAATGATCTATGCGTAGAGCGCCTCATCTAACGGTTTCATGACGGCCTAATCATCGCAGCGGTCCTAGCCTATCTCCTGACTACTCGATAGTCGCGAGGGCAAGTAAGAAGAAATAGCGAGGTTAGGAAATAGATCTACTACGCTGCTTGGCCTAAACTGTCCGGATGCACCCACGCGGACGAAATCTCGTCCTCGGTAAAAAAATCGACCCCTATAAAACTGAAACCAGCATCCGTCACATACAGTACAGTACTACTTTACATCCAATCCCGAAATTTGATTCGTAACTAAACAAAGAAGGCACCAAACCAGTACAAGAAATGTTTTAAGGCAATTATCCGGGCAATACTTTCCGTCGCTGTATGTGCTTCCCCTGTCTGAGCGTCCGCGCTTCACTGATGTCGTGAACGCCAAGGATTTTCTAGATGCAGTAGTTGCGCGCTACTCCACACCCGCCTCTGCCTCTGCTGGCCGCTTGATCCTCCCCGTGCTATTCCTCGATCTTTCTGCTTTCCCCACTGTCGCTGACCTCGCCACTCACCTCCGTGCACTAGAGACTAGCTACTGCGTTGCTAGCACTGCCGCCCACCTTACTGCCTTCCCCTCACCGTTCTACGCTACCCTGTACCTTATTGCCATGCGCCTGCCTGACCGCTTAGCCACTGCCCGCGACCACTTCCTTAGCCAGCACCTTGGTGACCTCACCCTGACCGCCTTTGTCACTGCCCTGTCTAAGATAGAGACTCGCCAGCGCACTAATGCTCAGTCGAGCGGTGTTGCGGCAGTCCCTATCTTTCAGGGCTGTGCTCCCGCCCAGTGCACGTACGCTATCGTTTCCTCCGCGGTCGCTATGGCTGCCCCTGCCCCTGAGACCGCAGCTGCGGCCTTCCCGCAGCAGCGATAGCGTCGGGGCCGTCGCGGTCCCAAGGGAGGGCGTGGTGGTGGCGCTGGTGGTGGTAGTGGTGGTGGCGAGGAGGTTGGGGTTGGGGCTGGTGTCCAGGAGCAGAAGTAGCCACAGCAGATGCAGCAGCAGTAGTCGCATCAGCAGCAGCAGCAGCGGTGGGCCCGCCTCCCACCGGGGTGGCCAGGTGCCCCTGGAGGTGGTGGCCGCAGTGGCGGCCCTCGCAGCTCGGCGTCTACCGGTGGTTTCGGTGCTGTGAGTTGCTAGTACCAGCTCCAGACCGGGCCCCTCCGTGGCACTGTGTGCCGCCGCCCGCACCTGACCGCCCGCTGCTTCCGTCGCCTCGACGACCTCTTCCGTCACCGCTTCGGCACGGCCACGAACCTCCCCGACTGGCCCAGTCTGCTGCGCCACGGTGTGCCTGTTTTTGACATAGACATGGATCAGATTAGTTCAGCCCTGCACTCTCTGTATGCTGACGCTTCTAGTGTGTCCGGATCTTATTACCCTGTGTTCTCTAGCTTAGGCGTTGCACCTGTGTGTAGTACAGACTCCCCTGCTGCGTCAGGCGTAGGACCGTTTGCTTTCTCTAGCCTAGGCTCTACACTCGCTCCTCCTTGCTGTGTCTCCACTCTGACCGTGGCGGCGAGTTCGCCTCTGGTCGGCTTGGACAGTTATATCGTGCGGAGGGCATCACCTTGTCGTACACCCTACTGGACTCCCTGCAGCAGAATGGGGTTGCTGAGTGACGCATCGGTTTGGTCATGGAGGTGGCTCGTACCTCCATGATTCATGTTGGTGCACCCCATTTTTTGTGGCCGTTCGTCGTTCGCTACGTCACTCACCAGCTTAAACTCTGGCCGCGCTCCCAGCGGCCGCAGGTTTCCCCGACCGTTCTTTGGACCGGGTTCCCTGGTGACGCGTCTGTGTTCCACGTCAACGGCTACCTCGGTCATGCTCATGCCTCTGGCATGGACAAGCTCACTGCTCGCACTGTCCCCTGTTTCTTCCTCGGTTTCCCCTTCGACTCGTGTGACTGGCACTTTTACCACCCGCCGTCTCACCGCTTCTTTCACTCTCGTGACGCCACTTTCGACGAGTCTGTCTCCTTTTACCACCGTTTTCCCCACAGAGGTCTCCCTGTTTCCCCTCCCCTGTTTTTGGTTCCCACTCCCCCGATAGCCCCTACTCACCTCCCTTCCCATCCTGCTCCGTCTGGTGTGTCTCACGTCACTCCCCTCCCGTCAGTTGTCCCGGTCGAGGAGTCGGCTGACTTTGGTGGCCGCGGCGCAGTTCTCGTCGCCTGTCTCTCCCCCGGTGTCTCCTCCTCTACCGTCACAGTCGCCGCCACAGCCGCCGCAGCAGCTGCCATCGAAGTTGCCGCCGCAGGAGCCGCAGCAGTCGTCATTGCAGCCGTTGCAGCAGCAACCGCCACACCCGCAGCCGCCGCCGCTGCCGCAGCAGCCGCCGCTACCGCTGCAGCAGCAGTAGCCGCTTGTGGACTATGGGGGTGCTGGCGTTGAGGAGGGTGCTAGTCCTAGGGTTCCTGTCGTGGCTTTTCCCGGCGGGCTCAGGGGTGGCAACGGTGCTAGTGAGGGTTCTCGCTCTGGGGGTGCTGGAGTGGAGTGTTCCGGAGGTAGCCGTGGTGCAGCGGGCAGTCCAGGTGTCATCGTCGAGCAGCAGCAGCAGCAGCAGCAGTCGCCGCCAGTATCCGCCCTTTGTCTGCTCGGCCTTCCCTCCCCTGACCACTCGCTTGCGCCTCCCTCTCCGCCTCCTCCCCTTCTTATCCACAATCCTGTGTTTCCTCCGCCGGACTCATCCCTGGCTCGTTTCCCACCTCGTTACCCTCCTGTTACTCCTCCTCTGTCTCGTGACCCGACGCCTCCGTCTCACGTCTGGTCTCGCCGTCCCTGTCTCTCCTGTTCAGCGTTCTTACCCTATGTTCCTTCGTTCCCACGGGTCTTGTCCTCCCCTCCTGCCTTTGCCTCCTCTGTCGTCGCTCGTTGTCGCACCTCCCCCTCTGTCTGAATACCTTTGTGCCAATCGTTCTCTTGTTCCTCGAGTTCTTGCCTCCCTCGTTATCGACCCGTCTGTCCCTGTCTTCAGTCTTGACGCTCTGGTCACTGCTGTCGCTGACTTCGCCTCCACCAATAGCCTTGACTACGCCACCGCTCTGGTCTCTGACCCTGTCCGTCCTCCGTCCGTCGGGGGTGCTCATGCCCTTGGCAATAACGTCCTAGAGGACAGGCAATACGAGCTTGCTTTTCTGTCTGAGGCTGCTCCCCATCTCTGCTCCATGCTGCTAGTCCCTGAGGGTGACCCAGACGCCTTTGACATCCCGACCTCTCGCACTTACACTGAGGCGACCTCGGGACCCTGGGCCTCTCGGTGGATAGCTGCCATGGAGCAGGAGATGGCATCTCGGAGATCCATCGGCACCTACGTCGACGCGGTTCCCCCACCTGGGGTGAACGTAGTCGATGGCCGGTGGCTCTTCAAGGTGAAGCGCCCCTCTGGAGAGCCGCCTGTGTTCAAGGCGCGCTACGTGGCTAGAGGCTTCAGTCAGCGCGAGGGTGTGGACTTCTTTCAGACCTTCGCTCTGACCCCGAAGATGACTACTCTTCGGGCGCTGCTATTCGTAGCAGCACTGCGTGACTACGAGCTCCACTCCCTCGAATTCTCCACTGCTTTTCATCAGGGCAGCCTACACAAGCAGCTCTACCTGCGCCGTCCACAGGGGTTCACCGGTACCTTCCCTCCTGGGACCCAGTGGCTCCTCCGGCGCCCTGTCTACGGCATGCGACAGGCGCCTAGTGAGCGGCACGACATGCTGCGTGCTAGGCTAGCTGACATGCTGTTCTTTCCATCCTCTGCAGACCCCTCGCTCTTCGTTCGTGCTGGCCAGACTCCATTATACATCCTTGTCTACATAGACGACCTGGTCTTCACTACTACAGACAAAGACGCGCTGGCCTGTTATACATCCGTTGGGCGATTATCACGAGTCAGCATTGTCGGTGGCGAAACTGTCGAGGTCAATATGATGGACATCTCTAGATCGAATGGCTGAGGATGACTTTAATTTGGCAGTATCATGTTCGATGGCTTGGACTGTAGAACGTGGCATGACCGCACACTTGTCATCTTGACGCTTGTCTTGAGATGTGGAAAGTAATCGGGGCCATTAATCTTGAATAGTGATCGAATGGATAAAAGTTGTCGAAACGATCACAATCGATCTTGGCCGCTGAATGTTGGTCGATTATTCGGCTGACGAATTGGGCAGGTTAATCCGAAAAATGCAGGGAGGATGAATGCAGCGCAGCTGCACTTCTCCTACCCCCTTCAAGAAGAAAACAACTCCCAGGACATCAGGTAAAACTCCCAGGAAACCCACTGCTTCAGGGTACTCGTAAAACACCCCAACTGCGACATTGAACGTCGATAAAACTCAGCTTCAAAGACGTCGATGAAACTCTGCTCCAAAGTTGAATTCTTCTGCAGGGCAAACCGCTTCTGAAGTCTTGAAAATCAGCATCTACTACTCCATAAATAACTCCCAGACGAACAAAAAAATCTTCACGAGTCAATCCACTGCTTGCGAGCTGGCCCCAACACAGCTCCAACAGTACCGCTGCCAAATCTTGTCGATACGATACTGCTCCAGGTGGATGGCCGGGTCATGTTCTGTATAGCGAACGAAGGTAGGCGAATTGACGATGGTGGCAGTAGCGGGTGTTGGCGAGAGGTTGACGACGATGGTGATGGAAATGGCCTGTCCTGACCCGATCCAGTAAACACGCTCGAGCAGATCCCAGGGTCACACGACTCCACTCCGTTTTGTCCGTACATGCCAAAAAATTCGGAAAGAGTCAAAACAGCTGCTGCTCATTCACTCTCCATGAAACCAAACTACTCCACAAAAATCAGATTATGTCGCTCGTACCCTTGGATATAGCGGGCACCACGCCAGCTGCAAAACCTTGAACTGCTTCACTGTTTCTTCCATCTCGCGGCTGCCGCAGATTACCCAAAACCACGTTGCTTCTACTCAGATACCCCCAAAATTCAGGTGCTTAACAGTTACGCCACTAGTCTTCGAAGAATTCCCCATCTGGTACCGGGCGTTTTTGCAATGCGCCGACGTTCACCCATCTTTCTGCTCGCCATGAAATCAAATAGGTTCTAAGCATTATCGCGCGTCGTAGTAGCCCGTGTAAATCTGGGACAACTCCCTCCCCTTAGCCGCACTCCGAAAACTTCGGATACAGTGTCGAGCTCTAGCTGCGACAATGTCGACTTCGAATATTTCTTCACGGCTTCCCCGACATTTTCGGCAGGTCTTCGTTCACCCGACTTCCCGCTTTTGTCGGTAAGTAAACAGTTGTAAAACCATAATCCGGGGTAGGACATAGCAAGAGCTAGCGCGCACGCCTTCTGTCGGTGGAGTTAAAATATTAACTCCCAGCCAACCGCTACGCAGCCGTGCAAATCCCCTCTGACACCACGAATTTCTTCTCTTTTTTTGTAGCACTCCACTGTCGCACCCTCCGCCAGCACAAGACGAATATGGCTTATTCCCCCCTATTTCAGCCTAGAGCCTCTAGCCTTGTAGTTGTCGCAACCAGGTGGGGGACTTCGGACGGTTGGCAAAGAACCCCGTCAGTAGGTGGCCGATTCCGCTACTGACTCACAGCAAAGTCGCTTCCACTGGGTCCTCGGCCGCCGCCGTCCATCTTCCGCTAAGTTTTGAAAACAGCTTCCACTCGGTGACTCAGGGGGGTGCGTTGATGCTGCTCCATAAACTGTAGAAACTCTGTTGTTGTGTCCGTACTTCGAGTTTCCTTCAGGGGCAATGGCCGTTTCCTCGAACACGAGTTTCGCCTCCGGTTATGTGAAAACTCTGCTCAGTGTGGGAGAACAGAATCGGCGGCCCTCCGTGACCCATAAATCTCCTGCGCGATACACCGGAGCAACAAATAGGACGTAACCTGTGCCCTTCGCGCTTTATCCCGCGTACTCCTGTCGGCCACAATTCCTTGGCGTTTCCTTGAGGTTGTCGCGCGACAGGAAGGCTTGTTTTTCTTGTTTTTTTCTTCAACCGTGGTCACAACCGCCCGACAAACTCAATTTACAATCTTGTCAGGTGCTGCCGACGACGCGTGTTTGTCACACAAAAACCACCGAACTAAAATGCACTATTCACCAACTCACGTAGTGAATAAATGCCGTGACAGCCACAGTTGTCCATTCCTTGGGGGAGGGAGGACCTAACCAATCCAGGCCATCCAAAGGCAGGGGTCTGGTGATGAAGGGAGCGCACACGCCTTAATCGGATGAGCTAACCAATTAGCTCTGAACCAACCGCTGTACAGCCCCATGGCCCACCAGCCATCCCTCCTTCCCCACCCCCTCTCAAGAAAATTCTCGGGCAGGCGGAAGCTACTGCGTGAGGAAAGTGGCTCTGAATACCAAGTGTTACGAGTGGGAATGGAACAATCGACTGAGTAATACAACCTAGGAGTAATCATTAATGAGCAAGTGACAAGCGAACTGGCTAAAATATGGCCCGTACGTGCAAGGGCGAGAACCTCAGGACGTGAGGTGGCTCGGAAGGGTGGCGAGGGTGTTGTAACGCGACTCGGGAAGGTTTGGCCTAATAATCGAGACCGAACCTGCAAGGTCGAGGTCTTCGGTATCAACTTATACATCTATTTGTATGTAGAAGTTATAGGCTAGATAGGTTTGTGTTCTTAGAGAGTACGACTCCAACCCTATATCTCCCTTGTTCTCTCTTGTTTCTAGTCATTCTCGTATCTCTAACATGGTATCATAGTAGGTTAGGTCCGCCCACCCACTTCCACCCCTCGCCCTAGCCTACCGCCCCGCTGCCGGCCCCTAGCGTGCCCGCCGGCCCCTAGCGTACCCACTGGCCCCTAGCGTACCCGCCGGCCCCTAGCGTACCCGCTGGCCCCTAGCGCCCCGCCGGCCTCTCGCGCACCTCGCCGGCCCCTAGCGTGCCCGCCGCCCCTTCAGCGCCGCGCCGGCCACTAGCGTACCTTGCTGGCCCCTAGCGTGCCTGCCGGCCCCTCGCGCACCTCGTCGGCCCCTAGCGTGCCCGCCGCCCCTTAAGCGCCGCGCCGCCCCCCCCCCCCCCCCCCCCCCCCTCCCCCCCTTGCGTACCAAGCCGGCCCCTAGCGCGTCGTGCTGGCCCCTTAGTGCCCCGCCGGCCCCTCGCGCCTCGTCGACCCCTCGCGCACCTGCCTGGCCCCTCGCGCACCCGCCCGGCCCATGGCGCGCCTCGTCGGCCCTTTGCGCTCGCCCGCCCCTCACGCGCCCGCCAGTTCCTCGCGTACGTTGCCGGCCCCTCCCATACCCGCCGGCCCCTACGCGCCTTGCCGGCCCCTTCGCGCCTTGCCTGCCCCTTCACGCCTAACCGGCCCCATCGCGCCTAGTTGGCCCTTCGCGCCTTGCCAGCCCTAGCCGCCCCGCCGGCCCCTTGAGCGCCCACTGTCCCTCGCGCGCCACCCAGCCCCAACGCTCCGCTGGCCCTTTGTGCCCTGCCAGCTCTGCGCGCCTCGGGCCCTGCGCGCCTCGGGCCCTCCTCGGCCTTCAGCCCGATCTTCTCGCCAAAGAGTCCTGCCAATGTGCTGCCATGCCACTGAGTACCTGTGCCGCTGTGTCGCCGTTCAGCTGGTCCCCCATGACGCAGTGCCTCCGTGACGATGTGCCGCTGATGTTGTATGATGGCGGATGCCGTACTTCTCCTGGACGCGGAGGGGCACGCGATCGACTTCGCCGCCTGGCGTGTTGATCTTCGCCGGCACCTGACAGGTCGCCAGGATGGGCACTCCTTGGCTATGCATGTTGATGGCTTGCTTCCCTGCCCCCCCAGGCCTGATCCCCTCCCTGCTGACCCCACCACTGCTGAGATTGAGGTCTTTTCTGCTACTATGCTCGCTTGCGCTGTCTGGGATTCTCGCAATGCTGTAGCGCAGCTCGCCATTAGTCATGTGCTTCCCCTGTCTGAGCGTCCGCGCTTCACTGATGTCGTGAACGCCAAGGATTTTCTAGATGCAGTAGTTGCGCGCTACTCCACACCCGCCTCTGCCTTTGCTGGCCGCTTGATCCTCCCCGTGCTATTCCCCGATCATTCTGCTTTCCCCACTGTCGCTGACCTCGCCACTCACCTCCGTGCACTAGAGACTAGCTACCGCGCCGCTAGCACTGCCGCCCACCTTACTGCCTTCCCCTCACCGTTCTACGCTACCCTGTACCTTATTGCCATGCGCCTGCCTGACCGCTTAGCCACTGTCCGCGACCACTTCCTTAGCCAGCACCCTGGTGACCTCACCCTGACCGCCTTTGTCACTGCCCTGTCTAAGATAGAGACTCGCCAGCGCACTAACGCTCAGTCGAGCGGTGTTGCGGCAGTCCCTATCTTTCAGGGCTGTGCTCCCTCCCAGTGCACGTACGCTATCGTTTCCTCCGCGGTCGCTATGGCTGCCCCTGTCCCTGAGACCGCAGCTGCGGCCTTCCCGCAGCAGCGATAGCGTCGGGGCCGTCGCGGTCCCAAGGGAGGGCGTGGTGGTGGCGCTGGTGGTGGTAGTGGTGGTGGCGAGGAGGTTGGGGTTGGGGCTGGTGTCCAGGAGCAGAAGCAGCCACAGCAGATGCAGCAGCAGTAGTCGCATCAGCAGCAGCAGCAGCGGTGGGCCCACCTCCCACCGGGGTGGCCAGGTGCCCCTGGAGGTGGTGGCCGCAGTGGCGGCCCTCGCAGCTCGGCGTCTACCGGTGGTTTCGGTGCTGTGAGCTGCCAGTACCAGCTCCAGACCGGGCCCCTCTGTGGCACTGTGTGCCGCCGCCCGCACCCGACCGCCCGCTGCTTCCGCCGCCTCGACGACCTCTTCAATCACCGCTTCGGCACGGCCACGAACCTCCCCGAGTGGCCCAGTCTGCTGCGCCACGGTGTGCCTGTTTTTGACATAGACATGGATCAGATTAGTTCAGCCCTGCACTCTCTGTATGCTGACGCTTCTAGTGTGTCCGGATCTTATTACCCTGTGTTCTCTAGCTTAGGCGTGCACCTGTGTGTAGTACAGACTCCCCTGCTGCGTCAGGCGTAGGACCGTTTGCTTTCTCTAGCCTAGGCTCTACACTCGCTCCTCCTTTGTCTGCCGCTACTGCTTCGCTGTCCTTCACACTTGAGTTCATTGCGTCTGCCTGCTTCTTCCGCGACCACGCCATACTCACGCCGCTTGCCGCACCTGCCGCTGTCGCACTTGTTGAATCCTCTTCTGGTCCTGTCGTTGCTTGCAGCTACACTACCCTTCCCTGTCTAGCGGTTCCCTCGGGCTCCCTTACAGGCCTGCAAATCCCTTCGTTCTCCAAAAACTTAGTTGGTGTCGGCTGTCTTCACGACCTCGGTGTCACCACTACGTTCCCCAGTCACGAGCGGTACGCTGTCTGTACCGAGGCCGCTTCAGGCTCCCCCCTTGCGACGTTTGCGCTGGACACTTCTTCCCCCCCGGGTGGGGCGTCCTCCCCGGGTCCTGTGTCTACCCAGCTCACTGCTGCATGCTGGTGTCGGTCGCTCACTCACCCATCGCTTCTGTGGCACCACCGCCTAGGTCACCCCGCACTCCCGCGTCTTCGTCACATGTCCCAGCACCGTCTCGTCCTAGGTCTCCCTGCGTCGCTTCCTGCCCTCCTTCCCTCGCCTGCGACGCCATGCACGCCCTTCATCGAGGGCCGGTTGCGCCGTACTCCTCACTCCTCCTCACTTCGCCCTTCCACCGCACCCCTCTAGACCCTGCACCTGGACGTTTGGGGCCTAGCCCCCGTCCCTAGACCGCGTCGCGAGCGCTACTTTCTAGTGCTCGTGGACAACTACACGCGCTACACTACGGTGTTTCTCTTGGAGTGGAAGGCCGACGTGCCTGACGTTCTTGTCCCGTGAGTCGTAGCTGCACGCCTCCACCGCGGTCTCCCTATGCTGTGTCTCCACTCTGACCGTGGCGGCGAGTTCGCCTCTGGTCGGCTTGGACAGTTCTGTCGTGCAGAGGGCATCACCCAGCCGTACACCCTACCGGACTTCCCGCAGCAGAATGGGGTTGCTGAGTGACGCATCGGTTTGGTCATGGAGGTGGCTCGTACCTCCATGATTCATGCCGGTGCACCCCATTTTCTGTGGCCGTTCGCCATTCGCTACGCTGCTCACCAGCTTAACCTCTGGCCGCGCTCCCAGCGGCCGCACGTTTCGCTGACCCTTCTTTGGACTGGGTTCCCTGGTGACGCGTCTGCGTTCCACGTCTGGGGCTGCCTCGCTCACGTTCATGCCTCTGGCATGGACAAGCTCACTGCTCGCACTGTCCCCTGTGTCTTCCTGGGCTTCACCTTTGACTCGTCTGACTAGCACTTTTACCACCCGCCGTCTCACCGCTTCTTTCACTCTCGTGACGCCACTTTTGATGATACTGTCTACTTTTCCCACTGTTTTCCCCACAGAGGTCTCCCGGTTTCCTGTCCCCTGTTTCTGGTTCCCACTCCCCCGGTAGCCCCTGCTCACCTTCCTCCCCATCCTGCTCCGTCTGGTGTGTCTCACGTCACTCCCCTCCCGTCAGTTGTCCTGGTCGAGGAGTCAGCTGACTCTGGTGGCCCCGCGGCGCAGTTCTTGCCGCCTGTCTCTCCCCCGGTGTCTCCTCCTCTGCCATCGCAGTCGCCGCCGCAGCAGCTGCCATTGCAGCCGCCGCAGGAGCAGCCGCAGCAGCCGTCGTTGCCGCTGCAGCAGCAGCAGCCGTTCGTGGACTATGGGGATGGTGGCGTTGAGGAGGGTGCTAGTCCTAGGGTTCCTGTCGTGGCTTGTCCTGGCGGGCTCGGGGGTGGCACCGGTGCTAGAGAGGGTTCTCGCTCTGGGGGTGCTGGAGTGGAGTGTTCCGGAGGTAGCCGTGGTGCAGCGGGCAGTCCAGTTGTCAGTGTCGAGCAGCAGCAGCAGCAGCAGTCGCCGCCGGTATCTGCCCTTCGCCTGCTCGGCCTTCCCTCCCCTGACCGCTCGCCTGCACCTCCCCCGCCACCTCCTCCCCTTCCTGTCCACAATCCTGTGTTTCCTCCGCCGGACTCGTCCTCGGCTCGTTTCCCACCTCGTTCCCCTCCTGTTACTCCTCCTCTGTCTTCTGACCCGACGCCTCCGTCTCACGTCTGGTCTCGCCGTCTCTCGTGTTCGGCGTTCTCACCCTATGTTCCTTCGTTCCCACGCGTCTTGTCCTCCCCTCCTGCCTTTGCCTCCTCCATCGCCACTCGTTGTCGCACCTCTCCCTCTGTCTGACTGCCTTTGTGCCGCTCGTCCTCTTGTTCCTCGGATTTTTGCCTCCCTAGTTATCGAACCGTCTGTGCTTGTCTTCAGTCTTGACGCTCTGGTCGCTGCTGTTGCTGACTTCGCCTCCACCCATAGCCTTGACTACGCCACCACTCTGGTCTCTGACCCTGTCCGTCCTCCGTCCATCGGGGGTGCTCATGCCCTTGGCAGTAACGTCCTAGAGGACAGGCAATATGAGCTTGCTTTCCTGTCTGAGGCTGCTCCCCATCTCTGCTCCATGCTGCTAGTCCCTGAGGGTGACCCAGACGCCTTTGACATCCCGACCTCTCGCACTTACACTGAGGCGACCTCGGGACCCTGGGCCTCTCAGTGGATAGCTGCCATGGAGCAGGAGATGGCATCTCGGAGATCCATCGGCACTTACATTGACGCAGTTCCGCCACCTGGGGTGAACGTAGTCGATGGCCGGTGGCTCTTCAAGGTGAAGCGGCCCCCTGGAGAGCCGCCTGTGTTCAAGGCGCGCCTTGTGGCTAGAGGTTTCAGTCAGCGCGAGGGTGTGGACTTCTTTCAGACCTTCGCTCCGACCCCGAAGATGACTACTCTTTGGGCGCTGCTATACGTAGCAGCACTACGTGACTACGAGCTCCACTCCCTCGAATTCTCCACTGATTTTCTTCAGGGCAGCCTACACAAGCAGGTCTACCTACGGCGTCCACAGGGGTATACCGGTACCTTCCCTGCTGGGACCCAGTGGCTCCTCCGGCGCCCTGTCTACGGCATGCGACAGGCGCCTAGTGAGCGGCACGACATGCTGTGTGCTACGCTAGCTGACCTGTGGTTCTTTCCGTCCTTTGCAGACCCCTCGCTCTTCGTTCGTGCAGGCCAGACTCCGTTATACATCCCTGTCTACATAGACGACCTGGTCTTCACTATTGCAGACAAAGACGCGCTGGCCTCTTATACATCCGTTGGGCGATTATCACGAGTCGGCATTGTCGGTGGCGAAACTGTCGAGGTCAATCTGATGGACATCTCTAGTTTGAACGGCTGAGGATGACTTTAGTTTTGCAGTATAATGCTCGATGCCAGCTCATCGCACCTCGCCAACCTGATGCGCGCCTCGGGCTTTGTGCGCCCTGCTCGGCCTACCGCTCGGTCTTCCCGCCGGAGAGTCTTGCCGCCGTTCCGCTCAGTACCTGTGCCACTGTGCCGCCATGTAGCTGTGCCGCTGTGCCGCCATGCTGCTGTGCCGCCGTGCTGCCGTGACGCTGTGCCGCCATGTCGCTGTGCCACCGTAGAGCTGTGACGCTGAGGTTGCACGATGGCGGACGCCGTAATCCGCTTGGACGCGGAGGGGCACGCGATCGACTTCGCCACCTAGCTTGTCGATCTTCGCCATCACCTAACAGGTCAGTGCTAGGATGGGCACTCCCTGGCTATGCATGTTGATGGCTTGCTTCCCCGGCCCCCGGCGCCTGATCCGCTCCCTGCTGATCCCACCACTGCTGAGCGTGAGCTCTCTTATGTTGCTACGCTTGCTAGCACTGTCTGGGATTCCCGCGATGCTGTAGCTCAGCTCGCCATTAGTCATGCGCTTCCCCTCTCTGAGCATCTGCGCATCACTGCTGTCGCAAACGCTGAGGATTTCCTAGATACAGTAGTTGCGTGCTACTCCATACCCGCCTCCGCCTCTGCTAGCCGCTTGATCCTCCCCATGCTATTCCCTGATCTTTCCGCTTTTCCCACTATCACTGACCTCGCCACTCACCTCTGTGCACTAGAGACTAGCACTGTTGCCCTGCTCACTGCCTTCCCCCCACCGTTATGCGCTACCCTGTACCTTATTGCCATGCGCCTGCCTGACCGCTTAGCCGGTGCCGCCTATCACTTTCTCAGCCAGCACCCTGGTGACCTCATCCTGACCGCCTTTCTCACTGCCATTTCTGAGATAGAGAATCGCCAGCGCACTATCGCTCGGTCGAGCGGTGCTGCGGTAGTCCCTATCTTTCAGGGCTGTGCTCCCTCCCAGTGCACGTACACTGACATTTCCGCCGCGATCGCTACGGCTGCCCCTGCCCCTGAGACCGAAGCTGCGGTGTTACCGCAGCTATGGAGTTCCCGCAGCAGCGACAGCGTCGAGGTCGTCACTGCCCCAAGGGAGGACGTGGTGGTGGCACTGGTGGTGGTAGTGGTGGTGCTGACGAGGTGGTTGGGGCTGGTGTCCGTGAGCAGTAGCAGCCGCAACAGACGCAGCAGCAGCAGTCACAGGAGCAGCAACAGCCGTGGGCCCGCCTCCCGCCAAGGTGGCTAGGAGCCTCTGGAGGTGGTGGCCACGGTGGCGGCCCTCGCAGCTCGGCGTCTACTGGAAGATTCAATGCTATGAGCTGCCAGTACCAACTCTAGACTGGGCCCCTCCGTGACACTGTGTGCCGCCGCCCGCACCCGACCGCCTGCTACTTCCGCCGCCTCAACGACCTCTTTAGTCACCGCATCGGCCCAGCCCCGGACCTCCCTGACTGGCACAGTCTGCTGCAACACGGTGTGCCTGTTTTTTAGTTAGAAATGGATTAGATGTGCTCTGCCCTGCATGCTAACGCTTCTAGTGTGTCCGGATCTTATAACCTTGTGTTCTCTAGCTTAGGCGTAGCACCTGTGTGTAGTACAGAATCCACTGCTGCGTCCGGCGTAGGACCGTTTGCTTTGTCTAGACTAGGCTCCACACTCCCTCCTCCTTCGTCTGCCGCTACTGCTTCGATGTCCTTCACACTAGACTCCGGTGCATCTGCCTGCTTCTTCCATGACCACGCCACACTCACGCCGCTTGCCATGCCTACCGCTGTCACACTTGCTGACCCCTCTTCTAGTCCTATCGTTGCTCGCAGCTACACTACCCTTCCCTGTCCAGCGGTCCTGTCGGGTTCCCTTATAGGTCTGCACATCCCTTCGTACTCTAGGAACCTAGTTGGTGTTGGCTGTCTTCAGGACCTCGGCGTCACCACTACATTCCCTGGTCACGAGAGGTACGCTATCTGTACTGAGGCCGCCTCGGTACGCTACCTTGCGACATTCCCCCGGGACCCGGTGTCTGGCCTGTTTACACTGGACACTTCTTCCACCCCGGTTGGTGCGTCCTCCCCGGGCCCGGCGTCTACCCAGTTCGCTGGGGCTTGCTCGTGTCAGTCGCTCACTCACCCGTCGCTTCTGTGGCACCACCGCCTAGTTCGCCCCGCACTCCCGCGTCTGCGTCACATGTCCCAGCACCGTCTCGTCCTAGGTCTCTCTGCGTTGCTCCCTGCCCTCCCTCCCTTGCGTGCGTTGCCGTGCACTCCTTGTATTGAGGGCCAGCTGCGCCGTGCCCCTCATTCCTCCTCGCTTTGCCCTACCACCGCGCCACTCCAAACCCTGCACCTTGACGTTTGGGGCCCAGCCCCTATCCCCGTACCGCGTCGCGAGCACTACTTTCTCGTGCTTGTCGACGACTACACGCGCTACACCATGGTGTTTCCCCTGGAGCGGAAGGCCGACGTGCCTGGCATTCTTATCCCGTGGGTCGTCGGTGTGCGCCTCCACTGCGGTCTCCTTGTACTATGTCTCCACTCCGACCATGGCGGCGAGTTCGCCTCTAGTCAGCTTGGACACTTCTGTCGTGCGGAGGGCATCACCCAGTCATACACCCTATCAGAATCCCTGCAGCAGAATGGGGTCGCTGAGCGACACATCGGTTTGGTCATGGAGGTGGCTCGTACCTCCATGATTCATGCAGGTGCACCTTATTTTCTGTGGCCGTTCGTCGTTCGCACGCCGCTCACCAGCTTAACCTATGGCCATGCTCCAAGCAGCCGCAGGTTTCGCCGACCCTTCTTTGGACTTGGTTCCCTGGTGACGCGTCCGCGTTCCACGTCTTGGGCTGCCTCGCTCACGTTCATGCCTCTGGCACAGATAAGCTCACTGCCCACACTGTCCCCTGTGTCTTCCTTGGTTTCCCCCTTGACTCGTCCGACTGGCATTTTTACCACCCGCCGTCTCACTGCTTCTTTCACTCATGTGACGCCACTCTCGACTAGTTTGTCTCCGTTTACCACCGCTTTCCCCACAGAGGTCTCCCGGTTTCCCCTCCCCTGTTTTTGGTTCCCACTCCCCTGGTAGCCCCTGCTCACCTCCCTCCCCATCTTGCTTCGCTTGGTGTGTCTCACGTCACTCCCCTCCCGTCGGTTGTCCTGGTCGAGGAGTCGGCTGACTCTGATGGCCTCGCGGCGCCGTTCTTGCCCTCTGCCTCTCCCCCGGTGTCTCCTCCTCCGCCGTCGCAGCTGCCGCCGCAACAGCCGCCGCAGCCGTCGTCGCAGCCGCAGCAATCGCCGTCGCAGTAGCCGCCGCAGCTGTCGTCGCAGCCGTAGCAGCAGCAGCCGCCACTGCCGCAGCAGTCGCCACCGCCGCAGCAGCAGCAGCCGTCCATGGACTCTGGGGGTGCTGGCGTTGAGGAGGGTGCTAGACATGCGGTTCCTGTCGTGGCTTGTCCCGGCAGGCCTGGGGGTGGCACCGGTGCTGGCGAGAGTTCTCGCTCTAGGGGTGCTAGAGTGGAGTGTTTCGGTGGTAGCCGTGGTGCAGCTGGCGGTCCAGGTGTTGGCATCAAGCAGCAGCAGCAGCAGTTGCCGCCGGTGTCCGCCCTTCGCCTGCTTGGCCTTCCCTCCCCTAACCGCTCGCCTGCGCCTCCCCTAACCCCTCCTTCTCATCCTGTCTACGGCCCTTTGTTCCCTCCGCTGGACTCATCTCCGGCTCGTCCTCCCCCACTTTCCCCTCTTTTGTCTCCTGCTCTGTCTCCTGACCCGAATCCTCCGTCTCACGTCTGGTCTCGCCGTCCCTCTTGTGCTCGTCCTGTCTCTCCTAATCAGTGTTCTCACCCTATGTTGCTTCGTTCCCATGCGTCTCGTCCTCCCCTCCTGCCTTCGCCTCCTCCGTCGTTGCTTGTTGTCGCGCATCCCCCTCTGTCTGACTACCTTCATGCCACTCGTCCTCTTGTTCATCGGGTCCTTGCCTCCCTCGTTACTGACCCGTCTGTACCTGTCTCCAGTCTTGACGCTCTTGTCGCTGCTGTCGCTGACTTTGCCTCTGGTCTCTGACCATGTCTGTCCTCCGTCTGTCTGGGGTGCTCCTGCCCTTGGCAGTTATGTCATAGAGAGCAGGTAGTACGAGCTTGCTTTCCTGTCCGAGGCCGCTCCCCATGTCTGTTCCATGCTGCTAGTCCCTGAGGGTGACCAAGACGCCCTTGACATCCCGACCCCTCGCACTTACGCTGAGGCAACCTCGGGACCCTAGGCCTCTCAGTGGATAGTCGCCATGGAGCAGGAGATGGCATCTTGGAGATCCATCGACACCTACACCGGCACCTACCTTCAAGGTGAAGCGCCCCCCTGGAGAGCCGCCTATGTTCAAGGCGCGCTACGTGGCTAGAGACTTCAGTCAGCGTGGGGTGTGGACTTCTTTCAATCCTTCGCCCCGACCCCAAAGATGACTACTCTTCGGGCGCTGCTACACGTAGCAACATATCGATACTAGGAGCTCCACTCACTTGACTTCTCCACTGCTTTTTTGTTCTCACTTGTTTCTAGTCATTCTGCTATTCTAATATAGAGATCCTCTGGGAAGGGTTACATGCCTCTATGCCTGTAAGGAAATTCCCTTTTCCTTACTAAGCTCGACTACAGCGCGTACACTCTCAACTCGCAGAAGTCCAAGCTCGGCCAACTTCTTCTGTCCCGAACCATTTCGTGGACCCAAACCTAGACGTGCAGCATTCTTTGGCTTTAGTCAACCGGACCACCCCAACCTGTTCGTATGGTTCTCGGCTAGCTCTGTTCGTGCCTATAAATACCTAGGCCCTCATTTGTATCGACACTCTTGAATCACGACGCCTTTATTACACAATCGGTTATTACTGTGCTTAATTCATAACAGCTGATATCAGAGCTCTGTTCCTACCCGCTTAGTCTTCCGTAGAGTAGTCTATTTATACCGGGAGAATACTCGACAGAATAGAGGGTTGGCCAGCGGTTGGTAGGCGAGCTTGTTAAAGCTCCTCCAACTAGAAGCGTGTGCACCCTCGGATCTGTCAGGTAAAATTTCCAGCATGTCTACCACGCCTGAAACCTCTGCCCGTCGTAGTGTTAGGAACGTGACTCCGGAGGAGTTTGACAAGTTGCAAGCCAGGGCGGCTACGCTGACGATACTGTAGGCCCAGCTTCAACAACTCGCCGATAAGTTCGAGTCGCTGGGAAGCGAAGTGCAGACGCTGCACAACGAAAACTCGTCGCTTCGCCAGACGCGGGATAAAACGTGTCAGGGGCTGCCTGTTACTCGAGACGAAGATGATGCGAGCGCAGCGAGGGCGTCGGCGACACCTGAAGCAGTTGAAGAAGTCCACAGTGAGCCGTGGGCGGCCATTAAAATCAAACCACCGATGCCTCCGCCGTTCAACCCGAACGACAGGACAACTACAGTGAGCGAGTGGATGTTCGCCATGGAAATCTTCTTCACGGCAGCAAGTATTAATGACAACGCATTACGTGTCAACTTGGCTGTGTTGCTGCTGAGGGGACCGGCACTCGACTGGTGGCGCATGCATCTAGACAAGGGAGGAGCCCCTGTAGGGAATCAACGGGCGGTAGATGGGGAGCACCGTTCATCAATGGCGGAGGAAGAACCGATCTTTGGGTCGGCCACGATCCGCACGTGGAAAGCGTGGCGCGAAGTGTTGAAGGGCAGATTCGAGCACATATCCATGCGCGAAAATGCTCGCACAAAGCTTCGGATGTGGAGACAGTTGGGCTCTGTCCAAGAATACATGGCGTCGTTTCTGGCAATCTGCGACCAAATCGGAGGGCTTAGCGAAGACGAGCGCATCGATTGCTATGTGGGTGGTCTCAAGCCGGAGACTCAGCAAGAGATCGTCTTCCGAGCCCTGGCGACATTCAACGAAATAGTTCGCATACCAGACGCGCTAGACGCATGGCATGGACTCGCAAGAGCGGGTTTGCAAGAGGGAAATCGCTTTTGAGGCCAGCCCCAACACACATCAATCAACGGCGTGGACGTGTTTGCAGCCCGAGTATTTTCGGGAACTTGCTTCCGCAGCAATCAGCCGGGTCATATGGTGAGGGACTACCCGCAGCTGAAGAAGAACTTAGCTAACGACAAGAAGCAGTCAAGAAATGGAGATCGTCAGTAGCAGATGGGCCACCTACTAACTTGACTGCATCGCCTAAACGCCACCTGCCCCACCAGGTCATATTGCCGATTTGGGCTATCGACCATTCCTGGCTTAATAAGAGGGGTGAACCGGTTGATCGCCTTGTGCTGGTTGAAGGAAGTGTTGGCAACACCCGCATCAAAATATTCGTTGATGGCGGGGCGAGCCACTGTTTGATGGACGTGACAAAGGCGAAAAGATTTCGATTGCAGCTGGAGCTCTGCATGCCTAAAATCGACGAGAGATTGGTTGACGGCACACCACTAGCAATTCTGAAGAGGGTACCTCATGTGCGAGTAACATGCGGCGAAAATTTCAGTTTCACGACGAAGATGCTGGCGACAACTTTGGAGGGCTGCGACATGCTGCTGGAATGCGATTGGCTGTGCGAATACAACCCGAGCATTGACTGGCGGACGGGCGATTGTCGCATCAAATGGAGTGGCGAGTGGCGACGACTACCCAAGTGGAGCTGTCAAGATTCAACCACATCGACGGTCAGCGCAGTAACGATTAAGCGAGCCATGATTTGAGGGGTGCAGCTGTATGCCGTTTGATGGATCGCATCAACGGCTGTCGACACGCCGACCGACATCGACAGACTCTGTGCAGCTATCCTGGATGACTTGGCGATGGTGATTCGGAAACACACCGACATTTTTCCAGACGACCTACCGGAGGGTTTGCCACCTGAGCGAGCACATGACCACAAAATCGAACAGGAGCCCGGCGCGCAGCCTACCGTTCAGACTCAATGGCGGCTGACTCAGCCAAAGCTGGATGAGCTTCGAAGCCAGCAGGACTACCTGTTTGAGAAAGGTTTCGTTTGCCCCAGCACATCACCATTTGCAGCTCCAATACTGTTCACCCCAAAGAAAGATGGCGGTCTACGAATGTGTATTGACTACCGCACCTTGAACCAGGTTACCATCAAGTCTCGCTATCCTATCCCGTGTGCCGACGAACTCATCGACCAACTTCGCGGATCCAAATTCTTCTCGAAAATTAACCTGCAAGGCAGTTACCACCAGATCTGCGTGAACGAATCTGACTGCTACAAGACGGCATTTCGGACCCGGTACGGGAGTTACGAGTACACGATTATGCCTTTTGGCTTAACAAGCATGTCGTTTACTAAGGAAGTGGTCTCAGGCAGTGGCTAAGCGGTCAAGCAGGCGCATGGCAATAAGGTACAGGGTAGCAGAGAACGGTGGGGGGAGGGCAGTGAGCTGGACGGCAGTGCTAGCAGCACGGTAGCTAGTCTCTAGTGCACGAGATCAGCAACAGTGGGGAAAGCAAAGAGGTCGGGGAAGAGCATGGGGAGGATCAAGCGGCCAGTTGAGGCGGAGGCAAGCATAGAGTAGCATGCAACTACTGCATCTAGGAAGGCTTTGGCGTTTGCTACAGCAGTGAAGCGGGGGCACTCAGATAGGGGAAGCGCATGACTAATGGCAAGCTGTGCTACAGCATCGCAAGAATCCCAGACAGCACGAGCGAGAGCAGCAGCAGCAAAGGCCTCACTCTCAGCAGTGGTGGGGTCAGCAGGGAGGGGATCAGGCGCGGGGGGGCGGGGGAGCAAGCCATCAACATGCATAGCCAGGGAGTGCCCATCCTAGCGCTGACCTGTCAGGTGCCGGCGAAGTTCAACAAGGAAAGCGGCGAAGTCGATCACGTGCCCCTCCATGTCCAGGCGTAGCATGGCATCCGCCATCACGCAACCTCAGCGGCATCGGGACACAGCGGCACAGAGACACAGCAGCTCAGGGACACGGGTACTCAGCTGCACGGCGGTGCAGCGGCGTGGCTGCAGGATTCTCCGGAACGGAGACTGAGTGGAAGTCCGAGGAGGGCGCAAGAGGGCCGGTGAGCGCGTGAGGAGCCAGCGGACGCGCAAGGGGCCGAGGCGCACGAGGGGCCGGCCAGGCGTGCGAGAGGCCGAGCAGGTGCGGGAAGGGCCGGCGTGTAGAGAGGGGTCGGCAAGGCGTGTGGGGCCGGCGGTGCGCAGGAGGGGCCAGCTTGGCGGTAGGGGCCGGCTAGGCGGTAGGAGCCGGCTAGGCGAGAGGGACCGGCTAGGCGCAAGGGGCCGGCTAGGCGTTAGGGGCTGGCTACGGCGCGAGAGGGGGCGGCAAAGCACGAGGGTCCCGCTAGGCACGAGGGGCCGGCTACGGCGCGAGAGGGGCCAGCTAAGCGCGAGGGGCCGGCTAGGCGCGAGGGGACGGCGGGCACGCTAGGGGCTGGCGGACATGCTACGGGCCGGCGAGGCGCGGTAGGCTAGGGCGCGGGGCGGAAGTGGGTGGGTGGACCTAACCTATTCTGATACCATGTTAGAATACTAGAATGGATTAGCAAGAAGTGGAAACAAGGGAGATATAGGGTTTGGGTTGTACTCTCTAAGAACGCATACCTATTCTAGCCTATAACTTCCATAAGTTGACAGTGGATGTATAAATATGGTATGGACCCCAAGCATACAAGAGGATGGAGAAAAGGAGCTTAACTTTTGCGAAGTTAACTAATCTAGACACATCCATCTAAATACTGGCAATCTTAACACTTAGCCACTTCAGTGAGTTACACATGGCCTTTTCGACGCATGTACTAAAGTTGGAGACAAGACAACTCTGAAGAAACCCGCATTTTTCTAGGGTGCGAGCAATCCACAGCCCCGTTCCACCAACTGCTAACACTTCAAGTCCAGCAACTTGAACCATTCAGACCAGAGCCCAACGCAGCCATGAACTGCTAGTGCTGCTGAGTGCTCTCAGCCCGCCTGGAGGCAATTCTTTGCTCAGCAGCCCAGGCAAACACAGATTTCACCGGGTTTTTGGCTGCTTGCTGCTGCTGCTGCTGCCAGTCTTGATTCAACATGCCTGTCGACGGCAATGCTTTCTCATAGCCATCCCCCAAGAGCGCCTCTCCACCAGGGACGACGGGGCACGAGGGGGCGCGCCTATGGCGAGGATAACGGCCCGTGCCACTGGAGGCGGTTCGCGGGGAGGAGAGTGGCGAGATCGCGCGGGGAGAGACGGCCGACGTCACAGCGTACGACGCATGGCTGCTTGCACTTTCCGTTGCTTGTCCTACTTGTCCCACCTGCCTGCTGCTTCCTTGGATTGGCCGAGGGCTTCTAGGGGGAGGAGTAAGATTCCGACTTTTACTAGCAACGGCATTATCTACCGGCGACCCTGCCGCTCCTGGTGACTGTGGGTCTGGCTGTCTATAGATGAAGGTGCCGCCTCTCTGCCAGATCAGCGCCGTCATTGCGTCTTTCCAGAGCACCGCCGTGTCTTTCTCGCCGAGGGCATGCGCGCTCCGCGACCGGCGGAGCAATCGGCGGAAGGCCTACATCCCAAAATTCCTGAAACCCATTCTGCCCTTTGGAGTGTGGGACACCCGTGGGTAGCCTCACCCTAGACTACCCAAAGTTCCACACAAGACCCCTCGGGGTTACCTACGGGTAGTGGCGACGCGCACGACACTCGCGAAATTCTCGTCACTCGTAGGGTCCGACCAGCCAATAGGGTGCAAGCTCAGTTGGAGGTTGGGCCCAGACCAAGTCGCTAGCCGAGCCTGAGCCCTCAGACTAGACTTGACCCAAGAAGCGAATTTCATGTAGAAGCGTGTCATATGATGGACAGAACAAGAGAATGGCGTTTGTCTTTTGACGAAACGTGTATAACGGGGTTTGACAGTGATGGGTGAGCCTCGATTGGCTGACCAATAAATGCATCGTTACGTTTATACCCATTGGTCGATTTCTCGACTTATCCAAGTTTGAGCGAACCTCCTGGCTTTGTGTGTACACCCAAAAAATTGTAGGGCGTGCTCGGCGCCTTGGGATTCAAGTACAGAATACTAGGGGCCATCAGCTCTCAACACATGTGATGTGAAACAGCTTCCTTTAGTGTCTCTTTTGGTATGAACTTTGCCTCCATTCAGCTCACTGGATACGACCCAGATAACAACACCCAACTGTGACAACAAATCCCAGTCACACATATACTATAGACTCAGCCCAAAACCTATCAACTTTCACAGTTTGTCACTTATGCTTGTCTACGTTCTTCCCGCGCGAGCATTTTACTTAGAAAGAAATGCACCCAACGCTGCGTGGTATGCTTTTCTCAGCTACGTAAACTATTGCAACTGTCTAATCCTTGGTATCGCCATGCATTTCCCCCCATGCTCTTCCTCGTGTGTGCTTGTTCTGCTTAAAGCTTCGTGACGCGCATTCGGGCTGAAGGGTGCGGGCAACGAGCAGTGGCCATAGTCGAAGCAAGCAAAACACATCTTCCAAACGGGTATGTCAGACATGTTTCGTGGCAACATCGTCCCGAGCCAGCCTGTTGCTTTTGTTCGGGTTTTCTATTCCTATGAGCATAATATTTTTCCATCTTCCTCCCGTACTTTCCCTCCTTACCATTCCCCTAGGCCTTTCGCGCATCTTCTCGCAGTGCACGTCGGGCGCGTGAGCTTCTTGCGATGCATGTGGGGCGGGACGCACGAGCTACTCACGGTGCACGACAAGCGGGATGTGTGAGCTTCTCGCGGTGCTCGCCGCGCGTCCCTATCAAGCTCAAGTGGCTCCTCGCCGTATTCAGGTAGGGTTGTAGCACTTTCTTATTGCCCCCCTTGTGTCCGGATCCTACTCGTCATCCCCCTCCCCCCCCCCCCGCCCGCCCTCCTTGCGTCCTTCTTGCCGCACTATGTTTCCCCCCAGCTTTGACTGGCAACTTTTTCCATGCTCTTTACCTTACAGCCTTTGTCTCCCCTCCTTTCCTCATCATCCTCATTGTCCCCCCCTCCCATCCCCCCCTCCCCCTCCCCTCCCTGTATAGCTGGTCTTCATTCGTTGGTAATTTTGTGCAACGGCCATGGGGTAAGTGGACGTCTGCGTGGAATTGCTTTGAACCCAGACTTACGCGGGCCTGTGCAAGGGTGGATGCAGGCCACTCTTTCACACCTGATATTGTGCTTGACAATGTTCGTGTGTGCAGCGAACGGCTACTACCAGCCAGATGGCCATGCACCAGCGGTGCTTGTGTAGGCTGGGAAAGAGGTGCTGGTGGTATGCGTAGGCAAGCTTAGCTAATACGCCATCTGCGCAAAACTCTAGGTAATTGCAGCTAAATTAACCACCTTGTTTTGCATGCTTTGTGTTGTGATAAAACTGATTCTAATGGCGATAAGCTAAGCTTTTGTAACAATTATATGTGCGTAATAAGGAGTTTCACAACGCCTCGAAACGAAGTCGCCCTCAGTGCTACAGTAAAGTCATGAATACAGACAGGCCTGTTAATGTAGTGGTTGTGCTACTATCGAGGTAAGTAGTTAAACAGTTGATATGTTGAGTGTAGTCATATTTCGTATCGGGGCGCCGGTGATGAGGATTGAGTGTGCTATTGTTTTGCGCATGTTCTCGCGCAAGTGTACTCAACCACAAACGCGTTCACAGTTTGACGGGGATAAGAACCGCTCAAAAGGTCCACATCACGTTCCCCCCGACACACCCGAAGGTGACAAGTTGGTGTCGCGAGGGTGACATCACGAGGGAATCCCGAGGGTCACCTCGAAAGGCATTCTGGCCACTGGTTTTCCCGAGGTGACCTAGTCGGAAGCCCAAAGGTTTCCCCCAGGCGCGAAACCCCAAGGTCACTTGTGGTAGTCTTGGGGGTAACATTTTGCCACCCTAATTTTTGGGATGTGCCGCCAGGCCTCTGCGAGGATGGCCTCGCCAGTAGCACTCCGTTGCGCGTGCCTGCTGCCGCGCTCACCGGCAGAGCCGCCAAGCTCCCCCTCGTCCACCCCCCCCGCTCCCACTAGTACTCCCCGGGCCAGTGATTGTAACGATGGCATGCGCTTGAGCCGCTGCTGCGCGTGGATGTGCGCGAGGGTGTTTCCGAACGTGGGCTCGCGCGCACGATTCCACATCACCAAAATCAGTTGTCCCAAAAATATCCGAGAACAGACATTCCAGGCAGAAACAGGTGTCTTTTCGGAATGGCGTTTCGGACAGTTTTCCTAATGAAGGTATGATGCTAGCGGGGCGGAACCCGGACACTTTTGGGGTGGCTCTCGGAATGGAAACAGTCAGAGAACTGGCCCTGAAGTGTCTGTACAGTGTTCACTATGCATCGCATAAACTGTTCAAACCATCCTTGCTAGTAGCTCTCTTTTTTTTTATACAAGTCATGCTACAATGAAACACTTTATTATACAAGAAAAACCTTATATACCAATTTCTGTGGAATAAAAAAAACGCATAATGCGAGTAGCAAAAGTCTGAACCTGCATTTTTTGCTAGAGCATGCCAATGAAAGCCGTGCAAAAGACATGAGGCAAAGAAAGCGTCATAAATTCGATAAGCACAAGAGGGGGAAATGTTGACATATAGGGGTAAAGGCCAATTCTGAATGGAAAATGACCATCATTAACACGAAGCAATGGGGCACTGGAGCGTGGGCAGATTGAATGGGGCTGCCCTCGCCTTGAAATGGAACAAGAAAAGGCAGAAAAAAAGAAACTCATATAGCAGAGAAGATAAAAAGACTTGCCGCTGGATACTATGGCATCGATATCGCGTGCGATGAGCACGACAGTAAAGGACCACGCGGTTGCGGCGTTGGAAAAGAGCCCCCGCTGATAAATGCACGGTCTTACCTCGACAAATGCAGCCGCGGGATGGTCGAAATAGACAAAAGCGCAATAGTGGGCCTGTGCGGAGAAAACGAGGAAAAGAAGAGAATGGAAACAATAAGCTACAACGCAATGACGAGGCACGCCTACATTAGCACTGGCGCTGTACAAAATAAATCCGTCAAAATGATAGTAGGAGCAGCCATGCTGGTAATGGCAAACTACCTAAGCTACGATCTGAAATGTTGAAGTGCAAGAAAGAAAATGACAGTTGAGAGAAGGGACGAAGGAGAAGACAGGAAGGGATGGGTTTGGTTTGGTTTGGTTTGGGGGGCAAGGTTTGGGCAGATGATGTGGCATTATTTTAGAAGTCTGGGTGCGATGTGTGGTGTGGATAAGCTGGGGTTGTGGCTTGGGAACACCAGCGTGTTTCGTTGCTGGGCGAAATATTAGCGTTTCGTGGAAACATGTTACATTTCCGAAACGTTGTATTTGGATCCCACTACTCACCTGTGTAAACACTCGATCCGAGTCACTGTGGTCCTTAAGGCGGCCAGCGGCATCGCCCACAAAAAAGGACCTGAGTCAAGGCAGCGTCAAGAGAGGTAGAAGGCAAAGTGAAGAGAAGGACAAGAGACAAGGAGAGACGGACAAGGGACGAGTGTTGAGGAGGGGGGGGGAAAGTGTTGGGCTGAAGGTTCCAAGGGTCCCTTCTGTCAGATTTATCCCACACACCTTCAGCTCGTCACTCTCGCCCCTTCGCCACCTTCGCCCCCGCGACCCTTCGCTCATCCTCAACTCTCATGGCCTCCATGCCCTCACCATTCCACGTCTCCATGCCCTCACCATTGCACGTCTCCATGCCCTCACCATTGCATGTCTCCATGCCTTCACTGTCGCACGTCTCCATGCCCTCACCTCTCCATGTCTACCCCCACGCCTCCATTCAGGCAGCGGCACAGCAGGTGCCAGAGGCCCCTTCTGGGTTTCTTCCCCCAAAATGCACACACGTCACACAAACTCACCTCTCCTTGTCTACCCCCACGCCCCCATTCAGGCAGCCGCACAGCAGGTGCCATAGACCCCCTTCTGGTTTTCGAAACAGGTCCCCTGAGTGGCTGCGACCACAGGAGATGAAAATCTTGATGGGGGGGTGGGAGGAGAAGAGAGGGGGGGAGGGGAAGGAGGTTCAACCCATTTGAATGTTTTGTGAAATAGATGAAAAAACTGCTTGGAGAGATCCACCAAGTGGCTGCCACCACAGGAGATGAATATATGGATGGGGGTGTGGGAGTGGAGGGTCGAGAGGAGGGGGAATGGGAGCAGCGGATGCAAGAGGAGGAGAGACAGCGAAAACGTCTTCTGAAATAGGCCCCCTGGGTTGCTGCGACCACAGGAGATGAAAGCGTGGATGTGTAGAGGGACAGGTGGGAAGTCTATTTTTGAGGTGCCTAGAAAATGTGGATGTGATGAAAGGACAAGTGGGGAAGAGAGGCGGGGAAGAGAGAGGTGGGGAAGAGAGAGGCGGGAAGAGAGAGGCGGGGAAAAGAGAGGCGGGGAAGAGAGAGTTGGGGAAGAGAGAGGTGGGGAAGAGAGAGGTGGGGAAGAGAGAGGCGGAGAAGAGAGAGGCGAGGAAGAGAGAGGCGGGGAAGAGAGAGGCGGCGAAGAGAGAGGCGGGGAAGAGAGAGGCCGGGAAGAGAGAGTCGGGGAAGAGAGAGGCGGGAAAGAGAGGTGGGGAAGAGAGAGGCGGGGAAGAGCGAGGCGGGGAAGAGAGAGGCGGGGAAGAGAGAGGCGGGGAAGAGAGAGGCGGGGAAGAGAAAGGTGGGGAAGAGAGAGGTGGGGAAGAGAGAGGTGGGGAAGAGAGAGGCGGGGAAGAGAGAGGCGAAGAAGAGAGAGGCGAAGAAGAGAGAGGCGAGGAAGAAAGAGGTGGGGTAGAGAGAGGCGGTAAGAGAGAGGCGGGGAAGAGAGAGGCGGGGAAGAGAGAGGCCACATGACCACCACATGACCACCACATGACCACCACATGACCACCACATGACCACCACATGACCACCATATGACCACCACATGACCACCACACGACCACATACACATCACCCCCTGCACCATAAACCCTTGAACTACAGCAGTCATGCGTACCCACATACCAGCACCCCCATACCAGCACACCCATACCAGCACACCCATACCAGCACACCCATACCTGCACACCCATACCTGCACACCCATACCAGCACACCCATACCAGCACACCCATACCAGCACACCCATACCTGCACATCCATACTGGCAAACCCATACCAGCATACCCATACCCACGCACCCATACCTGCACACCCATACCAGCACAGCCATACCCGCACACCCATACCTGCACACCCATACCTGCACACCCATACCTGCACACCCATACCTGGACACCCATACCTGCACAGCCATACCCGCACACCCATACCTGCACACCCATACATACCTGCACACCCATATCTGCACACCCATACCTGCACACCTATACCTGCACACCCATACTTGCACACCCATACCTGCACACCCATACCTGCACACCCCTACATGCACAACCCTGTCTGCATGGGCACGACGGGTGTCTATTCAGCCGGCCAATCTTGGACTCCATGGCTTTCTTTCATGGCTTCTTGACTCTCGCTGCACCCTAAAGTCTAAACCCCACATACTTGCACACACCTACCTGCATGAGCACATCCGGTGCAGTTTGCATGAATCTGACCAGCCGCCCAATCTTGGACTCGATGGCTTTTCTCTCGGCAGCGGCCTCATCAGCTGGCGTTCCACCCGCTCCTCCGCCATCGCTCTCTCCTCCTGCGAAGCGGAGCTGTACGCTGCCACTATGGCTGCTCAGGAGGCCCGTTGGCTCTCTTTCCTTCTTGAGGAGCTTCGTGCCCCTCAGCGCTGTCCCACCATCTTGTGCGAAAACGCCAGCACCATCCACCTCACAAAGGATGCGATGTTCCATGGGCGCTCGAAGCACATAGAGCTTCGCCACTACTTCATTCGCGAGCTCGTTCAGGACGGCCACCTCCAGATGGGCAAGATTGACTCTGCTGCCAATCTTGCCGATAACTTCACCAAGGCTCTCCCCCTTGCCTCCCACGCCTCCCTCCTCTGCCTCCTTGGCCTCACCACTCCTGTCACCCGTTCCGCCTCTTGATTCATGGCTTCTAATCTTATGCATGCTGGGGGGTTGCGTTGTAATATTTATTATATACAACATGCATGACTAGAATAGGAGGTGTAGACATTTAAGTTATTGGGGGGTTGTTGGTTGGGATCACCAAACACAATTTGGTTGGTCAAGATTGGATTTGGCCTTGGTCCTTTGGTTGGCACTTTCCAACCGAATGGTCCCAAGGCTCCACCAATCAGCAACCACCACACTTTGGGGTTGCTTCCCCTCCAAGCTACCTCTCCCATTGGCCACTATTGTAGCCAATAGGAATGCCTTCCGTTCCAACCCTTCCTTGCTCCTTGGTTGTATAGAGCCTCTTGGCTCCCTTTCTAGTTAACACTTTTCTCTCTAATGTTACTTCTCTCAGAGGTTACAGGTGAGCATGGGGAGGAGGTAACGGGTGAGCATGGGGAGGAGGTTACAGGTGAGCATGGGGAGGAGGTTACAGGTGAGCATGGGGAGGGGGTTACAAGTGAGCATGGGGAGGAGGTTACAGGTGAGCATGGGGAGGAGGTTACAGGTGAGGATGGAGGGAGAGCAAGTGAGCAAGGGGGGCGTGGTATGCGGTAATGAGGGAGGTGGAGGTTGGGGAGCTGAAGGCATGCTTCTGACCCAAGCTGATGAATCGGATTGAGCATGGGGAAGAGAGCAGAGGTGTCAGCACCCGTGTTCTCTTGTTCCCCTCCCCTCCTCTCCCCTCTCCTCTCCGCCCCTCTCCTCCCCTCCCCTCTCCTCTCCTCCCCTCCCCTCCCCTCTCCTCCCCTCCCCTCCTCACCGCACCGAATCCGAGTGATTGCAGACTTGATGGTGTGGGAATCAGCAGACCGGCTGTCCAAAAGGGGAATCAATCTGGAAGTGTCAGAGGCGCTGATGGAGCGATTCTGCGAGGATGGATAGGACAGGGGGTATGGCGCCCACCATCTTTGGAGTCACCATTTTTGCACCTCCCTCTCACCTCTGTTACGCACTAGATCCGGATGATTGCAGACATGATGGTGCGGGAATCTGCTAGCCGGCTGGCCTTTAGGGGAATCAACCTGGAGGTCTCATAGGAACTGATGGAGCAAACCCTCCTTCCCTCCCTCCCTTGTTCACTTGTTCCCGTGTTCTCCTCCGCTCCCCTCCCCCCCATGCCAGATCCGCATCATTGCGAGCATGATGGTGCGCGAGTCAGCAGACAGGATGGCCCAAAGGGGAATCAACCTGGAGGTCTCAGAGGCACTCATGGAGCGAATCTGTGATGAGGGGTACGACAGGGGGTATGGTGCCCGCCCGCTGCGACGTGCCGTCACGCGATTGGTCGACGACCCGATCAGCAAGGCTGTGCTGGCGGCGGGCAGCAGCAGCAGCCTCCACAGCCACGTCAGCTGCAGCACTGATGACCTGTCAGATTTGCTGTCATCTGTCCCATCTGTTCTTCTTCCCAAGATTGCCGCTGACGTGGCGAACGTGTCAGCTCATGCGGACATCAGCGCATCTCTGGGTGACATCAGCGGGGTGAGGGAGGGCATATTCACAGCTGGCGACACGGCATTGGTGGATGTGGGGGAGGGTGGCGAGCCCGTGGTGGTAAGGCTGCCTCGCCCCAACGTGTGTGAGATGGGGCTGTGCCTGCCGTTCCTTAGGCTCCCGGCTCCCGTCACCCCCTCCCTCTCCCTGCCGGACTAGTGGCGCGAGGAAGGGTAGGAGGCAGGGTCCTCGACATCAGACAAAATCCGTCTGTTTGTCTGATTTTCATACTTTTTTTTTTAGACGTTCATCTGGTTTTTATAGAAACCCAATTATTGAATTTCTGATGCCCTAGAAAGTGATTTTGTATCCTTCTGATATTTCAGAATGGGTGTACGCGTCCTTCTGGCGTTACAGACTGAGCAAAATTTCTCATCTGAAACGGATCTCTGTAGGTTGCGTGAGGATCTTTATTGGTCCTTCGACAAAATCACCACCCGATACCTGCTAGAGGGTGTGTGAGTAGCACCAAAATTTTCGCCTCATGTAGAAAATTTGTCTAAGGGCCAATTAGCGTCCTCATAACCCAATGCATGCTGCAGTCTGTGTGAGGGCGCTAGTTGACCCTTAGCTGATTCGTGTGGGGGAGGGGGGTCGCCTGGCTCTGGCTGACCCTCGCCAACCAATGTGCGCGAACGCAACTTGCGAGGGCCTTGCCTCCCGCCCGCCCCCTTCAATTTCAATCCCCCCCCCCCACCTCCCCCCCCCCCAGATAGGGTTCTTGCTAGGGCCCTCCCCTTTTCCTGCTCCCGCAGGCCTGATACATCGCATTGGCAGTCATCCCTCCAATCAGAACCTCTCACGACATTGAACCCCCAAACCTTCCTCCGCGCACGCCCAAGCTGCCCAAGGACCTCGGGCACTAGGAAACGTACTCAAATATAAGGGCGTGGAGGCTCATATGGCCCTTGTAGGTTAGCCTAGAAATTGAAATTAGGAACTTCTGAAATTTTAGAAACTGCACTACGATTCGTCTGATTTTTTAGAAACTGTCAGTTTGGCCGTCGCGAGAGCCCTCATAGGAGGGGGGAGAGATGGAGGGTTGTAGATAAATGGTGGGAGCACAAGAGGGAGGAGAGTTGGAAGGTTGTAGATAATGGTGGGAGCACAGGAGGGAGGAGAGGAGGTGGGTTGTATATACGTGGGTGTGGTTGGATGAGGGCCATGAGGTAGGTTTGCTTTGAGTTGACTAAACAAAAGGAGGAAAGAGGGTTGAGGTTGTACATAATGCCGGGTGGGAGGAATGATTGCCACAAGTCAAAGTTTCCAAGAGGCCAGTAAGGTGGTGTGGTATGTGTCAACTTACACATTGTTATATGTATCATTATAGGCTAGCTCGGTTCGTGCTCTTATAGACTACAACACCAAACCCTATATTCCCCTTGTATCCCCTCCTAGAGTTTATTCTGCTATTCTAACATGGTATCACGCTAGGTAGGTCCCACCCACCCACGCTTCCGCCCTAGCCTACCCTAGCCTAGCTAGTCGCCTAGAGGGCCTTCCTTGCTGTCGCGCCGGCCCCATCTCGTCGCACTGGCCCTAGCTCGCCGCTAGCCCCTGCTTGCCGCGCGGGCCCTCGCTCGCCGCCGGCCCCCTAGTCGCCGCGTCGACCTCAGCTCACTGCCGGCCCCTGCTCGCTGCCGGCCCCTGCTCGCCGTGCCGGCCCCTGCTCGCCGCTGGCCCCTGCTCGCCGCTGGCCCCTGCTCGCTGCCAGCCCCTACACGCTGCGCCGGCCCCTGCTTGCTGCCGGCCCCTACTCTCTGCGCCTGCCCCTGCTCGTCCCCGCCGGCCTCTGCTCGTAGTTTCGTGTCTGCAACAAAGCAGATAAAGAGCACAAACAATGCCACCAGATGCTGGTCAAGCTTTGTACGCCTGCAAGCATGGCACCATCACGATGCATCTGTTTAAGCTGAGACAGATCGTGCTTATAAGGAAACAAATCATAGAGCTCACCTGGAAGCCATGAACAGATTTGCACCGAGCGATTGAGTCGCAAATGCGACGGCCGAAACGCTCGAAGTCGCAGCATGTCAAAGCGTTGTATCATTTCTGAAAATGAACATAGCACACACCAGAAAATGGGGAAGCCGAAAATAACATCAGCGGTTGCGAAACAAAATTGTAATAAAATACATGAGTGCACAAGAGAACAAGCAAATATACGATTATCACAAGCAATGATGGATTCTAGGGCACGAAATCAATGAGACGTAGATAAGAAGAGATACAAGGAGGCGAAACTTTATGACCGGACGAAAACTGGTGGAAATATTGAAACGTGGTTGGAAGAAGAACTTCCGTCGAGGAAGAGGGGAGGGGGCAGGCGGAGATGGGGGAGTGTTTGGGAGTCCGTGGTTGGCTTTGTCAACTTATACATACATTTGCATGTAGAAGTTATAAGCTAGAATAGGTATGTTCTTAGAGAGTACAACCAAAACCCTAAATCTCCCTTGTTCTCCCTTCTTGCTATTCATTCTAGTATTCTAACATGGTATCATGAGTAGGTTACGTAGGTCCACCCACCCGCTTCTGCCCCGCACCCTAGCCTACCGCGCCTCGCCGGCTCCTAGCGCGTCCGCCGGCCCCTCTCTCGCCTAGTCGGCCCCTCGCGCGCCTAGTCGGCCCCTCTCGCGCCTAGTCGACCCCTCGCGCCCAGCCGGCCCTTCGCGACCCAGCCGGCCCTCTCGCGCCCAGCCAGCCCCTCTCGCGCCTAGTCGACCCCTCGCACCCAGCCGGCCCCTCTCTCGCCGTAGCCGGCCCCTTGCGCCGTAGCCGGCCCCTCGCGCCGTAGCTGGCCCTTCGCGGCCAGCCGGTCCCTCTCTCGCCGTAGCCGGCCCCTCGCACCATAGCCGGCCCCTCACACCGTAGCCGGCCCCTTCGTGCCTAGCCGGCCCCTCTCGCGCCGTAGCCAGCCCCTCGCACCTAGCTGTCCCCTCGCACTTAGCCGGCCCCTCTCGCCTAGCCGGCCCCTCTCACCTAGCGCCCCCGCCCCCCCCCCTTCGCGCCCAGCCGGCCCCTCTCGCGCCGTAGCCGGCCCCTCGCGCGCAGCCGGTCCCTTGCGCTTTGCCGGGCCCTCTCATCTAGCCGGCCCCCTCTCGCCTAACACCCACCCACCCCCCCCCCCCCCCCCCTTCGGGCCCAGCCGGCCCCTCTCGCACTTAGCCGGCCCCTCGCGCCTTGCCGGCCTCAAGCGCCTTGCCGGCTCCTCTCTACACACCGGCCCCTCCTGCACCTGCCCGGCCTTTTGCGCTCCTGGCCGGCCCCTCATGCGCCTCGGCCCCTTGCGCATCCGCTGGCTCCTCACGCGCCCACCAGCCCTCTTGCGCCCCTCTCGGCCTTCCGCCTGGTCTCTGTTCCGGAGAGTCCTGCCGCCACGCCGCTGCACCGTCGTGCAGCCTAGTACTTGCAACCCTGTGCCGCTGTGTCCCTGTGCCGCTGTGCCGCTGTGTCCTGGTGCCGCTGAAATTGTGTAATGGCAAATGCCATGCTACGCGTGGACATGGAGGGGCACGTGATCGACTTCGCCGCCTGGCTTGTCGATCTTTGCCAGCACCTGACAGGTCAGCGCCAGGATGGGCACTCTTTGGCTATGCATGTTGATGGCTTGCTCCCCCGCCCCCCTGCGCCTGCTCCCCTCCCTGCAGACCCCACCGCTGCTGAGAGTAAGGCCTTTGCTGCTGCTGCACTCCCTCGTGCAGTTTGGGGTTCTCGCGATGTTGTAGCGTAGCTTGCCATTAGTCATGCGCTTCCCCTATCTGAGCGTCCCCGCTTTACTGCTGTAGCAAACGCCCAAGACTTCCTCGATGCATTAGTTGCACGATACTCTACGCCTGCTTCCGCCTCAGCTGGCCGCTTGATCCTCCCCATGCTCTTCCTCGATCACTCTGCTTTCCCCACTGTCACTGATCTCGCCACTAACCTCCGAGCACTAGAGACTAGCTACCGCGCTGCTGGCACTACCGCCCAGCTCACTGCTTTCCCCCCACTGTTCTGTGCTACCCAGTACCTTATTGCCATGCGCCTGTCTGACTGCTTAGCCACTGCCCGAGACCACTTCCTTAGCCAGCACCCAGGTGACCTCACTCTGACTGCCTTTGTCACTGTCCTGTCTAAGATATAGACTCGCCAGCACATTATCACTCAGTCGAGCGGTGCTGCGGCAGTCCCTATCTTTCAGGGCTGTGCTCCCTCCTAGTGCACATATGCTGACATTTCCGCCACGGTTGCTGCAGCTACCCCGGCCACTGAGACTGCTGCTGTGGCCTTCCCGCATTAGCGATAGCGTAGGGACCGTTGCGGCCCCAAGGGAGGGCGTGGTGGTGGCACTGGTGGTGGTCGTGGTGGTGGCGGGGACAGTGGTTTGGACGAGGGGGTTGGGGCTGGTGTCCAAGAGCAGCTGCAGACGCAGCAGCAGCAGCAGCTGTAGCAGCAGCAGCAGCAGCAGCAGCAGTAGCAGATGCAGCAGCAGTAGCAGTCGTGGGCCCACCTTCGCCGGGGTGGCCAGGAGCCCCAGGAGGTGGTGGCCGTGGTGGCGGCCCCCACAGCTCGGCGTCTACTGGCGGCTTCGGTGCTGTGAGTTGCCAGTACCAGCTCCAGACCAGGCCCCTTCGTGAAATTGTGTGCCGCCGCCCGCACCCGACCGCCTGCTGCTTCCGTCGCCTCGACGACCTCTTCCGTCACCGCTTCAGCCCGGCCCCGGACCTCCCTGACTGGCTCAGTCTACTCCATCATGGTGTGCCTGTGTTTGACTTAGACATGGATCAGATTCGTTTTTCCCTGCATTCTCTGTATGCTGACGCTTCTAGTGTGTCCAGATCTTATTACCCTGCGTTCTCTATCTTATGCGTAGCATCTGTGTATAGTACAGCCTCCCCTGCTACGTCATTCGTAGGACCATTTGCTTTGTCTAGCCTAGGCTCTACCCTTGCTCCTCCTTCGTCGGCGACTACTGCCTCGCTGTCCTTCTCGCTCGACACTGGTGCGTCTGCCTGCTTCTTTCGCGACCACGCCACTCTCACGCCACTCGCTGCCCCAGCCTCTGTCGCCCTCGCTGACCCCTCTTTTGGTCCTCTCATTGCTCGCAGCTCCACTACCCCTCCTTGTCCCGCGGCCCCCTCAGGTTCCCTTACAGGCCTGCACATCCCCTCGTTCTCTACGAACTTAGTTGGTGTCGGCTGTCTTCAAGACCTTGGCGTCACCACTACGTTCCCTGGTCACGAGCGGTACGGTGTCTGTACCGAGGTCGCCTCAGGTTTCCCCCTTGCGACGTTCCCTCGGGACCCAGTGTCTGGCCTGTTTACGCTGGACACTGCTTTCCCCCCGGTTGGGGCGTCCTCCCCAGGTCCTACATCTATCCAAGTGGCTGCGGCTTGCTCTTGTCGGTCGCTCACTCACCCGTCGCTTCTGTGGCACCACCGCCTAGGTCACCCTGCACTCCAGCGTCTGCGTCACATGTCTGAGCACGGTCTAGTCCTCTGTCTCCTTACATCGCTTCCTGCCCTCCCACCCTCGCCTGCGCCGCCGTGCATGCCCTGCGTTAAGGGCCGGCTGCACCGTGCTCCTCACTCCTCGTTTCTTCGCCCTGCCACCTTGACGTCTGGGGCCCAGCCCCCGTCCCAGGACTGCGTCACGAGCGCTACTTTCGTGTGCTCGTCGACGACTTCACGCGCTACACATCGGTGTTTCCCCTGGAGCGGAAGGCGGACGTGCCTGATGTTATTATCCTGTGGGTTGTAGCTGCACGCCTCCTCCGCGGTCTCCCTGTGTTGTGTCTCCACTCCGACCGTGGCGGCAAGTTCGCCTCTGGTCGACTTGGTCAGGTCTGTCGTGCGGTTGGCATCACCCAGTCGTACACTCTACCGGTCTCCCCGCAACAGAATGGGGTCGCTGAGTGACGCATCGGCTTGGTCATGGAGGTGGCTCGCACCTCCATGATTCATGCCGGTGCACCCCATTTTCTGTGGCCGTTCGCCGTTCGCTACGCCGCTCACCAGCTCAACCTGTGGTCGCGCTCCCAGCGGCTGTAGGTTTTGCCGACCCTTCTTTGGACCGGGTTCCCTGGTGACGCGTCTGCGTTCCACGTCTGGGGCTGCCTTGCTCATGTTCATGCTGATGGCATGGACAAGCTCACTGCCTGCACTGTCCCCTGTGTCTTCCTCGGTTTCCCCCTCGTTCGTGGACTCTAGGGGTGCTGGCATTGAGGAGGGTGCTAGTCTTGGGGTTCCTGTCGTGGCTTGTCCCGTCGGGCCTGGGGGTGGCACCGATGCTGGAGAGAGTTCTCACTCTGGGGGTACCCATTCTGGGGGTGCTGGAGTGGAGTGTTCCGGAGGTAGCCATGGTGCAGCTGGCGGTTCAGGTGTGTGTCGAGCAGCAGCAGCAACAGTCGCTGCCGGGGTCCGCCTTTTGCCTTCTCGGCCTTCCCTCCCCTGGCCGCTTGCATGCGCCTCCCATGCCGCCTCCTTCTCTTCCTATCTATGACCCTGTGTTTCCTCTACCGGACTCGTCTCTGGCGCGTCTTCCCCCTCGTTCCCCTCGTGTATCTACGCCTCTGTCCCCTGACCTGACGCCTTTCTCTCACATCTGGTCTCGCTGTCCCTGTCGTGCTCCTCTTGCCTCTCCTGTTCAGCGTTCTCACCCTATGCTGCTTTGTTCCCAAGTGCATCGTCCACCCCTCCTTCCTTCGCCTCTTCCGTCGTCGCTCGCTGTCGCGCCTCCCCCTCTATCTGACTACCTTCGTACTGCTCGTACTCTTGTTCCTCGGGTCCTTGCCTCCCTTGTTACTGACTCGTCTGTTCTTGTCTCGAGTCTTGATGCTCTTGTCGCTGCTGTAGCTGACTTCGCCTCTACCCGCCGCCTTGACAACGCAACCGCTCTGGTCTCGGACCCTGTCTGTCCTCCGTCCGTTGGGGGTGCGCCTGCCCTTGGCAGTGACGTCCTAGAGGACAGGCAGTATGAGCTTGCTTTCCTATCCGAGGCTGCTCCCCATCTCTGTTCCATGCTGCTAGTCCCTGAGGGTGAACCGGATGCCTTTCACATCCCGACCCCTCGCACTTACGCTGGGGCGACCTCGGGACCCTAGGCCTCTCAGTGGATAGCTGCCATGGACGCAGAGATGGCATCTTAGAGATCCATTGGCACCTACGCCAACGCAGTTCCCCCACCTGGGGTGAACGTAGTCGATGGCCGGTGGCTTTTCAAGGTGAAGCGCCCTCCTGGAGAGCCGCCTGTGTTCAAGGTGCGCTACGTGGCTAGAGGCTTCAGTCAATGAGAGGGGGTGGACGGGGTTAGCCCGGTGACGTGTACGTTCGGTGTATGCGCTAGCAGTGCGCCTCAGTAAGGAATTCCTAATTCCTTACACTCTCCCCCCTTGAAGATAAGCACACGAATAAACAAAGCAAGGAAACTGCAACTGAATCTCCTCGTAGTGAAGTCACGACTGTTGAGAATCTCGAGCTCCTTCAAGGAATTCCATCCGACTGTCAAAACACGTCGAAACGATCTTAGTCGATCGTAGCCGTCGAACTTGGTCGAATTACCCAGACAACCAAACGGGCTGTATGGGAAATATCCTTAGCTCAAAAAATCCCTTCGTGCTGCAACTCGCCAAACTCGCCATGGTTTCATTGTCCCGTAGCGACAATAAATATGAAGGCCACATTTTGTGGAAACGATCGTGATTCATCACGATCGTCGAACCTGCAAACTGTTACTTCAGTGTTGGCGAGCCGAAATCTGCTGCAATCTCCGTGTCAACATATTGATGTATATTGTTATAGGCTAGGTAGGTGCATGCCATAGCGAGTACAACACCTAGCACAAAACTACCCTATACCACCCTTCCTAGTCTAATTTCGTTACTCTAAGATGGTATCACGCTAGTTTAGGTCCCCCCTCCCCACTTACACTTCCGCCCCTAGCCCTAGTCCTAGCCTTAGTAGCACCGCGCCGCGCCATGCCGCATCGCCCTAGCCGCACCGTGCCGCATTGCCCTAGCCGCGCCGTGCCCTATCTCTAGCTGCTCTAGCTTGCCCTAGCCTGCCCTAGCCGCCCTAGGTCGCCCTTGCCGCGGTAGCTCGCTGGCCCCGCGCTCGTCTTCCCATCGCAGGCTGGCCCAACGCTCGCCAGCCCCGCGCTCGCTGGCCCCGCGCTTGTCGCCCCCGTGCCCGCCAGCCCCGTGCTTGCCAACCCCACGCTTGCCAGTCCCGCACTCGTCGACCCCGCACTCGCCGGCCCCTAGCTCGCCGGCCCCGCTCTCGCTGGCCCCGCACTCACTGGCCCCATGCTCGCTGGCCCCTAGCTCATCACCCCCGCGCTCGTCGTCCCCACGCCCGCCAGCCCTGTGCTCGCCGACCCCACGCTTGCCAGCCCCATGCTCGTCGACCCCGCGCTCGCCGGCCCCTAACTCACCGGCCCCGCGCTCGCTGGCCCCGCGCTCGCCGACCCCATGCTCGCCAGCCTCGCACTCGTCGACCCCGCGCTCACCAGCCCCTAGCTTGCCGGGCCCACGCTTGCTGGCCCCGCGCTCGCCCGCCCCGCGCTCGCTGACCCCGGGCTCGCTGGCCTCGCAGTAGCCGGCCCCTAGCTCCCCGGCCCCTTGATCGCCGGCCCCTTAGCTTGCCGGCCACTCGCTCCCCGGCCCCAGTTTGCCCCGACCACGATCCCTCCGTGTCTCCATGTCGCGGTGCCACTGTGCCGCAGTACCGCCGTGTCACAGTGCCGCCGTGTCGCCGTGGCGACGTGCCGCTGTGTCGCCGTGCCGCTGTGTTGCCGTGTCGTCGTGCCGCCGTACCGCTATCAGCAACTGATGTCGTGGGATGGCGGACACTGTGTTGGATGCTGCTTGGACGCGGAGGGTCAGCGCCTGGACGCGGAGGGTCGGGCGATCGATTTTGAGGCGTGGCTCGTCGACCTTCGCCGTCAACTGACAGGTCAGCGCCAGGACGGTTACTCCCTGGCTGTTCAAGTCGATGGTATGCTTCCCCGCCCAGCCACACCTACTGCCATCCTTGATGCCCCCACCACTGCTGAGCGTGAGGCCTTTTACGCTGATGTGCTTGCTCGCGCTGTCTGGGAGTCGCGCGATGCCTTAGCGCAACTTGCTATTAGTCACGCCCTCCCCCTGTCTGAGCATCCCCGCTTTACCATTGTAGCAAACGCCAAGGAATTCCTAGATGCAATTGTTGCGCGCTATTCCACGCCCTCCTCAGCCTCTACTGGCCGCCTGATCCTCCCCATGTTGTTCCCTGATCTTGCATCTTTCCCCAGTGTCGCTGACCTTGCCAATTAGCTCCGCACACTTGAGACTAGCTACCGCGCAACTAGCACTGAGGTCCAGCTCACTGTCTTCCCGCCGCCGCTTTGCGCTACCCTTTACCTCATTGCCACGCGCCTTCCCGACCGCCTCGCTATTGATCACGACTACTTCCTTAATCAGCACCCAGGCGACCTCACCCTTACGGCTTTTGTCACTGCCCTGTCTGCGATAGAGACCCGGCAGCGCACTATCGCTCAGTCTAGTGGTACTGGTGCAGTCCCTATCTTCCAGGGCTGTGCTCCCTCCCAGTGCACTTACTCTGACGTCTTTGCTGCTGTTGCTAAGACAGCCCCTGCTGCTAAGACCACCGCTGCGACCCCAGCGCAGCCGCGTCAGGGTAGGGGCCGCCAGCCCAAGGGGGGGCGTGGCAAAGGGAAGGGTGGTGGGGGTGGTGGAGGTGGGTGCGGGGACAGTGGGTCAGACGAGGGGACCGGGGCTGGTGCCCCGGAGCAGCAGCAGCAGCAGCAGTAGCCTCAGCAGTAGCAGCAGCAGTAGCCTCAGCAGCAGCAGCAGTCGCCATGGGGACCCTCGCCGCGGTGGTGGCCTGGCGGCACTTGTGGTGGTGGTCATGGTGGTGGGGCGCGCAGCTCGGTGTCAGGTGGTGGCTCCACTGTGGCCACCTGCCAGTAGTAGCTTCTTTCTTGCCCCCACTGCGGTACCATCTGCGACCGTCCCGGTCACACCACCGCCCGCTGCTATCGCCGCCTCGACGATCTCTTCCGTCTCCGCTTCGGTCCCACGTCGGACCCTCCTGACTGGTATGCCCTGGTGTGCCGCCATGTGCCTGTCTTTGAGCTTGGCATGGATCAGATTAGGAATGCTATGTACAGCGACGGAAAGTATTGCCCGGATAATTGCCTTAAAACATTTCTTGTACTGGTTTGGTGCCTTCTTTGTTTAGTTACGAATCAAATTTCGGGATTGGATGTAAAGTAGTACTGTACTGTATGTGACGGATGCTGGTTTCAGTTTTATAGGGGTCGATTTTTTTACCGAGGACGAGATTTCGTCCGCGTGGGTGCATCCGGACAGTTTAGGCCAAGCAGCGTAGTAGATCTATTTCCTAACCTCGCTATTTCTTCTTACTTGCCCTCGCGACTATCGAGTAGTCAGGAGATAGGCTAGGACCGCTGCGATGATTAGGCCGTCATGAAACCGTTAGATGAGGCGCTCTACGCATAGATCATTCCCTTGTTGCGGAGGGGGTAGAGCAATCGTTGAATCGCTAAACAGCTAGCCATAGGGAAGAGTTCGGCCCATCAAGGCGATTGTAGAGTCTAGCTGCGATGACGTGCGTCCTACGATGCCCTCAGCCGGTCGCCCTCGCTTAGTGACAGAGAGAGTTCGCCGCGGCATAGTTCAGTCGATTACCCTCGAGGAGGCAAAAATCTCCGCTCACGTGGCGAAAATCGTTGAGAAGCAGCACGGCATCACGTTGCATCCTAAAACATTGCGTAACGCTTTGAATGGGAGCCGACTTGTCGCAATCAAGCATCCCAAGAAACCGCGACACTCTCGGAAAAACATACGCGATAGGCTGGAATGGGCGCGTGCCCACGCAGACTGGACGGTTGACGACTAGAAGCGAGTTATCTGTGCGGATGAGACCAAGATCGGTCGTCTTGCATCCGACTGACTCTCATACGCCTGCGTTTACGAAGGGACTGCCCTCCAAAGACACCAAATCAAGCAGACCGTCAAACACGGGGGTGGTTGCTTGATAATTTACGACTGCATGTCGTAAAAGGGAGCAGGCTTCATGAGCAAAACATATGGTAGGGTGGACGAACTGCTCTCGCTGAGTATACTGCAGGACGATCTCAACAGTACGATTGAGCTTTACCAGCTTACACCCTCAAAAACTATCTTCCAGCACGACAACGACCCGAAGCACAAGTCGCGTATCGTACAGGAGTGGCTTTGAGAGTAAGATTCAGGGGTGCTAGAGTGGCCGTCTTCCTCACCCGACCTCAACCCAATGGAGCATTTATGGGCTCATCTCAAGAGGCAGCTGGCCAAGCCTTATAAGCCTCCCACTGGTATGCTGGACCTTTGGGAGCGGGTGCAGGAGAAATGGGAGAAGATCCCGGCGGATGTGTGCACCCACCTGGTGGAAAGCATGCCTAGGAGGGTGAGGGCGGTGTCTAAGGCGAAAGGGCGGTGGATTAGGTACTAGTTTGGGGTTGATGTAACTTGGTGCTTGCGCCTGGCAATAATTGTCCACTTGTACCAAGATTGTTATTTTCTAGTATTTGTTGTAAACATCATTATACTTGTGTGATGTAAGGCATGGGCGTGGAGCCTTACCCCAACCTACATACACTAGGCACACCAGAAGATTAAGTCTTAATGTCCATGACCCCCTAAAATGGCAAAATTCCTCTAAGTCACAAACATGTGGACAATACTTTCCGTCGCTGTATGTCATGTATGCTGATGACTCTAGTGTGATTGGACCCTATTACCCGGAGTTGCCTAGAGTAGGTTCCCCTTCTACGTCAGGCGTAGGACCCACTGCCTTGTTTAGCCTAGGCTCCACACTAGCCCCTCCGCCGACTGACGATACTGCTTTGCTCTCCTTTACGCTCGACTCTGGCACGTCCATCTGCTTCTTTCGCGGCCACACTGCGCTCACGCCGCTTGCTGTCCCTGCCGATGAAGCGCTTGCTGACCCCTCCTCAGGTTCGGTAGTTGCCCGTAGGTCCACTACCTTCCCTATTCGGTGGTTCCCTCGGGCTCTCTTACAGGCTTGCACGTCCCCTCGTTCTCTAGGAACCTAGTTGGTGTCGGCTGTCTTCAAGACCTCGGCGTCACCACTACGTTCCCTGGACACGAGCGGTTTGCAGTCTGTACCGAGGTCACCACTGGTGCCCCTCTCACCACGTTCCCCTGGGACCCCGTATCTATCCTGTTCACCCTAGACACCGTGTCCCCCCCAGTAGAGTGTCCCCCTAGGTCGCCACGTCCTCCCAGGTTGCTGCAGCCTACTCAAATCGATCGCTCACCCACTTGTCGCTACTATGGCACCGCCGCCTAGGTCACCCCGCACTTCCGCGTCTGCGTCAGATGTCCCATCACGGTCTTGTCTCCGGTCTTCCTGCGTCGCTCCCAACCCTACCGCCTACGCTGCCTCACGAAACTGCTAAGAAAGACGTGCCCGCGTGACGTCACTTTTGATGAGTATGTCTCCTTCTACCACCGCTTTCCCCACCGAGGTCTCCCGGTTTCCCCGCCCCTAGTTTTGGTTCCCACTCCCCCGGTAGCCCCTGCTCCTCTCCCTCCCCGTTTTGCCTCATCTGGTGTGTCTCACGTTACTCCTCTCCCGCCGGTTGTCCCTGTGGAGGAGTCGGCTGACTTTGGTGGCCCCACGGCGCCATTCTTGCCGCCTGTTTCCGCCCCGATGTCTCCTCCTCCGCCATCGCAGCAGCCGCCGCCGTCGCCTTTTGCAGCAGCAGCCGCAGTCGCCGCCGCCGCAGAAGCAGCTGTCATAGGGGTCTTTGAGCTCTGGGGTTCTTGTCGTGGCTTGTCTCGGTGGTCCTGGGGGTGGCACCGGTGCTCGAGAGGGTTCTCGTTCTGGAGGTGCTGGTTTTGGGGGTGCTAGCCCTGGGGTTACTGTCGTGGCTCGTCCCGACGGTCCTGGGGGCTGCACCGGTGTTGGAGAGGGTTCTCGCTCTAGAGGTGTTGGCAAGGAGTTTCCCAGAGGTAGCTGTGGTGCAACTGGAGGTTCTGATATCGGTGTGGAGCAGGAGCAGCAGCAGCAGTCGCCGCCGGTGTCCGCCCTTCGCCTCCTCGGTCTTCCCTCCCCTGATCACCCGCCTGCGCCTCCCCTGTTGCCACCTCCCCTGCCTGTCTACGACCCTGTGTTTCCTCCACCGGACTCGTCTTCGACTCGTTTTCCCCCGCGTTCTCCTCCTGTGTCTCCTCTTGTGTATCCTGACCTTATGCCTCCGTCCCACTCCTTGTCTTGCCGTCCCTCTCGTGCTTGTCATGTCTCTCCTGTCCAGCGCGACAAGGATCGGTGATGGTGTGAGGACGTGTAACATGTGTGGGGGTGGGGTTCATACGCAAGATTGGCGAACGCATGGAGAGGCCAGTGTATGAGGGCATTTTGCGTGACGAACTTGAATTGACCCTCCATTTCTTTAGCATTTTCCCCTCTTAGGTCATCTCGGTGCGGACAATGACCCCAAGAATTTGTTATGCCTAGTGCATGAATGACTTGGAGAACATGAGTATGTAGCCCTAGAGTGGCCTTCTTTCTCATCAAACCTCAACCTCTGGGCTTACCTGAAAAGGGAGCTAGCCAAGCATAAAAGGCCTAATGCTAGAGCTTTAAGAGCTGGTCGAGGAAGAATGGGAGAAGATCCATACCGAGGTTTGCTCTAGCCTTATCGACAGCTCGCCTAGGAGGCTGTGGGCGGTGATCAAAGGCCAAAGGTCGGTGGGCTAGAAACTAGAAACACACTTTTGAAGTTTGCTCTCTGCTTGGAACTATTTGTCCGTATGTACCATTTGTGTCTTTTTTTGATATGAGTTAGATCCAATGTACTATTCTGGATATTTGTGCTATGAACACATCCATTATGTGCTCTTCTCAAATCGTACAACCCTTAAATATTAAGGCTTAATGTATAGTGGTGTTAAACCCTAAAAACCCAAATTAATGCAAAACATACGGACAATTGTTTCCGCCACTGTATATTGTTATAGGCTAGATAGGTGCATGCTATAACGAGTAAAACACCTAGCACAAAACTTCCCTATACCACCCTTCCTAGTCTAATTTCGTTACTCTGAGACTCCGTTCTTGTCCGTGGTGCCGAGACTGTGAAAATCCCCACGTGCATCAAGTTTACAACAACATTTTTTACCAAGTCATGAGGTTGTTCATGACACATGCAGAGACAAGTGTCTATGTCTCGCGAAAGTGAGCAAACTCCATCAGCACCTTGACGAACGACACTTGGGTCTTCAAATCTTAACGTCGTGTGAATACGTCCCAGTTTGAATGCCGTATTTCCCAAACGCCAGCGAAAATTCCGAAAGTCGTCGTGATCCATCTCTTTCGGGACGGTTCTTGTCCATAGATGCTGTCGGTCAAACGGTATGTGACCGTCGATGTTGCCTAGGTCGTTGAGGGAAACGGAAAAAGAAATGCAGCACAGCTGCTCTCTCCACCCTCCTTTGAATATTGAGTGCACTCCCAGCTGTAAAATCTAGAACTGCTCCACCCAGCTTGTGGCCGCAAACCAGCTGAAACAATCCCATATCTCAACTTAAAAGTTGAGCTCCACATTGCTCTTACTTAAATCTGAAAACTGCTTCAATAACTGCAACTCTGTAATGGTTTGGGTAGCTGCAATCTCCACACGTTGGGACCAATGGCAGCGCGACCCCATACGCAGGGCAACTGCACTACATAGACCCTGGCTCCAATCGACACCGTAGATCAGAATTTTTCTCCTCAAACTGCCATTGATCTGCTTCTTGTTATTACCCGTTGTTGAATATTTTGCAAACCCTCCTGACCGGTTCGCCGTGCAGATGTTCACCCATCACGCTGCTATGGCAAGAACCCCAGAAAGATCTCGGGTACATGTCTCAGCTACGAGAAACGCGTTTTCTGCAGTTTTACCGACACACCGTGCTGGTATTTAAACCATCACACAACTCGGTAGGTACCCGTGGACCCTCGCTACCGCTCCATCCAAAACCTGGAGATTTCCTACCGTGAAAAGACCCGACGTTTATCGACGCGCCGACGTTCACCCATCATTGCGCCCGTCCAGGTAAATCCACAAATGAGTCCTCGTAGCCGAATCTTGGATTATAGACCCGCAAATCAGGGATAATCCTTGAAGACTCCCGCGCGACTCCAAATTTTCCGTGACGGCAACACGCTTCTCCCACTGCAACAGTAACCCTTGATTTTCCTGCTCCAAACTGCGCAAAGATCTTCAAACTGCTTTCGAACAGTAGCGCGCACGCTTCGCCGAAAAGCTGCTACTGTTGTTGCCCACAATTTTCCCTCCCGAAAATGACGAAGCCGTTGTGGTCGTTGTCGAAATCTCGCCAAGCTGAAGTTCACCCATCGCACAACAATCTCATTCTTTCTTCAAACGATCCACCAGCGCAGGGTAATCCGCAATCTCACCCCCCTTATTTGTCCAGGACCGTTGGAGTATCATTAAACCCGAACTGGTAAACCTGGTGGTGGTGCTAAAAAATGGGGCGACCCAGCCAGTCAATAGGGGGATCCGGTCTGCTACTGACTCTTAACCAGCTGTTCCCGGTCGTTCTCCTTCTCTGCTTCCGCTCTTCAACGTTGACTTTAAGTGGTGACCCGGTGATGACACTTAAAAGCTGACTTGCGTGTAGTTCCTGTTCATCCTCCCTAGATCGTAGAGTGTATTTTCTGACAACGAAAATGGCTTTCTCAGCGAAAATCCAGACTCGCCAAGCTCGAAACTCCAGGGCAGACGAAATACGGTTCCAGGCGGGCAGGTCACGCGAATCAATTCCAAGGTCAGTAACTCCTCCGTGTGCTACAGTGCGATCCTTCGTCATGCCAGAAACTCCAAAGCCACGTTGCTGAACAGTATCCGAAGCGCGTCTTCACCTGCGTGTCCCCTACCAAAAACGCCGAAAATCGTGACGCCCAGCTACAAGTTCTTTTTGCAGCTGAAGATCAACTTCGCACGGTCCTAACGAAACACTCTTCTCGCCTGGGGATTTTCGTGAGCCCGTTGCCTCGTGGCGAGCTCCTCGCCTTTTTAGCCGTCAAATCGGTGAACCACGTCGCCACGCTCGAAATCGTATTCGCCGCGTGTCGACGACGTCAGTTGCCACAACAAAGACAACCGAGGTTGAACAGTGATGAACTCCAGAAACCCACGTGGCAGCAAAATCTGTCTGCTCCCGTGGGGAGGGAGGATACGGTCCATCCTGACCATCTGAAGGCAGGGATCGAGCGGCGATGGTGCGCACACGCTACCGTAGACGTTGCAGCTAATCATATCTAGCTGCAGGACAACTGCTGTGCAGCTCCGTGCCCTCCAGCCATCCCCCCCCCCCCCCCCCCCCCCCCCCCCCCCCCCTCTCAGGAAAAAAATTATGTGCGGCGAAAGCTGTTGCCTAGGAAAGTGCTCTGAATGCCAGGTGTTATGGGTGAAAAACCGAGTAGTGCGGAAGTGAATATCGAGATTCGAAATGACATAATCACAGGTTCGGAGAAGGCGTTCTAGGACGCGGAGCGCTTCGGAATGACGCGGGAAAGGTTCGGTGTGGCACGTACGGTGACGGAACTAGGGCCTAGCCCGGTGCCGTGTACGTTCGGTGTATGCGCTAGCGGTGCGCCTTAGTAAGGAATTACTATCAAGAATGGGCGATTCGCGAGAAACTATCAAGCCGCGTTCATTACGGTACTAGGCTGTAGTGCGAAGAGTAACAGCGTGGTTCTGATTGAAGGACCTGGAAATTTCTTCAGAGTTATGAAGTATTTGTTGATATTGTGCTTGCATGCTTGGAATTGGATTCTGAAAATTGCCAATTGTTAGGAGCAACACAACATTGGAAATTTGGGGCAAGGAGGCAATAGCAATAGCCTGTACTGAGGATGTGTACAAAATGATTGGCCGAATCAGTCCCAATCGGTCCCGCCTTGCCTACTGTTCCTGTCCAAATCAATGCCACGCGACTCGCAAACGGGTGGTCCAATGTAGGGCATCACCTGTACTGACGGTTGACCTCCCCTTGTGATGCATTTGTGAGCCTATCAATGTTTGTGTCCCTAACGAACTACGAACTCCGTGTGGCTGTCTGAGGCTCGAGGTACTTGAGATATTTCTGCTTTAGAAGGGAGAGGGAGATTCAGGAAATTTTGGTCTATGCTGCCACGAAAGCGTGTGCTTTAGGGCCCAAAGCACGCCATGGATCCGGGACAAAAAAACAGAAACTAGAACAGATTCAAGTAAATAACAAAAATGCGAAAGCATAGACACTGGAGCTGGAATGTGCCTTTGAATGCTTACATCCAGTCCGTGAATGTGTGCCACTGCTGCTTTGAGCAAGCATGCAGTGCCCATGTGTGGGCCGTACACTGACTCCGTTACAATTGCAGGGCACTCAGGATTTCCAGCATTGACGCAACAAACTCACCTCCAGTCCGTGAATGTGTGCCACTGCTGCTTTGAGCATGCATGCAGTATCCCGATGTGGGCCGTACAGCGACTCGGGCACAACGGCTCGCAGGCGAAGGAGGGCGTCTCTGCAGGGAGAGAGGATAAGGGAAAGAAAATTTATGAGGGATCAGCAAGTGTTTTGAGGTCTCATTGAAGGAGAAAATATTTGCGAACAGCAGAGGGTGAAGGAGCAGCGGCGATTGCAAACTGTGGGATGGGCTGTACAGGGCATGCAGGCCCAGTGACCCAGCGACTCTGAACCAGCAGACAAATTTTGGGTTGCGGGTAGCTGGGAGCTACTAGCGTGTGGGTTGCATACCTTTTGCGGTGGCGCCTTCTCCTCTCCTCCACAGTGTGATGATTCTCACTCGGCTCTTTTCCCCCTGCCTCTTCCAGCGCCCGTGCCTCTTCCAACGACCTTGTCTCTTCCAACGCCAACTCAGCCTCCTCCAAGTGTGCTTCTTTCGTCCCTTGTGGCCCGTGCCTCTCATTGCATTGAATCCCTTGCCCCTTGTCGCCTTGCTCCCCTCGCCTCTTCACACCCTCCCCCTTCCTCCCCTCACATATGCCCCACTGATCACCTGTGGACGCATCAGCCAATGGGGTCCTGCCAGCTGCCCTCTTTGCCGCTTCCCGCACCATGTGTCGTGTCCAGCTAGCCCTAGGCCCTGCCGTGCTGCCACTTGATGCCCTTATCTGCTGCACCGTGGCAGTGCCATGATGGGATATCCCTATCTGAGGCGCTGCTGCTGTGCTGCCAGGTTCAAATACCCTTACCAGATGCCCTGCCATGCTGCCATGATGAGACGGCCATGGTTTGATTCTGCCCTTCCGATCGGTGGGTGGAAGTTCCCACGACGACTCAGAACTACCCCAGCTCGCCCTGGACCCCGTGGAACTGCCAAGGGACAATCTCATCTGAGCTGCTTGCAACACCAATTCAGAGCTGTGAAGGGAGGCCAGCCACTCATTGCCGGGCATCGGAGTTACCGATGGCTGCCTTGGCGCCTCGCGGGCCATTTGCCGGCTCCAGCAGGATCTCGGGACCACAGCGTCCCCGGGCTTTAAGGCAGCAGATTTGAGGCGCCTCAGAACCACAGGGTCCCAGGACCAGGAGGCAGCAGCACCAGGGGAGGATGAAGGTGAAGGAGAGGTAAAGGCAAAGGCCATGTCAGCAGTTTGATCCAGCCCGGCAGCATCCCAAGGCCTGGAGGGAGCAGCTCCAGGGGAGGGTGAAGGTGAAGCAGAAGCAACGGCAGAGGCAACGGCAGAGGCAAAGGCAAGGTCAGCAGATTGGTCCAGACTGATAGCATTCCCGGGCCTGGAGGCAGCAGCAGCAGCTTTAAGGCACGTCCGAAGCACGGCTTCCTCCGGATTCAAGGCAGCAGTGAAGGCAGCCCCGCCAGGCGAGGATGAAGGTGAAGGAGAAGCAGAAGCAGAAGCAGAACCTAGAGCAAAGGCCTGGTAAGCAGATTGGTCTGGACCGGCAGCACGTGGCTGCGGCTTCAAGAAAGAATGCTTCTCTTGAAGTTTCTTTGCCAGGCCTTGTCTGAGAGGCGCCTCAACGACAGACTTGGCCAGGCCACAATGGTAATTGCTCTCCCCGCCCTGCTGCCGCTCCTGCTGCTGCTGTTGCTGCTGCTGTTGCTCCGAGCCTCTGCCTCTCTTCCTGGATCCAGAACGGAGAAAGCCGGACACTGGCTGGCTGGTAACATGGTAACCATCAGCATCCGACCAGCCATTCTGGAAAGTGTGTGAGAGTGAGAGGGGCAGCTGGGTAAGTTTGCTGGAGGGTTCGCAAGCCAGCGGCGTCGATCCACGGCGCAGAGTGCTGCTTGTTGGTGCAGCAGTGGAGCAGGTAGAGGAAAGAAGTTTAGCCGTGGTTGGAAGGATGGAAGGGTGGAAGGCGGTAGAAGGAAGAGCAAGAAGGGTGGAGGTCCAGAGCAGATCCGAGACAGCAGATGAAGCAGACACGGTGTTACTGCTGTGCTGATTGGTGGGTGCTGATGAGAGCCTGGAGAAGAGGGTGGGATTATGACTGGCAGAGTCTCCAAAGTTTGGGAACATAGGCACGCTGGCTTCTTCTGCTCCTCCGCCTTTCAGAGGTGCTGGCGTCCCTCCAACCAGTTCTGCTGGTGCAGTCGTTGCTATCGCTGCTGCTGCTGCTGCCGGTGCTGCCACTGCTGCTGCTGCTGCATCCTGCGCTGCTGGTTCCGACGGCAGCACAGAGAGCACAGTGGAGCCTGAACCCCATCCCGAACCTATGCCGTCGCTCACAATAGCCCCGAAATCATCCAGCCACGTGTCTGAATCCGGACCGTTGCTTGCCCCACGCATCATCATGGGGCCGAGCGTACCCATGTCGCATATGCTGCCCTCAGTGGCACCATGAGAGGAGTGACCCGCGCGCACCCATGTGAGACTTGGCTGGGCATCATCTGCAGCACCCATGGCGGCTAGAAGCTCTGGAATGAGCTCTTCCGACGCGGCTGGTAGTCCCAAGTCCTTTCCGCAATCGCCTCCCGTTATAGTCTCGGGGAAAGAGGATGGAGTGGGAAGGGAGAGGAAATCTAGGGAGGCAATCTCGTATGGATGCGCCTGGTTTGTAAGCGCCGGGAATGAATCCATCTAGTTTGCGGTGACCCTTACAATGTCGCTGGAACTTAAGACTCCTAGAGCTTCCTTACTGCGCTAAATTACAGCGCGTACACCCGAAGACCTCGACCTCGCAGTTTTGGCCTCAATTATCGGTCCAAACCTCCCGGAGTCGCGTTCCGACACCCTCGCCACCCTTGAAAGCCACCTCACGCCCCAAGGTTCTCACCCTAGCACGTACGAGCCCTACTGTAGCCAGTTCGCTCGTCACTTACTCAATCAATTATTACTCCTAGGGATTATTTCCATTACTCAGTTGATTGTTCCATTCCCACTCATAACACTTGGTATTCAGAGCCACTTGGAGGGATGGCTGGTGGGCTGCGGGGCTGCACAGCGGTTGGCTTGGAGCTAGTTTGTCAGCTCGTCCGACTAAGGCGTGTGCGCTCCCTTCGTCACCAGACCCCTGCCTTTGGACGGCCAGGATTTGGTTGGGTCCTCCCTCCCCCCGGGAACGGACAGCTGTGGCTGTCACGGCAGTAATTCGCCAAGTGAGTTGGTGATTTATGCATTTACTTCGTTCGTTTTGTGTGGCAACATGGCGTCGACATGGCGGGAAATCTTCAAGCGGCTTGCCAGGAGACGTCGTCAGCGGCTGTGCGAAAAAAGCGAAGGCTCGCCCAACTCCATGAGAAGTTTTTGGAGTTCGCCAAGCGCACGTGTGATGTGTCAGAAGTATACACGGGAAAAGCGCGGGGAGCGAGAGACGCGAAGAATTCGTCGGCGCTCTGTTTCATGTGCAAACCGACAACATCGGAGGATTGGGCCTTGGTGTGATGTCGCGCTCTGATAACTTCGTCGAGGGGACAACGACAGTGGGAAGGCGCGGCCTTGATTCGACGAGAAATCCGGAAGCGACAACCTACACAACGACCAATTTTCGTACAGCACCAGGATGGCACTGGGATGTCACCAACACGTGTCGAATAGTTGGCAGCTGGATTGCAGTCAGGCTTTACGCGTGGTCTACAACCTGCCGACACTGTACCTACATGCCGGGCAAAAGTTTCCTGACGAGGAAACCAGCTCGAGAAACGATGGCCAGGGCTCCGCGATAAAAGGGACATGGGGCGCAACCCACAGATGCTGCAAAATAAATTCTTGACAGGTCCGTCGCACGCGTCTCCCTGGGTCACCGTAAGGGCGAAGTTTTCGGATTCTAGAAGAAAAGAGGTTGCGGCGGAGGGGAAGTTCAGGACTGCAGATTTTGCTGTGCTTCAGTAGCGGTTTGGCCACCAGCTGACGGAGCGTCCTTTCCACCGACTTGCAATGGCCTCCACCTGGGAGTAGTGGTGATTTATGGGGTCATTTCACCTTCCAGATCCGTAACGGGGGTTAAAGCTGGAACTTCCTTCGTGCTGGCGAAGATTTGGGGAGCTGACCTTGAAATGGTGTTCGTCCGAGGGGATTAGCATGGCTGCACATCGATCACTTCGGTGATTAATGACATGTGCGCTGGCTTCTGCTCCGTCCAGGCCACCTTGACGAGCTGGAGAAAGAAAAAAAAGGGGGGGTTTTGGGTAATTCGTGGTGCCAGAGGGGACTAGCATAGCTGCGCAGCGGTTGGCTGGGAGTTAATATTTTTACACCACCGACTAAAGGCGTGCGCGCTAGCTTTTGCTTTGTCCTACCCAGGATTGCAGTTTTACAGTTGTTTACTTATCGACAGAAGCGGAAAGCTGGGTGAACGACGACCTCCCGAAAAAAGTCGGGGAAGCTGTGAAGAACTATTCGGTGTTGAGACTGTTCCGTGGGGAGCTCGACACAGTATCCGAAGTTTTCGGAGTGCGGCTAAGCGGAGGGCATTGTCCCAGCTTTTCACGGGCTACTACGACGCGTGATAATGCCTAGGACTTGTTTGGTGTTATGGCGAGCGCAAAGATGAGTGAACGTCGGTGCGTTGCAAAAATGTCCGGTACCAGATGGGGAATTCTTCGAAGACCAGCGGCGCAGCTGCTAAGCACATGAAGTTTACGGGTATCTGAGTACCAGTGAGGTGGTTTTGGGTAACTTGCAGCAGCCATGAGATGGGTGAACGTCTGCACGGCTAGCTGGTCAGGGGTACCAGGGTATTTTAAGAGTTTGGGTTACAACTGTGAGGAGATCGACGACGTATGATGCTCGCCAGCCATGATCGACGGCCGAAGACCCATGCCCAGGCGGTGAACAGCGAGTACCCTTGATTAAAGGGCTCCGTTCATGTGTACAGCTGGTGACGGACCGATAAGGGTGCAGCTAAAGGACGGCACATCTGTGTTTACGGGTAGCTGCGAAGCACATGCAGCTGTGAAGCGGAGTTGCGGTATTTGTGAAGTTACGGGAGAAGTTCCGACATTTTCGCTGGAAGACACAGTGAAGCAGTTCAAGGTTTTGCAGCTGGCATGGTGCCCGCTATAAACAGGGGTACGAGCGACTTCATCTGACTTTTGCAGAGTAGTTTGGTTTCATGGAGAGTGAAGGAGCAGTAGCTGTTTCAGGTCTTCTAAAACATTTGGCATGTACGGACAAAACGGAGTTGCCGTCGTGTGACCCTGGGTTCGGCTCGAGAGTGTTTACTAGATTGGGTCAGGGCATGTCATTTTCCATAACCATCGTCGTCAACTTCTCGCCAACATCCACTACCGCCTCCATCGTCAAGTCGCCTAACTTCGTTCGCTATACAGAACACGACCCCGCCATCCGCCTGGAGCATCGCATCGACGAGATTTGGCAGCAGTACTGTTGGAGCTGTGTTGGGGCCAGCTCGCAAGCAGTGGTTTGACTCGTGAAGATTTTTTCAGTTCGTCTGGGAGTTATTTCTGGAGCAGTATTGCTGATTTTCAGGACTTCAGAAGCGGTTTTTCCTGTCGAAGAATTCAAATTCGGAGCAGAATTGGGAGTTCCACCCATTGGAGTTTCATCGACCTCTTCGAAACTGAGTTTTTATAGGAGTTTATATCGCAGCTGGGGTACCGTATTCCCCCGGATATTCGCGCCTAGGTGCGGTTAGGGATTATAGTCTCAAAATGGGGGGTGCGTTTATTCGATTTTTTTTTATATGGCACAGTGCGTTTAAAAATGTTCTATAGGAAAATACAAAAAAGGCATGAAAATGTAGCTCAAACAATTTCAACTCGAGTGGATGTGCTCCCAAACGCGAATACCCCAAATAACCCCTTGAAAACCTACCGACACTAAATCGACTCGCCAACAAGGCAAGATCTGTGCACTTTGTCAGGGGGCAGACAAGACGGATCGATCCTGGCCGTCCGTTCCCCTCGTATCACACGACAACAAAGCAATGTTGACCACAATTCGCGTGAGGTGGCGAGAGGATGGATTCTGTGTGATGAAACGAAGTCTCCCGAATCTCAACTTGAATTTGTGGTCAACCCAGTCAGCGCAAGATACTTGCACGGGAAAAAATGAGGGTGCGTGTAGGGATAAGATCCTGGGCAGAGGGGAGGTGCGTATAGATGGCACGTCCGATATGGCACCCCTCCGGATATACGCACCATGGTGCGTATATCCGGGAGAATACGGTATTTTACGGCTACCCTTGAGCCTTAAGTTGTCAAACATATATTGTATGCTTCTCTAGACCATATAGGGTTGTGCCTTAGGGAGTATAACCCATTAGGTTATATTCCCTTGTATGTCTTATTCTAGTCATTCTTTCACTTAAGCATAGTATCATGAGTAGGTACATCCCCCCCCCCCCCCCCCCCCCCTGTAGCGCTTCCGCCCTAGGTCCTAGCCGCCTAGTCGCCCCGCGGCCCCGTCCCCTAGCGGCCCCGCAGCCCCGTCACCTAGCGGCCCCGCGGCCCCGTCCCCTAGCAGCCTCGCGGCGCCGTCACCTCGCGGCCCCGCGGCCCCGTCCCGTAGCGGCCCCGCTGCCACGTCCCCTAGCGGCCCCGCGGCCCTGTCACCTAGCGGCCCCGCGGCCCCGTCACCTAGCAGCCCCTCGGCCCTGTCCCCTAGCAGCCCCGCGGCCCCGTACACTAGCAGCCCCGTGGCCCCGTCACCCTGCTGCCCCGCGGCCCCGTCACCCAGCGGCCCCGCGGCCCCGTCCCCTAGCGGCCCCACGGCCCCGTCCCCTAGCGGCCCCGTGGCCCCGTCACCCTGCTGCCCCGCGGCCCCGTCACCCAGCGGCCCCACGGCCCCGTCCCCTAGCGGCCCCACGGCCCCGTCCCCTAGCGGCCCCGCGGCCCCGTGCCGCGCGGCCCCGTCCCCTAGCGGCCCCACGGCCCCATCACCCTGCGGCCTTGCGGCCCCGTCACCTAGCGGCCCCGCGGCCCCGTCCCCTATCGGCCCCGCGGCCCCGTCCCCTAGCGGCCCCGCGGCCCCGTCACGTCGCGGCCCCGCGGACCCGTCACCTCACGGCCCCGCCTCCCAGCTGGCCCCGCCTCCTAGCCGGCCCCGCCTCCTTGCCAGCCTCGTCGCCCAGCCGGCCCTGTACCCCTTACTGGCCCCCTCGCCTTGACGGCCCCATCGCATTGCCGCCCGCGGCCCCGTCTCCTAGACGCCTCGCCGCCGTCCTCGGCCCTATGCACCGCGCTGCATCGCCCAGCACCTCCCTGAACCGCACTGCACCGCATTGCACCGCACAGCACCGCTCTGCACCGCTTATCACCGCACCCTACTGCCCAGTACAGCCTTTCTACTGCTGCAGCGGCCATGATGGCGGACTCGGTCCTGCGGTTTGATGCGTAGGGGCAGCCGATTGAGTTCGACTCGTGGCTCGTCGACCTCCAACGACACCTGACTAGTCAGCGGTAGGACGGACACTCCCTGGCCGTCCACATCGATGGTACGTTCCCCTGCCCGGACCCCCCAGCTACCCTCCCCACTGATCCCACGTCTGCGACCTTGAGTCTGCTGCCGCTGCTGCCCTTGCCCATGCGGTATGGTTGTCGCGTGACGCGGTCGCACTGCTTGCGATTAGTCATGTCCTTCCCCTGTCTAAGTGCCCCCGCTTTAGGTCGGTCAGGACTACGCAGGATTTCCTAGAGGCTGTTGTTGCGCGCTATTCCACCCCGCCCTTTGCCTCCGTAGGTCGCCTGATCCTGCCCATGCTCTTTCCTGACCTTTCGTCTTTCCCCACTGTCGCTGACCTAGCCACCAACCTGCGCACGCTAGACACGACCTGGCGCGCTGCCTGCACTGAGGCCCAGCTTCATGCGTTTCAGCCCCGCATCTGCTCTACCCTCTACCTACTTGCCACCCGCCTCCCTGACCGCCTTGCCACCGCCCGCGATCACTTCCCTAGTCTCAACCCCGCTGACCTCACACTCACTGACTTTGTTGACACCCTGTCTGCCGTAGAGACTCGTCAGCGCTCTATCGCCCGGTCTAGTGGTACCGTGCCAGTCTCTATCTTTCAGGGCTGTGCCCCTGCTCAGTGCGCTTACTTCGACGGTTCTGCTGCGGTTGCTGAGATAGCTCCGGCTGCGGAGACAGCCGCCGCAGTGCAGTTTCGTCTGGGTAAGGGTTGCCGCCCCAAGGCTGGGCACGGCGGAGGTAGCGGAGGAAGGGGTGGTGCCAATGGTGGAGGTGGCTCGCCTGCTGGTAGTACTGACGAGGGGGCAGGGGTTGGTGCCTCGAAGCAGCAGTCCCAGCAGCAGCAGCAGCGGGCGCTGTCGCTGGACCAGCAGCAGCAGCAGCGTGTCGGTTGTCTCCCGCCCGGGTGGCCTAGAGCCGGAGGTGACAGTGGTCGCAGTGGTCGCTCGCGTGGAGTGCCGTCGGGTGGTAGTCAGAGTGACGTGCGCTGCCAATACCAGCTCCAGACCGGTCCTCGCCGCGACCTCGTGTGCGGTAAGATCGGCCATACCCCCACTCGTTGCTTTCGTCGCCTAGACGACCTGTTTCGTCTCCGCTTCGGCCCGTCGCCTGACCTCCCCGACTCGCACAGTCTGCTCCGTCATGGTGTTACGATCTTTGATATGGACATGGATGAGATTAGCTCTGCTTTGTATGTACTCTATGTTGATGACTCTAGTGTGACTGGTTCCTATTACCCAGTGTTGTCTAGCATAGGTGTGCCCAGTGTGTCTAGTTCAGGCACCCCTGCTGCGTCAGGCGTAGGAACTCCTGCCTTGATTTGCCTTGGGTCCTCCCTCGCTGTTCCACCCCCTTCCCCCCCCTGCCGCGTCTGGTGTGTCTCACGTCACCCCCCTCCCGTCGGTTGTTACTGCCGAGGAGTCCGCTGACTCTCGTGGCTCGGTGGAGTCTCTTTCCCCACCTGTCCCTGCCCCGCTCTCCCCTCCCCTGTCGCCGCTGTTGCAGTCCCAGCCGCAGCATCCTCCGCCGCAGCCGCCGCAGCCGCAGCCGCCGTCGTCACCGCCGCTGGGGTTCGTGCGTTCTGGGGGTGCTGGGGAGCGGGCTGGAGCTGGTTCTGGAGCGGGCTCTGGGGGTGCTGGCGTGGGGCTTCTCGGAGGACGCCCTGTTGTCGCTGGAGATTCTGGTGTTGGAGTCAGGCAGCAGGCTCAGCCGTCGCTGCCGGTGTCCGCTCTTCGCCTCCTCGGTCTCCCTTCCCTTGACCGCCCATCGCTGCCTCCCCTGCTGCCGCCGCCTCCTCCTCTGCCAGTCCACGGCCCAGTGTTTTCTCCCCTGGACACCTCTCCTGCTTGTTTCCCTCCCCGTTCTCCTCCTGTGTCTCCTGCCCTCTCTCCTGACACGACTCCTCCGTCTCACGTCTGGTCTCGTTGTTCGTCTCGTGCTCGTCCTACCTCCCCTGTTCCGCGTTCTCACCCTATGTTGCTTCGTTCTCACGCACCTCGTGCTCCTCCTCTCCTCCCGTCTCCTTCCCCATCGTCACTTGCTGTGGCCCCGCCTCCGTACTCGGACTTCCTCCGTGCTGCGCGTCCCCTTGTTCCTCGTGTCCTTGCCTCTCTCGTTACCGACCTGTCTGTTCATGTCTCGAGTCTGTCGGCCCTTGTCGATGCTGTCACTGACTTTGCCGCTACCCGCCGCCTGGACTACGCCACTGCTCTGGTCTTTGACCCTGCCTGCCCTCTGACCATCGGGGGTGTGGCTGCTCTTGGCAGTGACGTCCTAGAGGACAGGCAGTTCGAGCTCGCTTTCTTGTCTGAGGCCGCTCCCCATCTCTGTTCCATGCTACTAGTCCCTGAGGGTGACCCACACGCCGTCGACATCCCGACCCCTCGCACCTACGCTGAGGCCACCTCCGGACCCTAGGCCTCTCAGTGGATAGCTGCCATGGAGCAGGAGATGGCATCTTGGAGATCCACCGGTACCTTCGTCGATGCAGTTCCCCCACCTGGGGTGAGCGTAGTCGATGGCCGGTGGCTCTTCAAGGTGAAGCGCCCTCCTGGAGAGCCGCATGTCTTCAAGGCGCGTTACGTTGCTCGAGGCTTCAGTCAGCGTGAGGGGGTGGACTTCTTTCAGACCTTCGGCCCGACCCCGAAGATGAGTAGTCTTCAGGCACTACTATTCGTAGCAGCACAGCGTGACTACAAGCTGCACTCCCTCGACTTCTCCACAGTTTTCCTCTACGGCAATCTACACGAGCAGGTCTACCTGCGCCGCCCCAGCCCCAGTCCCCTCGTCTGTACTACGAGCGGGCGGCCTGGCTCCACCACCTCCTCCACCCCCTCCTCCAGTACCACCGCCGCGCCCATCCTTGGGGCGGTGACCCTTCCCTGGACGGAACTGCGCTGCGGCGGCTGTCGCCACAGTAGGCGCTGTCTCAATGACAGCAACAGAACCGTCAGAGAAAGTACACTGAGCGGGGGCACAACCCTGAAAGATAGTGACCGGTACAGTACCGCTAGACTGGGCGATAGAGAGCTGGCGGGTCTCTATGTCAGACAGGGTGTCGACAAAGTCAGTGAGGGTGAGGTCAGCGGGGTGGAGACTAAGTTGGGACTCATTGCAGGCAGGTAGATGGGTAGAGCAGATGGGTGGCTAAAAGACACGAAGTTGGGACTCAGTACAGGCAGCGCGCCAAGTCGCATCTATCGTGCGCAAGTGGGCGGCCAGGTCAGCGACCGTGGGGAAAGACGCGAGATCGGGAAAGAGCATGGGCAGGATCAGACGACCGACTGAGGCAGCGGGTGGGGTGGAGTAGCGCGCGACAACAGCCTCAAGGAACTCCTGCGCAGTCCTGACTGACCGAAACCGTGGGCGCGCAGACAGGGGGAGGGCATGACTGATCGCGAGCTATGCGACTGCGTCACGCGACAGCCTGACTGAGCGGGCAAGGGCGCCAGCGGCAGCGAACTCACGGTCAGCAGACGAGGGGTCTGCGGGCAGGGCAGCAGGGAGCTCAGGGCAAGGGAGCGTACCGTCGAGGTGGATGGCCAAGGAGTGGCCGTCCTGCCGCTGACCAATGAGGTGACCGCGGAGGTCGACGAGCCACGTGTCGAATTTGACCGGCAGGCCCTCCGCGTCCAAGCGCAGCACCGAGTCCGCCATCAGGGTCGGTGCGGCGGCAGAAGGGCGGGGCAGTGCAGTGCGGTACAGTGCGGTACAGTGCGGTACAGTGCGGTTCAATGTGGTGCAATGCAGTGCGGTGCAGTGCGGTGCGGTGCAGGGCGGTGCAGTGCGGTACGGGATCAGCGCGGGCCGGCTGGAAGGCGAGGCCGGCTGGGCGACGGGGCCGACGCGGCGACGGGGTCGGCTATGTGACGGGGCCAGTTACCTAGCGGAGTTGGCTCGGCGTGGTCGGCTACGCGACGGGGTCGGCTTCGGGACGGGGCCGACGACGGGACGGGGCCGGCTAGGGGAACGGGCCAGCGGCGGGACGGGGCCGGCTACGGGGACGGGGCCGCGGGGCGCAGGTCGACGGGGCCAAGGGGCCGCTGGGGGACGGGGCCGCGGGGCCGCTAGGGGACGGGGCCGCAGGGCCGCTGGTCGACGAGGCCGAGGGGCCGCTAGGGGACGGGGCTACAGGGCCGCTAGGGGACGGGGCTGCGGGGCCGCTGGTCGACGGGGCCGAGGGGCCGCTAGGGGACCGGGGCGCGGGGCCGCTAGGGGACGGGGCCGAGGGGCCGCTGGTCGATGGGGCCGAGGGCCGCTAGGGGACGGGGCCGCGGGGCCGCTAGGGGACGGGGCCGCGGGGCCGCTGGTCGACAAGGCCGAGGGGGCGCTAGGGGACGGGGCCGCGGGGCCGCTAGTGGACGGGGCCGAGGGGCCGCTAGGGGACGGGGCCGCGGGGCCGCTAGGGGACGGGGCTGCGGGGGCCGCTGGTCGACGGGGCCGAGGGCCACTAGGGGACGGGGCCGTGGGGCTGCTAGGGGACGGGGCCGCGGAGCCGCTGGTCGACAGGCCGAGGGGCCGCTAGGGGACGGGGCCGCGGGGCCGCTAGGGGACGGGGCCGCAGGGCAGCTGGTCGACGGGGCCGAGGGCTGCAAGGGGACGGGGCCGCGGGGCCGCTGGTTGATAGGGCCGAGGGGCCGCTAGGGGATGGGGCCGCGGGGCCGCTGGTCGACGGGGCCGAGGGGCCGCTAGGGGAAGGGGCCGCGGGGCCGCTGGTCGACGGGGCCGAGGGGCCACTAGGGGACGGGGCCGCAGGGCCGCTGGTCGACGGGGCAGAGGGGCCGCTAGGGGACGGGGCCGTGTGGCCGCTAGGAGACGGGGCCGCGGGGCCGCTAGGGGACGGGGTAGGCGAGATGGCTAGGACCTACGGCGGAAGCGCTGGTGGGCAACGGGGACCTAACCTACTCATGATACCATGTCAAACTGAAAGAATGACTAGAATGTGAAAGTACAAGGCATTAGAACCTAGGGGGCTGTACTCTCTAAGGCACAACCCTATATGGTTTACAACATCCCACACAAATGTGTTTGACAGTCGGAACGCGACTCGGGGAGGTTTGGGCAGAAAATCGAGGCCGAACCTGCGAGGTCGACGTCTTCGGGTGTAAGCGCTGTAATTTAGCGCAGTAAGGAATCGTAAATAAGCCCTCCCTACACTGATAAATGTGTATTATTCTGTGGTGTAGTTTGCTCTAGCTGGTTGTGGGCTATTGGGTTTTGGGCAAAAGGACTTGGGCTAGTTGGCAAGGTTTGAACTCGTTACCTTACCTACACATACAACCTCAAACCCACTACAACTACAACATCTTTGATGTTGCAGTCGCGGCACTTGAGAGTGTTGGGGTTTGGTCTAGGGCAAGGGTTGGTGGTGCTTGACAATCACATACTGCAAATTTTCCAGATCCAACTCCTTCCCTTCTCGTTTTTACTACTTGATTCATGGCTGCCTAGCCAAATTACCAGAATACCCCCTCACACTGATTTCGTCGTAATCGGCGGCTCAGATCTTGGTTATGAACGTGCTTTACCATTCTGGAAAGTAGAGATTAAGACCTTTCCAACGCGTATAAGCTCATTTCTAGAAGTTACCTGAGCAGCACGCAATGATCCGTTGATTTCGTCAGACTTAATCTCCAATTAGTTCTCTCCAGATTTGCACGATTACCATCAGTGGTATCAGAGCCACGGTTAGAGGACGTTCTTTCCTCCATTGGAAGAGATCTAGAGAGGCTTGAAGTGCTCCAGATCTAGGGTTTGACATGGCCCAAAAGTTGGATGGCCCTCCTAGGTTTACCGGCTCGGACTTTTCGCTATGGAGGTTCCAGTTCACACTATGGCTAGGTATTAAGGACCTAGAAAGTGTGTTGGATGGATCGGAGAAGCGACCACGAGCTGACTCTGGGGAGGCGTCTACTGGAGCAACCAGCCAAGTGGGATCCGGGGCTGGGGGAGCGTCGTTGAGTGGGGGGAATGAAGGAGGAACCGCTGCAACTCGAACCGGAAGGTCGCAACCAAGTCGCGAGTAGTTGCTCAAAGCTCAAGAAGCAGGGGATCGGAAGGATCGCCAGGCATTTCAGTACCTGTGTTGGGCTTTGGAGGGGCAACTTGAGCTTCTTAAGATGCTGATTGACCTGAAGGGGAAGGAAGGTGCAGCAGCTGCAGCTTGGAAAAGAGTACAAGATAGGCACTTGCAGAAAGGGCTTCTAAGCGTGCTTACTTGGCGGAAGCGGTTTTACACCATGGAGCTGAACTATGGGGAGGGGGAGACCATGGTTCAGTATCTCCAGAGGGTGGATGAGAATGTGAGGGCTTTGGAGGAGCTAGATTACACGGTAGATGAGAAGGAGATCATCTATACTGCACTCCAAGGGTTGGATCAAGCGGCTAATGAGGCATTACTACAGTACCTTCACCTCGAGCAACAGAAATGGACCAAGGTGTGGATTTGGGAGGTTTTAATTTCTGATGAGGCTCGCAAGGTTGATGCTGGAAGAGGCCTAGAAGGAGGCATGGGGGCAGTAGGTAAAGCTTCCTTCAGGAAAGGCTATCAACAGCAAGGAGGTGGGGGGAAAAAGAAAGAGTTGGACAAATGCCTTGTGCCCGGATGCAACAAAAAACACTCTTGGAAGAGTTGCTGGAGTAGGCCTGAGGGATGGAAGCCTCACGGCTACTCTGGAGAGGCCCCACCAGTGACCAAACCTGATTGGGTGGAGAAAAGGATGAAGAAGGGGCTCTGGAATAAGAAGGGCAGCAAGGGAGCAACGGCCGCAGCTGCTAAGGATGAGAAGGGGAAGGGCCAAGACGACTCCTCCGATGATGGTTTCTCGTTTCTCATGCTAGGGCAGGATGCATCTCTCGCTGGTCGTGCATTGGCTGATCCCAACTTCCTGGTTCTAGACTCTGGAGCAACATCTGGGATGCTTCCTCGCCGTGATCTTTTCACCTCCTACCATCCTCTCCCACCAAACTCTAGGAGAGTGATTGTTGGGAGCGGAGATTTGCTGCAGGCAATTGGCATCGGCACGATCACCATTAAGGGGAAGGAGGGGGAGCTAGTGGGTGTGAAGGGGGTCCTTCACGTCCCTGGTTTGGCTGCAAACCTCCTTTCATGCTCGCAGCTGGCTAAACAGGGATACATCTGCACTTTCACTGAGGGAGGGTGCACTGTTAGAAAGGGTGAAGCTGTGGTGATGGAGGCAAAGCTGGAGAAGGGTTTATACCTTGTTCCAGCTTGTGTGCCTAATTGTTACAAGGCACATATGGTTTTTTCTGAGGAAGCCACTTGTAGCACTCGCTGGAGGCAGGTGGAAACGGTGTCACCTGGGTTGCTACACCTTCGCATGGGGCACGCGGGGAAGCAGCAACTACTGGAGTGTGTGAAGAAGGGGGAGCTGAAGGGGGTGGAGGTCAAGGAAGGAGCTGGGCAGCAGAGAAAATGTCCTGACTGCACATCTGGAAAGCTGCCTAGAACCTCATTCCCTATCTCCTCTGATCATCCCTCGACTCCCCTTGAGCTTGTACACACGGATGTGTGTGGACCGATGCAAACTCCTGACCGGGAAAGGGGCAGCAGGTACTTTGTCACCTTTCTTGATGACTTCAGTCGACTTAGCTGGGTCACCTTGGTGAAGACCAAGGATGAGGTGGCAAAGGTGTTTAAGCGGTGGATACGCTATATGGAGAGGGAATCAGGGGCCAAGGTAAAGGTGTTAAGGTCAGATCGGGGTGGAGAGTACCTTGGGAAAGAACTTCAAATCTTCTTGGAAGAAAAGGGTATTTCCCACCAGCTCTCTGTACCTTACACGCCGCAGCAAAATGGGGCAGCGGAGCGGCTTAACAGGACTTCGACCGATTTGGCTCGGGCCATTCTTGCCCATGCCGAGCTTGATAACACTTGGTGGGGGGCAGCAGTGCAGTATGCCAACTGGGTGAAGAACAGGATGGGCAGCAAGGGGCTTGGAGGCAAGAGCCCATACTCCTTATGGACAGGGAAGGTGCCGAATGTTTCCATGGCACGAGTGTGGGGGTGCATGGCACAGTATAAGGTACTTGACCAGCAAAGGAGGAAGCTAGATCCTAAGGCACAGTGGGGGATCTTCCTTGGGGTTTCTGAGAGGAGCAAGGCTTGGGTGCTATGGAGTGTAGCTGACCAGCGTGTGATGGAGAGCCGTGATGTGATTTTCCATGAGGGGCTGAATTATAAGGGGTGGAAGGAGCGTGGTGCAAGCCATAGTGGGACTTCCAATCAAGACCCTCATATGGCCTCTATCTTTGAGGGGGCATGGGAGGACCCTGGAGATGAAGGGGAGGAGCAGCAGGAGGAGCCAGAACCAGCTGATTCTAACCATGAGGAGTCCCGAGAGACAGATTCTACCCCTCAGCCAGCCACGCAGGCCGATGCGCATGATGATCAGCCAGAGCAGCATGTGCCTTCAACTCCATCGAGAAGCAGTTGGCAGCAGTTGTTGAACCAGCAGCTGTCCAAGACTCCAAGGACTCCAATGAAGAGGGTGACTTGGGAGGAGAAGCTGCAGATGCTGGAAAAAGGAGAGGCAACACCTCTGCGACGCAGTGCTCGAATTTCCCAGCCACCTGAAAGGTTTACCCCGGGGCACATTGCACGCATGCATGATCATCTTGTGTCTGATTTGGATGATTGCATGCTTGTGGACATGCATGGGCATGAGTATGCTCTTGATGTGTGTCTAATGGGTCAGGTACATGAGCCTAGGTCAGTCCACGAGGCGCTGAACCGTCCCGAATGGGTTGAGTCCATGCATGAGGAGCTTGAGTCTCACAAGGTAAATGGATCATTTGAGCTGTTTGATCCAGCAGTGGTACCACCTGGTTTGGAGGTCCTCAGGTGTCAATGGGTTTGGAAATACAAACATAACCCTGATGGTACCATTGAGAGGCCTAAGTCCAGATTGGTGGTGATGGGAAACATGCAGAAATTGGGAGTACACTATGAAGAAGTGTACTCTCCAGTTGGGAAGCATGCGACCTTGAGAGGTATGCTTGGAATTTCGGCTGCTTTGAAGCTTGACATCCATCATATGGACGCCAAGACAGCCTTCCTCCATGGGGATTTGGAAGAAGAGCTTTACATGCGGCAGCCCCCTGGTTTTGATGATGGGTCTAACCGAGTGTGTCGCCTCAAAAGGTCCATTTATGGGCTGAAGCAAGCCCCACGACAGTGGTACCTGAAATTTGATGAGGCTCTCATGGATTTTGGGTTTGAGAGATCTGAGTGTGACCCTGCCTTGTACCACTTTGTGAGAGATGAGGAGAGGATCTCCTTGTTCCTCTATTGGGATGACCTTTTGCTCCTATGCTCTAGCAAGGCTTTGCTAGATCGAGTGAAAGACTTCTTGTCCTCGCGTTTTTGCATGAAGGACTCGGGGGAGGTGAAGTACTACTTGGGAATGCAAATTGAGCATGATGAGAGTGGTATCTTGATTCATCAAGAGAGGTACATTCTTAACATGCTTCAGTCCTTTGGTCTTTCAGAGGCCAACCCCGTGCGTACTCCTCTGCCGACAGGATTTGATGTGCATGCCTATGAGGATGAACCTTTGCTGCGAGATGAGCTGGTCAAGCTCTACCAAAGCATTGTGGGATCCCTCATGTATGCTTGTACTACCAAGTAGAGATTAAGACCTTTCCAACGCGTATAAGCTCATTTCTAGAAGTTACCTGAGCAGCACGCAATGATCCGTTGATTTCGTCACACTTAATCTCTAATTAGTTCTCTCCAGATTTGCACGATTACCATCATACACTAGAGGTGATACGCCGATGGATTAATAATCCAATCTCGAGTGTGACTCTAGGTCTTGCAATCTTATGATGACTGTAATGATTACGCCGTCCTGACAAGTCTTGGGCGAGCCAAATCCGTCTGCTGAAATTGGTCGAGATCTATCTTAACCGTTGGGCGATTATTACGAGTCAGCAATGTCGGTGGCGAAACTGTCGAGGTTGATCTGATGGATATCTCTAGATCGAACGGCTAACGATGACTTTAATTTGGCAGGATCATTCTCGATGGCTTGGACTGTAGAACGTGGCATGAGCGCGCGCTTGTCATTATGACGCTTGTCTTGAAATGTCGAAAGTAATCGCGGTCGTTAACCTACAATAGAGATCGAATGGCAGACAAGTGTCGAAACGACCGCAATCGATTTTGGCTGTTGAATGTTGGTCAATTATTCGGCTGACCGAATTGGGCAATGCTGAAAACTCTTGCGGGAGAATGAACAGTGACGCTGTAGGCTGTCAGTTGGTGATCACGAAATTGCAGAGGACAGAATGCAGCGCAGCTGCAACTCTCCCGCCCCCCCCTCCCCCAAGAAGAAACAGCTTCCAGAAGTCGGGTAAACCTCCAGGTAACTCATGTTTAAGTGAAAGAATGACTAGAACAAGACATACAAGGGAATATAACCTAATGGGTTGTACTCCCTAAGGCACAACCCTATATGGTCAACAGAAACATACAATATATGTTTGACACACCCCTTGGACTGGATAGGGGCAGTGCCTGATGAGAGAGAAACAACTCAGGGTGGCATTACTAGTCCAGCCTCTGAGGTAGGGGTCAAAAGCCCAGTCAAACAAGTACAGACAAGGCAAGAGCAAGACCAGGGTGGCAGTACTAGTCCAGCCACAAGGAAGAGGCCACAAGGCTAGTCAGGATAATATACATAAAGGTCTGTACACAATCAAGGTCCTAGCAAGTGAGAGGCTACAGGAACGAGACCTAGCTGAACACTGTGCCGCTGATGATCTTTAGGCGCAAGCGTCTTAGTAAAGATATCAGCTGTGTTGGCACCTGAGGCCAAGTGTACTACACGAGCCTGGCAACGCTGCTGCAGCTCACGCAGGAGGAAGTACCGCAGCTCGATGTGCTTCGCTCTGCCCTCAATTCGTGGCTCCTAACTCAGGAGGATCATGGCCCTATTGTCAGCGTACAGAATTGGGGCAGAGCTAGGCCGCTCACCCAAGCTGGTGAGCAAGAAGGTCAGCCAGTGGAGCTCCTGTGCCGCCATGGCACCAACGTAGATCTCAGCCTCACGGCTAGACTGGGCAACAGACGAGGAACGGGTGGACCTCCACGAGATGGCACCTGCACCAAGGCTAAAATAGTAGCCCTAGGAGGACCTGAGAGTCTCGGTGTCGTCTGCCCAAGAAGCGTCGTTGTGTCTGGTAAGGACCACTGGTCTACGTCCTCCTAGCACTAGCCACATGTCTGATGTACTTGCTAGATAACGCAAAACCCTCTTAGCGGACGACCAGTGCTGTGGTCGGTGCCTGCCGGGAGCCACAAAGCGAGCCAGGATGCTGAGGGTATGCGAGATCTGGACGAGTGCAAGTCATCAGGTACATGAGGCAACCCACCAGCTCTGCGTAGAGGCCACTAGGCTCTACAGTCTCCTTTGGGACTGGGGCAGAGAGTCTGTGGTCTACTAGCAGAGGGGTGGGCTGTGGGGACGAGAACTGAAGGCCGAACCGCTGTAAGGACCTGGCGCACCAAGTGTGACTGGGAGAGAGTGATGGTGCGTGCTACTATGTCCCTCGAGATCTGTAAGCCAAGGTAACTACGCAGCTCTCCTAGGTCAGTGCAGGTGTGTCTCCTCAGCAGCTCGGCCTTCACTGAGGCCAGCGCGTCTCTGTCTGCAGTAGCAAAAACCAGGTCGTCTACGTAGACAAGGATGTAGAACGGAGTCTGGCCGGAACAAACGAAGAGCTAGGGGTCTGCAAACGAAGGGAAGAACTGCATGTAAGCAAGTGTAGCATGCAGCGTGTCGTGCCACTCACGAGGCGCCTGTCGCAAGCCGTAGACGGGGTGCCGGAGGAGCCACTCGGTGCCACGGGGGAAAGGTACCAGAGAAGCCTTGCTGCAGGACCAGCAGCAGCAGCAGCGGCGGCGGGCTGGTGGTCTCCCGCCCGGGTGGCCTAGCGCTGGTGGTGGAGGTGAACGTGGTGGTCGTGCACGCAGTGTGCCGTCGGGTGGTAGTTCACGTGACGGACGTTATCAGTACCAGCTCTAGAATGGTCCTTGCCGCGGCTCTGTGTGCGGTAAGATCGGTCACACCCCCGCCCGCTGTTTTCGTCACCTGGACGACCTGTTTCGTCTTCGCTTCGGCCCGTCGCCCGACCTCCCCGACTGGCACAGCTTACTTTGCCGTAGTGTTCAGATCTTTAATTTGGACATAGATGAGATTAGCTCTGCTTTGTATGTGCTGTTTGTCGATGAATCTAGTGTGACTGGTTCCTACTACCCCTTGTTGCCTAGTGTAGGTGTGCCTAGTCCGGCCTCCCCTGCTGCATCAGGCGTAGGATCCCCTGCCTTGTATAGTCTTGGCTCCTCCATCGCCACTCCAACCTCGGCCGACACTGCTGTGCTCTCCTTTACCCTGGACTCTAGCGCTTCCCGGTGTTTCTTTTGCGACTCCACTATGCTGACGCCGTTTGCCGCTCCCGCCGCAGTTACCCTTGCCGACCCCTCCTCAGGTCCGGTAGTCGCCCGTAGCTCTACCACCCTTCCCTGTCCGGCGGTTCCTTCGGGCTCTCTTACAGGCCTGCACATCCCCTTGTTCTCTAGGAACCTAGTTGGTGTCGGCTGCCACCAGGACCTTGGCGTCACCACTACGTTTCCTGGTCACGAGCGGTACGCTGTCTGTACCGAGGCCGCCACTGGTGCTCCCCTCACCACGTTCCCCCGGGACCCGGTGTCTGGCCTGTTCACGCTGGACACCACGCTCCCTCCCGGTTGGGACGTCTCCCCAGGTGGTTGCGTCTACCTAGGTTGATGCGGCGTGCTCGTGTCGGTCGCTTACTCACCCGACACTTCTGTGGCACCACCGTCTACGTCACCCCGCACTTCCGCGTCTGCGTCAAATGTCTCAGCACGGTCTTGTCCTAGGTCTCCCACCGTCGTTCCCTGAGTTGCCCTCCTCCCCAGCGCCGTCGTGCACGCCCTACATCGAGGGCCAGCTCAGCCGTGCCCCTCACTCCTCCTCGTTCCCCCCCACCGCCGCACCACTACAGACCCTGCACATGGACGTTTGGGGCCACGCCCCCGTCCATGGGTCGTGTCGATAGCGCTACTTCCTCGTGCTTGTCGACGACTACACGCGCTACACTACGGTTTTTTCCCCAGGAGCGGAAGGCCGACATGCCTGACGCTCTTATCCCATGACTGGTCTCTGCGCGTGTGCACCGCGGTCTCTCAGTCTTGCGTCTTCACTCCGACCATAGTGGCGAGTTTGCCTCCGGCGTCCTTGGTCGTTTCTGTCGTGCGGAGGGCATCACCCAGACGTTCACCCTACCAGACTCCCTGCAGTAGAATGGGGTCGCTGAGCGACGCATCGATTTGGTCATGGAGGTGGCTCGCACCTCCATGATCCATTTCGGTGCACCCCATTTTCTGTGGCCATTCGCCATTCGCTACGCCGCTCACCAGCTTAACCTGTGGCCGCACCCCCAGCAGCCGCAGGTTTCGCCAACCCTTCTTTGGACCGGGTCCCCTGGTGACACGTCTGCGTTCCACGTCTGGGTTTGCCTTGCTCACGTTCTTGCCACTAGCACGGACAAGCTCACTGCCCGCACCGTCCCCTGTGTCTTCCTTGGTTTCCCCCTCGACTCGTCTGACTGGCACTTTTACCACCCCCCGTCTCACCGCTTCTTTCATTCCAGTGACACCACTTTCATCGAGTGTGTCTCCATTTACCACCGCTTTCCCCATTGTGGTCCCTCGGTTACTCCCCCCCTATTCCTGGTTCCCCCTCCCCCGATCGCCCCTGCTCCTCCCCCTCCCCGCCCTGCCCCGTCTGGTGTGTCTCACGTCAACCCCCTCTCGTCGGTTGTCCCGGTCGAGGAGTCTACTGACTCTAGTGGCTGTGCGGCGCAGTCCTCGCCGCCCGCCCCAACCCCGGTGTCTCCTCCTCCATCGTCGCCGCAGCCGTCGTCGCAGCCGCCGCCGCCGCCGCAGCCGTCGTCGCAGCCGCAGTCGCCGCAGCCGTCGCCGCAGCCGCAGCAGCAGCAGTTCATCGACCCTGGGGGTGCTGACGTTGAGGAGGGTGCTCGTCCTGGGGTTACAGTCGTGGCTTGTCCCGGCGGGCCTGGGGGTGGTACCGGTGCTGGAGAGGTTCCTGGTTCTGGAGGTGCTGGAGTGGAGTGTTACGGAGTTGGTCGTGGAGTAGCCAGTGGTCCCGGTGTTGCCGTTGTACCGCCGCAGCAGCAGTCGCCGCCGGTGTCAGCCCTTCGCCTGCTCGGCCTTCCGTCCCCTGATCGCGCGTTTGTGCCTCCTCCACTGTCTGCTCCCCTTTCTATCTACGGCCGTGTGTTCCCTCCTCCGGACTCGTCTCCGGCTCGTCTTCCCCTGCGTTCTCCTCCTATGTCTCCTCCTCTGTCTCCTGACCCGACACCTGCGTCTCACGTCTGGTCCCGCCGTCCCTCTCGTGCTCGTCCTGTCTCTCCTTTTCCGCGCTCTCACCCTATGTTGCTCTGTTCCCACGCGTCTCGTCCTCCGCTCCTGCCGTCACCTCCTCCGTCCTCCCTTGTTGTCACGCCTACCCCGCTGTCTGACTACCTTCGTGCAGCTCGTCCTCTTGTTCCTCGGGTCCTTGCCTCTCTCATTACTGACCCGTCTGTTCCTGTTTCGCGCATTGACGCTCTTGTCGCTGTGGTCGCTGACTTTGCCTCTACCCGCCACCTTGACTACGCCACTGCTCTGGTCTCTGACCCTACTCGTCCTCCGTCCGTCGGGGGTGCTCCTGCCCTCGGCAATGACGTCCTGGAGGACCGGCGGTACGAGCTTGCTTCCCTGTCCGAGGCTGCTCCCCATCTTTGTTCCATGCTGCTAGTCCCTGAGGGTGACCCAGACGCTTTCGACATCCCAACCCCTCGCACCTACGCTGAGGCGACCTCGGGACCCTGGGCCTCTCAGTGGATAGCTGCCATGGAGCAGGAGATGGCATCTTAGAGATCCACCAGCACCTACGTCGACGCAGTTCCCCCACCTGGGGTGAATGTAGTCGATGGCTGGTGGCTCTTCAAGGTGAAGCGGCCCCCTGGAGAGCCGCCTGTGTTCAAGGCGCGCTACGTGGCTAGAGGCTTCAGTTAGCGTGAGGGGGTGGACTTCTTTCAGACCTACGCCCCGACCCCGAAGATGACTACTCTTCGGGCGCTGCTACACGTAGCAGCACAGCGTGACTACGAGTTACACTCCCTCGACTTCACTCCTAGGACCCAGTGGCTACTGCGGCGCCCAGTCTACGGCTTGCGACAGGCGCCCCGTGAGTGATACGACACACTGTGTACTACCCTTGCTGACCTGTAGTTCTTTCCGTCCTCTGCAGACCCGTCGCTCTTCGTTCGTGCTGGTGGGACCCCGTTCTACATCCTTGTTTACGTAGACGACGTGGTCTTCGCCACTGCAAGCAGGGACACACTGGCCTCCGTGAAGGCAAAGCTGCTGAAGAGACACAGCTGCACTGACCTAGGAGAATTGCGCCACTACCTTGGCCTCCATATCTCTACAGACATGGCAGCGCGCACCATCACTCTCACCCAGTCACACTTGGTGCCACAGGTCCTTCAGAGGTTCGGTCTTCAGTTCTCCTCCGCACAGCCCACACCTCTGCCAGTAGATCACAGGCTCTCTACTCCAGTTCCTGAGGAGTCAATAGAGCCCAGTGGTCCTTACGCAGAGCTGGTGGGTTGCCTTATTTACCTGATGACTTGCACTCGTCCAGATCTCGCATACCCTCTCAGCATCCTGGCTCACTTTGTGGCCACAGGCAGACACCGACCACAGCACTGGTCGGCCGCTAAGAGGGTTTTGCGTTATCTAGCAAGTACATCGGGCATGGGGTTAGTGCTAGGAGGACGCAGGCCAGTGGTCCTTACTGGGCACACAGACGCTTCTAGGGCAGACGACGCTGAGACCCTCAGGTCCTCCCAGGGCTAGTGCTTTAGCCTTGGTTCAGGTGCCGTCTCGTGAAGAGCTACTCGCTCCTCGTCTGCTGCCCAGTCTAGCTGTGAGGCTGAGATCTACGCACGTGCCATGGCGGCACAGGAGCTCCGCTGGCTGACCTTCTTGCTCACCGACTTGGGTGAGCGGCCTAGCTCTTCCCCAATTCTGTACGCTGACAACAGGGCCATGATCCTCCTGTGTCAGGAGCCTCGACTTGAGGGCAGAGCGAAGCACATCCAGCTGCGGTACTTCCTCCTGCCCGAGCTACAGTAGCGCCGCCAGGCTCACGTAGTACACTTGGCCTCCGGTGCCTACACAGCTGATATCTTTACGAAGGCGCTTGCGCCTTAAGATCATCAACGGCAATGTGTACAGCTAGGTTTCATTCCTGTAGCCTCTGCTTGATTATGTACAGACCTTTATATGTATTTTACCCTGACTGGCCTTGTGGCCTCTCCTAGTGGCTGGACTACTAGTGCCGCCCTGGTCTTGCTCTTGCCTTGGTTTGTACTTGTTTGACTGGTCTTTAGACCCTTGCCTCAGAGGTTGGACTAGTAGTGCCACCCTAAGCTGCTTGTCTCTTAATGGACACTACCCCTATCCAGTCTAGGGGGTGTGTCAAACACATTTATGTGTGATGTTGTAGACCATATAGGGTTGTGCCTTAGAGAGTACAGCCCCCTAGGTTATAATGCTTTGTACTCTCACATTCTAGTCATTCTTTCAGTTTGATACCGACACCCTCGCCACACTTCCAAGCCATCTCACGTCCCGAGGTTCTTGCCCTAGCACGTATGAACCCTACTTTAGCTAGTTCGCTCGTCACTTGCTCAATCAATTATTGTTCCTGCCGTATTCCCCTGTATAAAACACCTGTCGGAATTAAGCTCCCCCGGGTAGCTTGAGCGGGTATGGGTGTTTAATTTTTCTGGATGTAAACAACACCAGGCCCCCAAATTGCAGACTTTTTACTCTGATTCAGACTTTTTTCAGAGTTTTCTTGGGGGTGTACTCTGATTGCAAAGACTTTTTTTTGTACCTTACACTGATTTTTTAGAGAACCTTTTTGTACCTACACTGATTCTTCAGACTTTTTTTACTAGTGTACTCTGATGCCTCAACCCTATATGGGGGGTTGACTCACATTCTGTGTAATACCGAGATTTCGGGGGAGCGGGATTAGCGCTGCTACCCCTGTGGAGGGCGCTGACTGGCCCTTAGCCATAATCAGGGCGTGATGCTTGCTGGGGGTTTTGTGAGGGAGCAGACTAGCCCTTCACGAAAATCGAAGGCCAATGCATACTGGGGGCTGTGTGAGGGAGCTGAATGGCCCTGGCCAAAATCTTTGTGCTGGAGGCGGTGTGGGGTCAATTGGCCCTTCAGAAAAATTGCCGATGTCTGCCGCAGGTTGTGTCTGCGAGGGCGCCCATTGACCCTTCACAAGGTTGCCACCTGGATGGCGCCGATTTCCCTCCCTCCCCTCCCTGCAATTTCGATACGCCCCGCCCCAATTCCTATCCGCCCCATCCCTGAAAGTTTACGTGTACCACCACATCGGCCCAATAAATTCCATTTTATTGGGCCTACATCGTGCACTCTAAACACGTATTTGCGCTGCATCTCGCATAAAATTTGCCAACGTCAGGAAAAAAAAATCCAGGAAATTTCACTCTAAACACACTCGTAGCGCGAGCCTGGTCTTGGGTGGCGCGAAATTCTGCGATTTCGCCAGCACACAGACAGCTAAAGCAGAATGAGGGAGCATTCTAGAGCTCGTGTCAAAATCACAAGACCTGAAAATGGGTTTGCAAACCCCCCGGCTCCTGTAGCGGGTCAGACCCGAGGTGCGGAATTACTCTAAGAGAGCTCCTGGCATGCTAAGCCCAAGTAGTAAGAGGGCACTAGGAAAGTGGAGGAGTTTGGTGGACGAGGTTGAGGAGGTTATGCAGGACATTTATTGACGTGTAGTGTACAACAGCTTTAAAATCAGCGTAAAACAAATTAGTGACTCTGATTTATTAAACAAAAAATATATTTTGTTACTCTGATTTTTCAGTCTTTTTTTCAGAGGCGAGTCTGATGGCCATACCAAGGGATGGGAGGCAAGTCTGATGAATCAGACACCTCGAAAACCAATTTGGGGGCCTGAACAACACCCTACTCTCGGACATGAAACTTTTGAACACCCCCCTGCCACCTAGAATCTCCATTTTAGCAGGAAACACCTAAATTTTACGATGCTCAGATGTGTGCTGCCATTCATTTTCCCACTCCTGCTGGGGCAACCATATGTTAGAAAGAGAGAATGACTAGAATAGGAAGATACAGGGCAATATAGACTAGAGTGCTGTACCCTCTAAGGCACAGACCTGTATAGTCTACAGTAACAACATAAGTTATGTTTGACACACCCCCTAGACAATATAGGGGCAGTGCCTAACAAGGGAAGAAGCAGCTCAGGGCGGCACTACTAGTCCAGCCTCTGAGAGAAGGGTCTAAAGACCAGTCAAAAGGAGTACAGACAAGGCAAGAGCAAGACCAGGGGGGCACTACTAGTCCAGCCACTGGAAGAGGCCACAAGGCCAGTCAGGGTAAAATATATATAAAGGACAGTACAAAGTCAAGGCCCTAGCAAGTGAGAGACTATAGGAACGAGACCTAGCTGTAAACAGTGCCGCTGATGATCTTTAGGCGCAAGCGCCTTCGTAAAGATATCAGCTGTGTTGGCACCGGAGGCCAAGTGTACTATGCGAGCTTGGCAACGCTGCTGTAGCTCACGCAGGAGGAAGTACCGCAGCTGGATGTGCTTCGCTCTGCCCTCGAGTCGAGGCTCCTGACACAGGAGGATCATGGCCTTGTTGTCAGCGTACAGGACCGGGGCAGAGCTAGGCCGCTCACCCAAGTCGGTGAGCAAGAAGGTCAGCCAGCGGAGCTCGTGTGCCGCCATGGCACCGGCGTAGATCTCGGCCTCACAGCTGGACTGGGCAACAGACGAGGAGCGGGTAGCTCTCCACGAGACGGCACCTGAACCAAGGCTAAAGCAGTTGCCCTGCGAGGACCTGAGCGTCTCGGCGTCGTCTGCCCAAGAAGCGTCTGTGTGTCCAGTAAGGACCACTGGCCGGCGTCCTCCTAGCACTAACCCAATGCTCGACGTACTTGCAAGATAACGCAAAACCCTCTTAGCGGCCGACCAGTGCTGAGGTTGGTGTCTGCCTGTGGCCACAAAGCGAGCCAGGATGCTGAGAGGGTATGCGAGATCTGGGCGAGTGCAAGTCATCAGGTACATAAGGCAACCCACCAGCTCTGCGTAAGGACCACTCAGCTCTACTTACTCCTCAGAAACTGGAGCGGAGAGCCTGTGGTCTAGAGGCAGAGGGGTGGGCTGTGAGGAGGAGAACTGAAGGCCGAACCTCTAAAGGAGCTGGCGCACCAAGTGTGACTGAGTCAAGGTGATGGTGCGCGCTGCTCTGTCCCTGGAGATCTGCAAGCCAAGGTAGAGGCGCAGTTCTCCAAGGTCAGTGCAGGCGTGTCTCTTCAGCAGCTCTGCCTTCACCGAGGCTAGTGCATCCCTGTCTGCAGTGACGAAGACCAGGTCGTCTACGTAAACAAGGATGTAGAACGGAGTCTGGCCAGCACGAACGAAGAGCGAGGGGTCTACAGAGGACGGAAAGAACTGCAGGTCAGCAAGGGTAGCACGCAGCGTGTCGTGCCACTCACGGGGAGCCTGCCGCAGGCCGTAGATGGGGCGCCGAAGGAGCCACTGGGTCCCAGGAGGGAAGGTACCAGTGAAGCCCTGAGGGCGACGCAGGTAGACTTGCTCGTGTAGACTGCCCTGAAGAAAGGCAGTGGAGAAGTCGAGGGAGTGAAGCTCGTAGTCACGCTGAGCTGCTACGTGTAGCAGCACCCAAAGAGTAGTCATTTTCGGGGTCAGAGCAAAGGTCTGAAAGAAGTCCACCCCCTCACGCTGACTGAAACCTCTGGCCACGTTTGTGCCTTGAATACAGGCGGCTCTCCAGGGGGACGCTTCACCTTGAAGAGCCAGCGGCCATCGACTACGTTCACCCCAGGTGGGGGAACTGTGTCGATGTACTGTAGGTGCTGGTGGATCTCCAAGATGCCATCTCCTACTCCATGGCAGCAATCCACTGAGAGGCCCATGGTCCCAAAACCACCTCAGCGTAAGTGCGAGGGGTCGGGATGTCGAAAGCGTCGGGTCACCCTCAGGGACTTGCAGCATGGAACAAAGATGGGGAGCAGCCTCGGACAAGAAAGCAAGCTCGTACTGGCGGTCCACCAGGACGTCACTGCCGAGGGCAGGAGCACCCCCGACAGACGGAGGACAGGCAGGGTCAGAGTCCAGAGCGGTGGCGTAGTCAAGGCAGTGGGTAGAGGCGAAGTCAGCGACCGCAGTGACAAGAGCGTCAAGACGCGAAACCGGAACAGACGGGTCGGTAACGAGAGAGGCAAGGACCCGAGGAACAAGAGGACGAGCAGCACGAAGGTAGTCAAACAGAGGGGGAGGTGCAAGGACAAGGGAGGACGGAGGAGGCGACAGGAGGAGGGGAGGACGAGCCACGTGGGAACGAAGCAACATAGGGTGGGAATGCGAGACAGGGGAGACAGGGCGAGCACGGGAGGGACGGCGAGACCAGACGTGCGACGGAGGCGTCGGGTCAGGAGACAGAGGAGGAGACACAAGAGGGGAACGAGGAAAGAGACAAGCCGGGGACGAGTTCGGCGGAGGGAACACAGGGCCGTAGACCGGAAGAGGAGGGGACGGTAGGAGAGGAACAGACGTAGGGTCAGGGGACGGAAGGCCGAGCTGGTGAAGGGCTGACACCGGCGGGGACTACGGCTGCTGCGGCACAACACCGACTCCAGGGCCGTAAGCGGCTCCATGGTTACCGCCAGAACACTCCACTCTTGCACCCCCTGAGGGAACACCCCCAGAGCCAGAAACCCCTCTAGCACCAGAGGCGACGAACGGCTGCTGCGGCAGGGATGGCGGCTGCGGCGGCGACGGCGGCGGCGGCAGCGGCGACGATTGCTGCGGTGGCGGCGGAGGAGACACTGGGTGGGAGGCAAGCGGCAAGGACTGGGCCGCAGGACCACCAGAGTCAGCAGACTCCTCAACCGGGACAACCGACGGGAGGGGAGTGACGTGAGACACATCGGATGGGGCAGGACGCGGGGGGGGTGGGGCTGGGACTACCAGGGACGGGGGAACCAGGAAAAGGGGGGGGGGGAACCGGGGGACCACGGTTTGGAAAGCGGTGGTAGAAGGAAACAGACTCGTCAAGGGTAACGTCGCGGGAGTGAAAGAAACTGTGGGACGGCGGGTGGTAGAAGTGCCAGTCGGACGAGTCAAGGGGGAAACCAAGGAAGACACAGCAGACGGTGCAGGCAGTAAGCTTGTCCGTGCCAGAGGCACGAACGTGAGCAAGGCAGCTCCGGACGTGGAACGCAGACGCGTCACCAGGAGACCCAGTCCAAAGAAGGGTTGGCGAAACCTGCGGCAGCTGAGGGTGCGGCCATAGGTTAAGCTGGTGAGCAGTGTAGCGAACCGCAAACGGCCACAGAAAATGGGGTGCACCGGTGTGGATCATGGAGGTACGAGCCACCTCCATGACCAAACCGATGCGTCGCTCAGCCGCTCCATTCTGCTGCGGCGAGTTCGGCAGGGTGAACGTCTGGGTGATGCCCTCTGCACGACAGAAGCAACCAAGGACACCGGATGTGAGAATACGACCCCGTTCCATTCCTTTCTCCTTTCCATCTTCCCTTTCTATTTCATTCCTCTTTTTATCCTGATCCATTTGGTTTTTATCTCATTCCATTTGGATTCCTATTTCTCCTTTTCCATAAAACCTTTGGTTTATCCTGTTATTATCATTATATCACCGACCAGGCTAGGGATGTACTTGCACGCTATATCTAGCGTAATCCTGCTGTAATCCCTTAAAGCCAATAGCCTCGCGTGGCTATACATAGGGTGATTCTATTTTCTAGAAGGGCATATTCCCTTGGGATAGGATAAACCTGGTTACCTGATGTACTTTGGAAGTATAAAAGCACCTTGTACTGATCGATAGTAGAACCCTTTCCTCGACACATTCGATCCTGTGACACTTGGTAATCAGAGCTTTTCTCACTCGGCCGCGCTCAGCTAAGCAGCCGCAGCGGGACTCCTGCCTCGAAAAACCACCGGGGGCGACCAATTCGGCGCCGATTCAGGTAAGCACCAGCTCCGTGTTTTTTGAATTACCCCCTCCGCGCGTGTTTTGAACAGGATGGCGAACTTCTACAACGCCGAGGTTACCCAGCAGCTCTTCGCGTGCATCGCACCCCTTCAGGAGGAGATGCGAGCGGATCGCGAAGCATGGCGAAACGAGTTCGAGCGAGTAACTCGATTCGCCGGAGTGCAACACGAAACGACAACGGCGACGACGCAGCAGTCGCTGCAGTTTCTCGAGGCTTCGAAACCGCGCCCACCGGAGCCGTTCAATTCGAGCGATCGAAACTCCGGCGTCCGCAGATGGATCGCCGGCATGGAGATCTACTTCGCAGCCGTCGGATGGAGCTCGCCAGTCTGGGACGGTCAACGCATACGACTCGCGGCGACACTGATCAAGGACCGGCACTCGAGTGGATTGGTGGTATTAGCACGTTCATCCACAGTGAAGCCACATGGTAGCAGTTCCACACCGACCTGCTGAAACGTTTCGAGCCGATAAATTCGGATTTCCTTGCACGGGAAAAATTCATCGCCATCGACTGTTCGGGAGTGTAGCGCAGTACACGCAGCAGATGGAAGAATTTTATAACTGCATTCCCGATCTCACCGAAGGGGAAAAATAACAGTCGTACCTCGCCGGGCTTAAGACCGAAGTCAAACGACAAGTGGCAGCGACAAACTACGCGAGCTACAGTGACGTCGTATCGGCCGCGGAACACTGCGACGTGGTCAACGCTGGGACACGACGGCCGCACATCGGCAGTACGCGACAGGGCGACTGCTCGGCTCACACCACGTTCGCCGATCCGATGGAAGTCGACAGATTCAAAGGGTGGCCACGTCCGAAAAACACCAACTCCATGTGTGATTTTTGCGGGGTGCCGGGTCATCGAATCTTCGATTGCAACAAAATGAAAGCCGCACGCACTGAGTATCAAGCACGCAACAGTGGCGGAAATCCTTCGGCCAATCAGAAGCAAAAAAACGGGACTCGCCAGTGATTGTGGATCTAGCTGGCGAAAATGAAAAGATCCGAAAGCGGTCGCGGACTTTCGGAAAAATCAACTTCGACGCAGCTGATTCGACGCGAATCGGAGAAAATGATGGGGAAAAATCTCCACCCCACAACCAGTGTTTGCCAGAGGAATTCGTCGAGAAAAAATCTAACTCCGCGAAAAAGGACTCTGCCAAGACGGGGAAACTCCTTGAAGACCCAAGAAATTATAAGGACTCGTTAAAGTTATCTTATAAAGATGCTTTCATGAAAACTTGTAATTCTCGAGGGGCTAGAGCCTTGGAGAAGATTTGGGAGGGACTCCAGAAGAAGCAGAAAATTGTGGAGATCATACCGGTACCGGAGAACTTGGGGACCAAATTAAGGAGTATGGAAAGAAGCCGACCTTTCCACGGAGTCAACGTCCTCTCCCGACACCAGGCCACAGCGACTACCCGTTCCCCAGGGAAGACGTCGGTGGAGCTGAAGCGGCTCAAAAGGAAGTTGGGGGTCTACAAGAAGCTGCAAAAACCCCGAACTCCTTCTTCGGATGCATCCACCTCGGCAAATTCGTCAACGACACGAACAGTCGTTACAGAAACTCGGGGCCCAGGAGAAGAGCCTTTCTCCAAGCAGCCTTGGCCAGCTGCCAGCTCTGGAATAGGAAGCAACGAATATTGGGATGTACCCTATGACCCAATCAATGAAATTATCCTTGGGTACTCCGAGCAACGCCTGCCCCTCGTGCTCGAGGTCATCTGCAAAGGACGATGCCTCCAAGCACTCGTGGACAGCGGAGCATCGCACACCGTATGCGACAAGGCAATCATCGACCGACTTCGAGAAGAGTACAAGCCATCAGCGTTTTCTGCAACGATGGTGGACGGTAGCAAGTTACCAGTGTACGGCGAAGCAGTGTTATATCTACAAATTGGACCACTGCGCTGGAGACCTGCACTCCCCATCACCAACATCAAAGGGTTTGACTTGATCTTCGGGCGAGACTTCCTCAAGAAATTAAACCCCGAGATCAACTGGGTGAACCGCACCGCAAGCATCTACAACAAAGGAAGGAGAGTCCAGCTACCCAACTGGGACGATACAGGAGATATCCCAGTAGAGACACTTGCCAGATTCGAGAAGGACGTCAAGCGAACCAACACCGGATTCCTGGCGATAGCAACAGAGGTGGAAACCGACGGAGAGAAGACCTCGGAACCTCTAGGAAAAATCAAGGAAATACTGGAGTTCCAAGACATTCTCCCTGCCGATCTTCCGGATGAGCTACCGCCATACCGAACGCACCAACATGAGATCGTGGAGGAACCAGGTTCGAAGCCGACCTTCCGAGCACCATATCGGCTCAGCACCACAGAGCTAGCCGACATGAAGAAGCAGATCGAGTATCTCCTTGCCAAAGGACTCATCCGACCATCCACTTCACCATACAGTGCCCCAGTACTCTTCACACCAAAACCGGACGGAAGCCTGCGCATGTGCATCGACTACCGAGCTCTCAACAAGCAGACCATCAAGAACAAGTACCCGATTCCACGAATCGATGATCTACTCGACTAGCTTCGGGGAGCCACGGTATTTTCAAAATTAGATCTGCGGTCCGGATACTGGCAGATACGAATGGGAGACAATGCCATCCACAAAACTACTTTTCGAACTCGGTACGGATCGTACGAGTATTTGGTCATGCCGTTCGGACTCACCAACGCACCGGCAACATTCCAAGCCGAAATGAACCACATCCTACGCCCACTCTTGGACGAATGCGTGGTGGTGTAGCTGGACGACATCCTCATCTACTCGCGCGATATGCAACAACACGTCGAACACCTGCGACGCGTCTTCAAGATTCTTCGACGAGAACGCTTCTACGTCAAACTATCCAAGAGCGACTTCACCCTCGAGAAAGTACAGTTTCTTGGACATATCGTGAGCGCTCAAGGAGTTCACGTTGACCCCAAGAAAATCGAAGCCGTGCGTACGTCATCGAAGCTGACGCCAGCGACCAGGCAGTGGGAGCAGTCTTGATGCAAGACCAGGGGAATGGACTGCAACCAATTGCCTACCTCAGCAAGAAAATACACGGGGCAGAAGTCAACTACCCGATACACGACAAGGAGGCCCTGGCTATCATCATCGCCTTCAAAACGTGGAGATGCTATCTTGAAGGACGCAAGACGACAGTCTACACCGACAATTGCAGCCTAAAATATTTGAAGACGCAACCAAGCCTCTCCAGGCGACAGTTTCGGTGGATCGACTTCCTCGAGACGCACTTCCACTACGACATCGTGTACAAGCCTGGCCATAAAAACAAAGCCGATGCGCTTAGCCGGCCTGCCACGTTGCCGCAATCCATGTTGAAGGGATGAATCCACTCCTCAAGGGACTCTTCATACACGGGTACGCCATCGACCCCGAAATTCCCTTGGCAGAAAAGCAACATCTGCTTTAGTGGGACAACGACATCGCGTAACGGAAAGGATCAACGAAGATCTGGGTACCCAATTACCCTCCATTGCGCCAGTTACTACTCGAAGAATACCACGACGTCCTGTACGCAGGACACTTCGGTAGCAACAAGACGCTCACCGGTATCGCTAAACACTACTACTGGCCCCACATGGCAGATGACGTACAGAAATTCGTCACCTCGTGCACTACCTGTCAGAGGATGAAGAGCAGCAAGCAAAAAAAGGCGGGTCTGCTACAGCCTCTTCCTGTCCCAGAACAACCATGGCAAGTGGTCAGCCTAGACTTCATCACCGGGCTACCAACTACCACAAGCGGTCATGACGCGATCCTCGTCCTCATTGACAAGTTCTCCAAAATGGGACACTTTATCCTAACACACACGACAGCACGCACCGAGGAGACAGCACAACTCTTTGTTCGCTACATCATCTCACAACATGGCATCCCAACCACACTCATCTCCAACCGAGACCCTAAGTTCACCACTAAATTTTGGAAAGAACTGATGTCTCTGCTCGGGACCAAACTCGCCATGTCATCCGCCTACCATCCGAAAACATATGGACAAACCGAGCACCTCAATCAAATTGTGGAGCAACTCCTCCACGCAGCCTGCAAGGACGACATCTCCAAATGGGACTTGCATCTGTCCGTCTTGGAGTTTGCCTACAACAATTCTACTCACGCCGCTACTGGACGGACGCCGTTCTTCCTCTGTTACGGACGCCACCCACTCACACCTCAACAGCCAAACATACCAGCCACAGTCCAAACCGCTCATGATTTCATCACGACTATGCACAAACTTTGGGATCGGACCCACAAGCGCCTTCTCGACATTCAGCAACAACAGAAGCGCCAGGCCGATCGCCACCGCACATACCACACCATCACCGTGGGAGATCGAGTACTACTCGACACGCGCAATCTTGACATCAGCCATCTCCCATCCAAACTGCGACCTCGCTTCTGCGGGCCTTTTCTCATTGAAGCACAGGTCACTCTTGTTACCTTCCGCTTACGCCTGCCAGCAACCTGGAAGATTCACAACGCCTTCCATGTCCAGCTCTTGAAGCCTTACCGAGATCCCAACACGATCTTCTCTGGACGCCAACCGCCACCGCCGCCGCCCGTCCTCGTCCATGATGAACCTGAGTACGAGGTCAAGTCCGTGCTTGCTCACCGCCATCGACGGAATGACACCATGGAGCTTCTCATCCATTGGAAGGGTTATGATCCTTCAGAGGATAGCTGGGTCTCTGAATCCGAGATGGACCACGCTCGTCGTCCTCTGCGCGACTGCCTTGTCAAGCAGGGTGTTACGTCTACCACCCAGCTTTGAGGTGGGGAAGTGTGAGAGTACGACCCCGTTCCATTCCTTTCTCCTTTCCATCTTCCCTTTCTTTTTAATTCCTCTTTTTATCCTGATCCATTTGGTTTTTATCTCATTCCATTTGGATTCCTATTTCTCCTTTTCCATAAAACCTTCGGTTTATCCTGTTATTATCATTCTATCACCGACCAGGCTCGGGATATACTGGCACGGTATATCTAGCGTAATCCTGCCGTAATCCCTTAAAGCCAATAGCCTCGCGTGGCTATACGTAGGGTGATTCTATTTTCTAGAAGGGTCTATTCCCTTCGGATAGGATAAACCTGGTTACCTGATGTACTTTGGAAGTATAAAAGCGACTTGTACTGATCGATAGTGGAACCCTTTCCTCAACACATTCGATCCTGTGACACCGGAGGCAAACTTGCCCCCACTGTCAGAGTGAAGACGCAAGACAGGGAGACCGCAGTGGACACGCACAGAGACTAGCCAGGGGATAAGAACGTCAGGCACGTCGGCCTTCCGCTCCAAGGGAAAAACCGTGGTGTAGCGCGTGTAGTCGTCGACAAGCACAAGGAAGTAGCGCTCGCGACGCGGTCCATGGACGCGGGCGGGGCCCCAGACGTCCATGTGCAAGGTCTGTAGCGGTGCGGTGGTGGGGGGGAAAGAGGAGGAGTGAGGGGCACGGCGGAGCCGACCCTCGACGCAGGGCGTGCACGGTGGCGCTGTGGAGGGGGGCAACTCGGGGAACGACCCTGGGAGACCTAGGACAAGACCGTGTTGTGACATGTGACGAAGACGCAGGAGCGCAGGGTGCCCTAGACTGTGGTGCCACAGGAGGGTCGGGTGAGTAAGCGACCGACACGAGCAGGCCGCTGCAACCTGAGATGACACAGCTACCTGGGGAGGCGTCCGAACCGGGGGGGGGGCGCGGTGTCCAGTGTGAACAGGCCAGACACCGGGACCCAGGGGAATGTAGCGAGGGGAGCACCAGTGGCGGCCTCAGTACATACAGCAAACCGCTCGTTACTAGGGAACGTAGTGGTGACTCCAAGGTCCTGGAGGCAGCCAACACCAACTAGGTTCCTGGAAAACGAGGGGACGTGCAAGCCTGTAAGCGAGCCCGAAGGAGCCGCCGGGCACGGAAGGGTGGTAGAACTACGAGCGACTACCGAACCAGAGGAGGGGTCGGCAAGGGAAACCGCAGCAGGAGCAACGAGCGGGGACAGCGTAGTGGATTCGCGGAAGGAACACCGGGAGGCGCCAGAATCCAGGGTGCAGGTGAGCGCAGCAGTGGCAGCCGGGGTCGAAGCAGCGACGGAGGAACCTAGGCTAAACAAGGTAGGAGGTCCTACGCCTGACGCAGCAGGGGGGGCAAGACTAGGCACACCTACACTAGGGAACACGGGGTAGTAAGAACCAGTCACACTAGAGTCATTAGCATACAGCACATACAGGACAGAGCTAAGCTCATCCATGTCGATATAAAAAATCGGAATACTACGGCGAAGCAAGCTGAACCAGTCGGGGAGGTCGGGTGACGGGCCGAAGCGAAGACGAAACAGGTCGTCAAGGCGACGGAAGCAGCGAACAGGGGAGTGACCGATCTTACCGCAAAAGGAGCCGCGGCGAGGACCGGTCAGGAGCTGGTACTGGCAGCGCCCGTCACCCAAACTGCCACCCGAGGGCACACCACGCGCACGTCCACCACCACGGCCACCGCCGCCCCCTGCGCCAGGCCACCCGGGCGGGAGACCACTCACCCGCCTCTGCTGCTGCGGCTGCTGCGACTGCTGCGGCTGCTGCGACTGGAGCTGGGGCTGCGGCTGCGGGTGGTGCTGGTCCGACTGCGACGGCTGCGGCTGCTGGGACGGCTGCTCGGCGACATTAGGGACAGTCCCCTCATCTGCGCCACCACTAGGCGTACCGACTCCACTACCACCTCCACCTGCACCCCCACCACCTCCGCCGCGCCCAGCCTTGGGGCGGCGACCCTTCCCCGGACGGAACTGCGCTGCAGCAGTAGTCTCAGCCACAGCAACAGAACCGTCGGAGAAGGTGCACTGGGCAGGGGCACAACCCTGAAAGATAGGGACCGGCACAGTACCGCTAGTCTGGGCGATAGAGCAGTGGCGGGTCTCTATGGGAGACAGGGTATCGACAAAGTCGGTGAGGGTGGACGCTAAGGAAGCGGTTGCGGGCAGTGGCAAGACGGTCAGGGAGGCGGGTGGCTAGCATGTAGAGGGCAGAGCAGAGGGGCGGCTAATGGGCTCTAAGCTGGGTCTCAGTGCAGGCCGAGCGTCAGGTCGCGTCTATCGTGCGCAGGTGGGCGGCAAGGTCAGCGACAGTGGGGAAAGACGCAAGGTCAGGGAAAAGCATCGGCGGGATCAGGCGACCGACAGAGGCAGCAGGCGGGGTGGAATAGCACTGGACAACAGCATCTAGGAACGCATGCGCAGTCGTGACGGACTTAAAGCGAGGGCGCTCAGATAGTGGGAGGGCATGGCTGATAGCAAGCTGCGCAACAGCGTCACGCGACAGCCAGACAGAGCGAGCAAGGGCAGCGGCGGCAGCGGACTCACGCTCAGCAGAAGAGGGGTCAGCAGGCAGCGCAGCAGGGGGATCAGGGCAGGGGAGCGTACCGTCAAGGTGGACGGACAGCGAGTAGCCATCCTGCCGCCGACCAGTGAGATGGCGGCGGAGGTCGACCAGCCACGCGTCAAACTCAAACGGCTGACCCTCAGCGTCGAAGCGAAGCACCTCTGCCATCACGAACGATGCAGAGCCGTACAGTGTGTAGCGGTGCAGTAATGAGCGGTGCAGTGCAGTGCAGGGCGGTGTAGGGCGGTGCAGTGTGGTGCCGTGCGGTGCAGTGCGGTGCTGGGCGGTGGAGTGCGATGCAAAGCGGTGGAGAGCGGCTCCGGGCGGTGCAGGGCAGTGCAGATCGGAGAAGGACGGACCGGGCACGAGTCAGAGACGGGCCGGCAGCGTAGCGAACCCGAGGCCGGCTAGAAGAGGGGGGCGGGGTCGACGAGGGACGGGCGCGAGGGACCGGTGAGGAGCGGGCGCAACAGGGGCGCAAGGGGCCGGCTAGGAGCGTGCGCGAACGGCCAGGGCGCCGGCTAGGAGGGGCGCGACGGCCTGGGTGCCGGCTAGGGGGGGGCGTGAACGGCCAGGGGGGCGGCTAGGAGCGGGCGCGATGCCCGAGGGGGGGGGGGGGGCTAGGAGCAGGCGCGAGTGGCCAGGGGGCCAGCTAGGAGCGGGCGCGACGGCCAGGGAGCCGGCTAGGGGCGGGCGCGACGGCCAGGGGGGGGGGGGGGGACGCTAGGGGTGGGCGCGAACGGCCAGGGGGGCGGCTAGGGGCGGGCGCGACGGCCAGGGGGCCAGCTAGGGGCGGGCGCGAACGGCCAGGGGGGCAGCTAGGGGCGGGCGCGAACGGCCAGGGGGCCGGCTAGGAGCAGGCGCGACGGCCAGGGGGCCAGCTAGGGGCGGGCACGAACGGCCAGGGGGCCAGCTAGGGGCGGGCGCAAACGGCTAGGGGGCCGGCTAGGAGCGGGCGCGACGGCCAGGGGGCCAGCTAGGGGCGGGCGCGAACGGCCAGGGGGCCGGCTAGGGGCGGGTGCGACGGCCAGGGGGCCAGCTAGGAGCGGGCGCGACGGCCAGGGGGCCAGCTAGGGGCGGGCGCGAACGGCCAGGGGGCCGGCTAACGGCGGGCGCGAACGGCCAGGGGGCCAGCTAGGGACGGGCGCGAACGGCCAGAGGGCCGGCTAGGAGCGGGCGCGAAACTGCCGGGGCAAGCCAGCTAGGGGCAAGGCACGAGGGCGGCTAGGGCCTAAGGCGGAAGCGCGGGCGGGCGAGAGGAACCTAACCTACTCGTGATACCATGTTAGAAAGAGAGAATGACTAGAATAGGAAGATACTGGACAATATAGACTAGAGTGCTGTACCCTCTAAGGCACAGACCTGTGTAGTCTACAGTAACAACATTAGTTATGTTTGACACCATATGCACGTCAAAGCAAGTGGGGAAATCGGGCTCGTGGCCATCGCGACGCGGGTATTTTGGTAGGAGACGAATCTGCCCGAACGAAAACAAAACCACCAAGAACATTGTGTCAAACATGTGTATTTGTCATGTTTGTATAGACTGTATAGGGTAGCCTCTTAGAGGGTACAACACTTAGGTATATCTGTGTGTACCCTCTCTCTAACAATCATTCACTTCTTCAATTTCTGATATGGTATCACGCGTAGGTAGGATCCCCCACCACCTACCGCTTCCGCTCGCCCCCCCTAGCCCCGTCGCGACCCCCCCTAGCCCCGTCGCGCCCCTTCCTGGGACCCGTCGCGTCCTCCCTGGGCCCCGTCGCGCCCCTTCCCGGGCCCCGTCGCGCCCCTCCCAGGCCCCGTCGTGCCCCTCCTGGGCCCCGTAGCGCCCCTCCTGGGCCCCGTCGCGCCCCTCCCAGGCCCCGTAGCGCCCCTCCTGGGCCCCGTAGCGCCCCTCCTGGGCCCCGTAGCGCCCCTCCTGGGCCCCGTCGCGCCCTTTCTGGGTCCTGTAGCGCCCCTCCTGGGCCCCGTCGCGCCCCTCCCAGGCCCCGTAGCGCCCCTCCTGGGTCCCGTCGTGCCCCTCCCAGGCCCCGTAGCGCCCCTCCTGGGCCCCGTCGCGCCCCTCCCAGGCCCCGTAGCGCCCCTCCTGGGCCCCGCCGCGCCCCTCCTGGGCCCCGTAGCGCCCCTCCTGGGCCCCGTCGCGCCCCTCCCAGGCCCCGTAGCGCCCCTCCTGGGTCCCGTCGCGCCCCTCCCAGGCCCCGTAGCGCCCCTCCTGGGTCCCGTCGTGCCCCTCCCAGGCCCCGTAGCGCCCCTCCTGGGCCCCGTCGCGCCCCTCCCAGGCCCCGTAGCGCCCCTCCTGGGCCCCGCCGCGCCCCTCCTGGGCCCCGTAGCGCCCCTCCTGGGCCCCGTCGCGCCCCTCCCAGGCCCCGTAGCGCCCCTCCTGGGTCCCGTCGCGCCCCTCCCAGGCCCCGTAGCGCCCCTCCTGGGCCCCGTCGCGCCCCTCCTGGGCCCCGTAGCGCCCCTCCTGGGCCCCGTCGCGCCCCTCCTGGGCCCCGTCGCGCCCCTCCTGGGCCCCTGCAGCGCCCCTCCTGGGCCCCCCGTCGCGCTCGCCCGGCCCCGTCGCACCAGCCCGGCCCCGTCGCACCAGCCCGGCCCCGACCTGCTCGCCCGGCCCCGTTGCAACCGCCCGGCCCCGTCGCACCCTGCCCGGCCCCGTCGCAGCCGCCCGGCCCCGTCGCACCAGCCCGGCCCCGTCGCGCCTGCCCGGCCCCGTCGTCGCCCCCGCCCGGTCTCGTATCCCCTGCCCGGCCCCGTCGCGCTCGCCCGGCCCCGTCGCCCCGGTCCGGCCCTGTCGCACCAGCCCGGCCCCGTCGCGCCCGCCCGGCCCAGTCGCGCCCGCCCGGCCCCGTCGTCCTCGCCCGGCCCGGTCGCACCTGCCTGGTTCCGCTGCCCCGGCCCCGTCCTCCTCACTGGTACGGTTCCCCCCCACCCCGCCCTGCACTGCCCAGCACCGTACCGCCACGCACCACACTGTACTGCCTTACACCGCACTGCACCGCACTGCACTGCACTGCATCGCACTGCACCGCACTGCACCGCGCTGCACCGCACTGCACCGCACTGTACCGCACTGCACCGCACTGTACCGCACTGCACTGCACTGCACTGCCCTGCACCGCACTGGACTGTTCCTGATGGCGGCGGAGCTTCGCTTCGACGCTGAAGGTCAGCCCCTAGAGTTCGAGGCGTGGCTTGCCGACCTCCGCCGCCAACTCACTGGCCAGCGGCAGGATGGTGAACTGCTTTCCGCACACCTTGACGGTACGCTCCCTTGCCCAGACCCCCCTGCTATTCTGCCCGCTGACCCCACACCCACTGAGCGTGAGTCTACTGCTGCCACTGCCCGTGCGCGCTCTGTCTGGCTTTCTCGCGATGCTGTCGCCCAGCTTGCCATTAGCAACGCCCTCCCCCCGTCCGAGCGTCCTCGCTTTAGGTCCCTCACTACTGCTCAGGCATACTTAGATGCTGTCATCAAGCGCTATTCCACCCCTCCGGCTGCCTCGGTGGGTCGCCTGATCCTCCCGATGCTCTTTCCTGACCTTGCTTCTTTCCCCACTGTCTCTGACCTCGCTGCCCACCTGCGCTCGATAGAGGAGACCTGGCGCGCCGCCTGCACTGACGCACAGCTTAGAGCCCACCAGCCGCCCATTACCTCTACCCTCTACCTGCTTGCCACCCGCCTCCCTGACCGCCTTGCTGTCGCCCGCGACCGCTTCCTTAGCCTTCACCCTGCCGCGTAGGATCCTCTGCTTTGTGTAGTCTTGGTGCTTCCGCCGTCGTTCCGTCGCCAGACGCCTCTGCTTCGCTTTCCTTCACCTTAGACTCTGGCGCTTCTCGGTGTTTCTTCCCCGACTCCACCACCCTGACGCCGCTTCCCGTCCCTGCTGCCGTTTCTCTCGCTGACCCCTCTAGCGGTCCGGTAGTCGCCCGCAGTTCCACCACCCTTCCCTGTCCGGCGGTTCCTTCGGGCTCTCTTACAGGTCTGCATATCCCCTCGTTCTCCAGGAACCTAGTTGGTGTCGGCTGCCTCCAGGACCTTGGCGTCACCACTACGTTCTCTGGTCAAGAGCGGTATGCTGTCTGTACCGAGGCCGCCACTGGTGCCCCCCTGTCCACGTTCCCCCGGGACCCGGTGTCCGGCCTGTTCACTCTGGACACCGTGACCCCCCCGGCTGGAGCGCTCACCCAGGTTGCTGCCGCCTGCTCCTGTCTGTCCCTCACTCACCCGACCCTCCTTTGGCACCACCGCCTAGGTCACCCTGCGCTCCAGCGTCTGCGTCACATGTCCCAGCACGGTCTTGTCCTTGGTCTCCCAGGTTCTCTCCCTGCGTTTCCCTCCTCCCCAGCCCCACCTTGCACGCCTTGTGTCGAGGGTCGGCTTCGCCGTGCCCCTCACTCCTCCTTTGTTTCCCCCTACCGCCGCGCCGTTGCAGACCCTGCACCTGGACGTATGGGGCCCCGCCCCTGTCCCTGGGCCGCGTCGAGAGCGCTACTTCCTTGTGCTTGTCGACGACTTCACTCGCTACACCACAGTCTTTCCCCTGGAGCGCAAGGCCGACGTGCCTGGCGCTCTCATCCCCTGGCTTGTCTCTGCGCGTGTCCACCGCGGTCTCCCTGTCTTGCGTCTTCACTCAGACCGTGGTGGCGAGTTTGCCTCAGGTGTCCTTGGTCGCTTTTGTCGTGCGGAGGGCATCACCCAGACGTTCACCCTACCGGACTCCCCACAGCAGAATGGGGTCGTTGAGCGACGCATCGGTTTGGTCATGGAGGTGGCTCGCACCTCCATGATCCATGCCGGTGCACCCCATTTTCTGTGGCCGTTCGCTGTGCGCTACGCTTCTCACCAGCTTAACCTGTGGCCGCACCCTCAGCAGCTGCAGGTTTCGCCGACCCGTCTTTGGACTGGGTCTCCTGGTGACGCGTCTGCGTTCCACGTCTGGGGCTGCCTTGCTCACGTCCGTGCCTCCGGCACGGACAAGCTCACTGCCCGCACGCTTCCCTGCGTCTTCCTCGGTTTTCCCCTTGACGCGTCCGACTGGCACTTTTACCACCCGCCGTCTCACCGCTTCTTTCACTCTCGTGACGTCACCTTTGACGAGTCCGTCTCCTACTACCGTCGCTTCCCCCACCGTGGTCCCCCGGTTACTCCCCCCCTGTTCCTGGTCCCTCCTTCCCCGGTAGTCCCTGCCCCTCCTCCTCCTCCTCCCCGTCCCGCCCCCTCTGGTGTGTCCCACGTCACCCCCCTTCCGTCAGTGGACCCGGTTGAGGAGTCTTCTGAATCTGGTGGCCCTCCTGTGCAGTCCTCGTCAGTCGCCCCTCCCCTGGCGTCCCCTCCCCAGTCCCCTCCTCCACCGCTTCTGCCGCCGCTGCAGCCGTCGTTGCCGCCGACACTGCGTCGCAGCACCCGTTCGCTGACTCTGGGGGTGCTCGTCCCGGTAGCCCTGGGGGTGGTCCCTCTGGGGGTGCTGGTGTGGAGAGTGTCGGGGGTAGCCGAGGAGCAGCTAGCGGTCCCGGTGTCGCCGTTGTGCCGCCGCAGCAGCAGTCCCCGCCGGTGTCAGCCCTTCGCCTGCTCGGCCTGCCGTCCCCCGACCCTGCGTCGGTTCCTCCCCGACCGTCTCCTCCTCTTCCTGTCTACGGCCCGGTTTTCCCTCCGCCGGACTCGTCCCCGGCTCGTCTCCCCCCTCGTTCCCCTCCTGTGTCCCCTCCTCTGTCTCCTGACCCGACTCCTCCGTCGCACGTGTGGTCTCACCGTCCCTCCCGTGCTCGTCCTGCCTCGCCTGTCCTGCGCTCCCACCTTATGTTGCTTCGTTCCCACGCGTCTCGTCCTCCCCTTCTGCCGTCGCCTCCTCCTTCCTCCCTTGTTGTTGCACCCCCCCCGCTGTCTGACAACCTTCGTGCCGCTCGTCCTCTTGTTCCTTGCGTCCTTGCCTCTCTCGTTACCGACCCGTCTGTTCCGACCTCGTGCCTTGACGCCCTTGTCGCTGCTGTCGCTGACTTCGCCTCTTCCCGCCGCCTTGACTACGCCTCCGCTCTGGTCTCTGACCCTGCCTGTCCTCCGTCTGTCGGGGGTGCTCCTGCCCTTGGCAGTGACGTCCTGGAGGACCGCCAGTTCGAGCTTGCTTTCCTGTCCGAGGCTTCTCCCCATCTCTGTTCCATGCTGCTAGTCCCTGAGGGTGACCCAGACGCTTTTGACATCCCGACCCCTTGCACTTACGCTGAGGCGACCTCGGGACCCTGGGCCTCTCAGTGGATAGCTGCCATGGAGCAGGAGATGGCATCTTGGAGATCCACCGGCACCTTCGTCGACGCGGTTCCCCCGCCTGGGGTGAACGTAGTCGATGGCCGCTGGCTCTTCAAGGTGAAGCGCCCTCCTGGAGAGCCGCATGTGTTCAAGGCGCGCTACGTGGCTAGAGGCTTCAGTCAGCGCGAGGGGGTGGACTTCTTCCAGACCTTCGCTCCGACCCCGAAGATGACTACTCTTCGGGTTCTGTTACACCTAGCTGCTCAGCGTGACTACGAGCTTCACTCCCTCGACTTCTCCACTGCCTTCCTTCAGGGCAGCCTACACGAGCAGGTCTACCTACGTCGCCCTCCGGGCTTTACTGGCACCTTCCCTCCTGGGACCCAGTGGCTCCTGCGGCGCCCCGTCTACGGCCTGCGCCAGGCTCCCCGTGAGTGGCACGACACTCTCCGTGCTACGCTTGCTGACCTGCAGTTCTTTCCGTCTTCCGCAGACCCTTCCCTCTTCGTTCGTGCCGGCCAGACTCCGTTCTACATCCTTGTTTACGTCGACGACCTGGTCTTTGCCACAGCAAACAGGGACGCACTGGCCTCGGTGAAGGCAGAGCTGCTGAAGAGACACACCTGCACTGACATTGGAGAACTGCGCCGTTACCTTGGCTTGCAGATCTCCAGGGACAGAGCTGCGCGCACCATCACCCTGACTCAGTCACACTTGGTGCGCCAGGTCCTTCAGAGGTTCAGCCTTCAGTTCTCCTCTGCACAGCCCACCCCTCTGCCTGTAGACCACAGGCTCTCCGCTCCAGTGTCTGAGGAGTTGGTAGAGCCCAGCGGCCCCTACGCAGAGCTGGTGGATTGCCTCATGTACCGGATGACTTGCACTCGCCCAGATCTCGCATACCCTCTCAGCATCCTGGCTCGTTTTGTGGCCACAGGCAGACACCGACCGCAGCACTGGTCTGCCGCTAAGAGGGTTCTGCGTTATCTTGCTAGTACATCAGGCATGGGGTTAGTGCTAGGAGGACGCAGGCCAGTGGTCCTTACTGGACACACAGACGCTTCGTGGGCAGACGACGCTGAGACACTCAGGTCTACCCAGGGCTACTGCTTCAGCCTTGGCTCAGGTGCCGTCTCGTGGAGAGCTACTCGCTCCTCGTCTGTGGCGCAGTCCAGCTGTGAGGCTGAGATCTACGCTGGTGCCATGGCGGCACAGGAGCTCCGCTGGCTGACCTTCTTGCTCACTGACTTAGGTGAGCGGCCTAGCTCTGCCCCGGTCCTGTTCGCTGACAACAGGGCCATGATCCTCATGTGTCAGGAGCCTCGACTCGAGGGCAGAGCGAAGCACATTCAGCTGCGGTACTTCCTCCTGCGTGAGCTACAGCAGCGACGTCAGGCTCGCGTAGTACACTTGGCCTCAGGTGCCAACACGGCTGATATCTTTACGAAGGCGCTTGCGCCTAAAGATCATCAGCGGCACTGTGTACAGCTTGGTCTAGTTCCTGTAGCCTCTCACTTGCTAGGACCTTGACTTTGTACTGTCCTTGATATGTATACTCAGACTGGACTTTGTCCTCTCCCAGTGGCTGGACTAGTAGTGCCGCCTTGCTCTTGTTCTTTCCTTGTCTGTACTCCTTCTGACTGGTCTCTCAGACCCTTGTCTCAGAGGTTGGACTAGTAGTGCCGCCCTGAGCTGCTTGTTTAGGACATTCCCCTATGCAGTCTAGGGGGTGTGTCAAACATGTGTATTTGTCATGTTTGTATAGACTGTATAGGGTAGCCTCTTAGAGGGTACAACACTTAGGTATATCTGTGTGTACCCTCTCTCTAACAATCATTCACTTCTTCAATTTCTGATACATTGAACTCCGAAAGTTTCATGGTACTGTACTCGACTTTCGCGCGTCCTGCCAAATCAAACGTGTGCTGAATGGTTGTTCTGGCAGCATCCTCTCCGACACTACACGCTGAGTGCCAGTGTGGCATGCAGATGGGCAATATCGTCCTGTATGCAATGAGATGACCAAAAGTGGGTATCTGACACTAATGAAGGTGGTGAAACATGCACACTTGAATTCCAATAAAAAAAATGCATATGCACATTCCATAACTCCTGGGTGTTTTATTTTTCTGGCCTTTAATTACACCCAAACCAAATTTTGCTGCATTTTTATTAACACTATAGGGTGTTTTATAGGGGGGAATACGGTAGGTTGTATTTCCATTACTGAGTCAATTGTTCCATTCCCACTCACTGCTGGGCTTGGGTACATCACTGCTGGGCTTGTGTACATCACTGCTGGGCTTGTGTTCTCCGGGAAGCTATTCTTTGCTCAGCAGCCCAAGCAAAAACCGATTTCACAGGGTCCCTAAGCGTCCGCAGCTGCTGCTGTCGCTGGTGCGAATGGCTTTGATAGTTTCTGCTCATCGACACTACAGAATTCTGGATTCTCGACGACTCCTCCGAGGGCTGGATTGCGCGTGAAGCGTTGACGCGTTGCGCTGCCGATGCGGATGGCGCTGTGTGCGCGCGGCATCGGCCATCGTAGTAGCTCGTCGTTTGCGCCGCGACGCGGCCACTGGCTGAGGCCGAACTCCATGGTCGGCTCTGCTGGGAACCGTCGGATCGTTGCGACTCCGCTGGCGTGGGCAAGGGGGTTTGGGACGACGGGCTTGGTCGTCCTCGGCTTATCACCGAAGCGTTCGACAGGGGGTAAAACGGCGAGCCCGCACGAACAGAGTCGGCTGAGTTCGCGGCAGTCGGTGAAATCTGCCGCATGCCGTCACACCCTCGACGGTCGCGGTTGTCCGCCGAGTTGGCTGCTGACTCTTGCGCCGTTGGACCGTCCGGTCGTCTATAAATGACCGCCCCGCCTCGCCGCCAGATGAGCGCCGTCATGGCGTCGACCCAGAGCGCGTTCGTGTCCTTCTCCCCCAGCGCGTGCGCACTTCGCGAGCGGCGGAGCGAGTGGCGGGACGCTTGCCTCCGCGCCTCTGACACTACCGCATCCAGCGGCTGCGGTCGCCTACTAAGTCCGCTGCCCGAAGAGCCTTCGCCTCCCATTTTTAGCAGCGACGGCTCGCTTCTGCTCCGCTTGAGCCGCCGGCGCTGCGAGCGCATGTGATCGAGGCTGTTTCCCGACGCTGCGTTTCCGAAAACCGGCCTGCTCGCGCGATTCCACGAGTCGAGTCGCCGCTGGGCCGAGTCCAGCGACAAGCGACCCCTGCGATCCCGAGACCCGTCGCGCGATGACACGTCGGACGCGTACGTGAAGACATAAGACGCGCTGCTCGCGTCGCGCGAGCTATCGTTGGCGGCAGTTAGCGAGGCGAGATGCTGCAGCTGCTGCAGCGACAGCCCGTAGCTTTCCGGCTGAGTTGACGGCTGAGGTGGCTCTGGTCCCGCGCCGGTGACCCTCTGGCGCGCCGCGCAAGTGATATCGTTACTAGGAGGATTGGATGGCCAGGGCCTTCTTTCTGAATGCGCCACGCAATCAACCGTCGCTTCTGACGTCGCTTGAAAGCGAGAGGAGGACGGAGGCGGCGAATGCGACGCGCTTCCCGCACGCCTGGGCGCATTACCCCGTACGGGAGACGAGGCGGCGGAATGCGCGGGGGACGAAGGTAGCGACATCAGTGCGAATTGCTGGGCCGTTGTGACTGCGAGTGCGCGAAAAGAAGCCGAGGCAGAGCTATGATGACTTCTAGCGGAAGCCATTGTTGCTGCAGCTGATGTGAACGACTCGGAAAAGAACCTCAGTCTGGAACAGACAAGGAATTAGCAGCAGGAGTTTTGAGATGGATGGATCGAGCTGAGTGCCCCTATTTGTGCTCGTCGCGAGTGCGGGTGGTGGAATTCCCTCGGGGGGACGGGGAGGGCAAATGGCCCAGCATGGCGGGGAGACGGGCGGACATCCAGGGTAAAGCCAGCTGCGGGGATGTGTGGGGAGATTTGGGGCGAAACGAACTCAACGCCGTGGAAGTAGAATCACGTTTCAAGTTGTTTCCCCGTGTTTGTTGAAATGATGCACACTATCAAAATATTAATAGTATACAGTGTAGTATATGCCTCATTTTGTAGTGATTCACCGCTAACGAAACACTGAAGTGCTAATAGTGTAGCCTTCCAGCTGTAGATGGGTGGGCCAACTGTTCAACCCCACCACGTCACGTGGCATCCTTCGATGTTATTCCCACTCTTCCCAAATGGCGGTTGTCCCGTCGGCACGTGGAAGACCGTGACGAATTTTCCGCATCTGTCCACACAGCACGGGGAGATGAGCAGAAAGTGGCGCTTCACGTGGCGCGAATTGAGTGGATCGCTTGATCTCGGAGTGGCAGGGTGGAGGGGAACAGAGAAGCAATGAAGCACGGCCTTCGCCAACCAGATCTCGATATCCCATCCCAGATGTTTCCAGATCAATTTTTGAGTTTTCCGAGTTGGGGGTGAATCTACCAACTGTGTGACTGTGGGCGTGGTGCGGCATGGCTTGGCGGGTTGGGGGAGGTGGATCGAGTAAGTGAATGTGGCAGGGAGGGGAAATTGCTTTGGAGAAAGGGGAACGTGAGGGGAGGGGGAAGCAGCTGATCCCCAAGCAGTCACAATGAAGTAGGCAGTACCCTGCAAATCATACAATGTTCGGAACACTACCCTTCAGTGTATACCGCCGTTGAACTTCGTGATCGAGCAAGAGAGTTCCAAATTCCAATCAGCGATTGTTTTTCCAAGGCGAACCTATCAAACCCTACATTATCCGCGATGGCGGCGATCGCATCATCTCGACCGTGGATCCCTCCTGGAAGCCAACCTGAGAGACTCCTCCCGACGAGCAACCGGCATCACCGCCTTTTTTCGTGGTAGCCAAACGGCCAATACGCCTCGTCTAGGTCGATTACCATAGGGCGTGTAAGATAGCTAAACGGGTGATCGGATCAACTGATCTTCCCCCTCTTATTTTCACAACTCGTCGGATAAGTTTCGCGACTCAAATCGGCTCTTCACGTGCACGTACTTCCACTATTTCACGGCGACAGCCGTCGTACTCGCTCAAGCTAGCCCTTCCACAAAATTTTATTATTGCGGCCGATTCGGGAATAATGACACGTGGCACGGGGTCACGCTGACGCCGTGTCTCCTGATCAAACAACAGAATGAACCGTCGTTCTACTGAGTCGCATACCTATGGCGTACCTGATTTTTTTATCGACTCAAAACTCACCCGCGTGTCTGGTGCAGCACCTGATCCTCGTGACAGAGCTGATTTGCATCTCGAGCCAATCCTATTGTCCCCCGTTCCCCCCCTTCCCTGAAAATCCGTCGCCATGATGGTCCGTTGTAGAAAGCGGACTCCGCTTCGTCGGACGACCATCACAGACAAATCGGGCGACGTGCAAGCGGATCCGTCGAGACCCGTGCTCTGTGAGGTTCGGGGTGAGGCAGAGCCTGTGGAAAGGGCCACGGTATGGCGGCCAGGGCATGTGGTCCACCTGCGGATATTTCTCGAGAGTGTCGTCAGCTCATCGCCTCGTACCCGTGCTGCTGAGAAAGACATTGAAAGACAACTGACAGCCCTCCCTTTCATGCCTCATTCCTGCCAAACTCCCCTCCTAGATCTCGCAGTCCATTCCCCTCCCACCCAGTCCCAGCGGCTGTATATCTGGTGAAGTGTTACAAGGCGTGCTACCCTTGTATCTCTTCCTTCCGATCCCTTTGGTGTCACGACTTCGCCTGGGCTTCAATCCCTCCCTCAGGAGGCTCCATTGTGCGTCTGCTGCACAGCCGCACTTCAGCAAGTTACATTTGTGCCGCACTCCAAAGCCCGGAGTTCTCTCGGAGCTCCAAGGGTGCAACTGACTCAAGAGTGTAACCCTATTGGTTACGGTATGGCGCTGCACAGTCATTGGGCAAAGGAGATGGTGAGAAATCACGCCTTCAGAGTTTCACTAACAAAGAAACGAAGCCGTGATGATAATCATGGCGATACCAACAGTGACGGTGCTGCAAGCGGCAATGCATGCAGCCAAGATGCGCGCAGGCGCAGGATCCACCGCTCCTGTGCTTCAACTCCTGCAGCAGCGGTCCCGCCAGCCATGCTGCTTGCAGCATCTGCTGACAAGACAAGTCTCTCTGCTGACGTACTCAGCACAGAGATCACTCGGCACCAGCATGGGAGCTTCTCGATTCCAACCGGGTCAGCAGGTCGGCAGCACCAAGACGACCCGAGCCCCAATCGACGCTTTCCTCAGAGCCCGCCTTTTCAAAGAGCTGTTAGCGCCCCGGAACAACAGAGTTGTGTCGGAATCGTCTCTAAGTGCAGCAGCACGCGGCTGAGTTGGGCGGATTACTTTAGAAGCAAGGAGAGGCTGGGAATAGCGGTGCTGTCTGCGGAGCCACTTCAAACCCAGGGTGCAGCAATTCGCTGTGACGAAGCATGCAATGTGCGCACAGCAACATCAATGGAGGGATGGGCATGCTGGGGAAAGCCACTTGGTGCTCGAGCCATCATCCCTGACCTGAACCTTCCTGCCTGCGAGGCTGATGGCTTGACATGCTGCCCGGCCGTCGGATTCACGCATGCAAGACATTTCTCAGACACCACGCCGTCTCGTTCATCTGGAGTACATACAGCTGAGCTTCGAGGAACTAAGTTGGGCGAGTTGCACTTGATTGAACCCTTGTGGAAGCAGCAGCAGCAGCAGCCGCAACTAAAGAAACAGCACCAGCAAAAGCAGCAGCAGGCGAAGCAAGAGCAGCGAGAACAACTGCGCTGCCAGTGGAATGATTGCTTGGATACTGAGAGGAGAATGTTGATAAGGGAAATTATGAATTTTAGGAGAACGGACATCCCCTTGCTCTCGTAAAGCATGCATTGGCAATAGTTTTTGTGCATTTCCGTGTGCATTTGCTTCTAGAGTGGCTTGATTGAGCCTCTAATAAAAATGAAGGTATATGATCCCTATTATGTACCTCTGCATTTGAGGCTTTCTACCAGGAAGCGGAGAGTTTACTAACAGGCATGCTTTCGTCGCGCAAGCCCCAGCCATGTTCCACGAGAATTTCCCTCGTACGTTTTATACGGTCCAATTTGGTACCTCGAGGTTTCAAGCGGTGAACCACGGAAAGGATTTCCAGAGTTTTGCACCGTACATCACCGCATATAATGCATGGGCACACCTGTAATGAGTCCATTTCAATCTAGAAGGCAGCCACACTACGGAATGCGTACCATAGCAATCTAGCATTGCTCATTACCTTGCCATTGCTGCTTAGTAGCAGCTCGCTTTCCCTCCCTCCTTCACGCTAACCCCCAGCGCTATTATTTCTGCTCAGCGCGTCGAGATTCGAGCCGCGATGCAGATCTGCGTCAGTCGTACGCCTCAATCGGCGTTGGTGTCACCAGTCCGTGACACCATCGCTTCCAAATCTCATAATCTCCGTGCACCCCTAATCAACCGGTCCGCACCTTCAGCTAAGCCGCTACTGCTGCTTCGTTCATCACAATGTCGTCCCCGCCGCTTGCGGCGGCACGCGCATTTTGCCCCTCTCCGCGCACCCCATCGCGTTCCCAGCTCGTTATGTGCTCCACTCGTTATAAGGACCACGAGCCAGCGCGCTCTCCGGTCCGTTCACATTACGTCAGCAGCCCAAATTGATGGAACGAAAGCGGCGGATGTAGCGGGAGCGGATGCAGCGCAAGTTTACGTGACCGAGAAAACCGATTCTGACGCACACGCTCCGACTCCAGCCGCTTCCGCCTGGCAAGCATTTTCCGCCGCGTTTTCCGGCGAGTGGGCGGGATACTCCGTGGACTTCTCCCGCTTCGGCCACCCCTTAGAGCTCCCGCAGTCCGTCGTCCCCGAGGCGTTCCGCGACTGGGGGCTGGCGCAACTCGCCTGGCAGGCGCAGACGTCCAGCGCCGCCCGCGGGGAGAGCCTTGGCCGCGGGGATGCTCGGGTGCAGTCGTCGTTGGTGCGGTACGCGCCTGCTGCGGGGTGCGAGGCGGCGTCTCCGCCCAAGTACAGCGTGGAGAGGACGGCTCTGGAACTAGCTGCTGGTGGTGCTGATGGTGATAGTCGAAGCAGCAGTGCTGGAAGCACAGGTGCCGCGGACACCGCAGCTGCTGATGACGTGTTTGCGTTCACAGCGGACGGTTCATATCTGCTCGTCCGAGCTGGCCAGCCCTCCTCCATGCCCGCTCCTGCCAGCGTGGACGCCATGCGGGTCACACAGTGGGTGCCACGTGGCAGTGACGCCGAAGGCCGTGAAGCTACCGAAGGTGATTCAAACGAGGGGATCAGCAGCGTGGCAGGAGGGCCGTTTCAGGTGGAGCATTGCTTGGCTATGGAGGGCGTGGAAGCTGCGAGTGGCAGGGGAAGAGTGAGAGTGCGGGTCGTGCAGCAATTTCTACCAGCCAGGGGAGCAGGCGTGCCGCGGATTGCCAGCCTGGCACTGCACAGGGAGAAGTGGGTGGAGCCGTTTTCGGGCGGCGCTGAGCTGGCAGATGGTGCGGCACTGTTCAGTTCGGAAATGATTGAGGAGGGGGAGGGGAGTGAGGTGGTGAGAGAGGGGAGGTTAAAGGGGATTGAGGGGAGGTGGGAGGTGACAGCAAGAGAAGCCCAGTTGCCCACCGCTGTAAGATTTCTCTCAAGCTTTCGGGGGCTGTCATGCGTTTCCTCCATTTAATTGCTGGTTTCTGATTTTTTTTTAAATTTATTTTTATTTTTTTATGCACTTTGCTGAAGGTGTGAGTTATCACTCGACATAAAATCTATGTGAAATGAACACACTTTCACTTTTGATTGCCCCTTTTGCTGTCCTTTTCTCTTGTCGCTGTCCCATTTCCCTCCCCCCTTTCTCCACTGCCTTTGTTTCCCAACAGCCCCTTTGCCCAGCAGCCAGCCACCTCACCATCGGTTCTTGCAGTGGAGCTAGCTGGCTCAACGCACACAGAGCTGTCAAGACAGACGGGGCCCTCAGCTGCCAGTGCAATGCATTTGATTTCCCACACCCCTTTTGTCCAGCAGCCAGCCATCTCACCATCGGTTCTTGCCGTGGAGCTAGCTGGCTCAACCCTTAAGGAGCTGTCAAGACAGATGGAGGCCTCAGCTGCGGAGGATGGGACGCTCATGCTGCTGCCAGAGGTATGAATCTTGCAGGACAAAAGGAAGGGGATGAGTGTTTTGACTTTGGGTCGACTCAGAAGTCAACTGGGGTGGGGACCTCAGCTGTGGAGGATGGGACGCTCATGCTGCTGCCAGAGGTGGGGTGGGAAAGCCAGCAGGGCGAAGGGAAGGGGATGCGTCTTCTGCAGAGGAAGGCGATGAGATGGTGTGCCCACTTAGTCTCACTGTGCCGCATCCCTCCATGTCTTTGATCTTCACCTTCTTCTCCAACCCCTTCCCTCCCACCCCCTCCCCTCTCCCTATCTCTCTCCCTCTCCCTATCTTCCCTCCGCTTGCCATTCACTTCAATCCTCCTCCAGTTGTTGCTTTACATTTCATTCATGCTACCGCTCAAGGCTGTCCTGTTTCTGCCCACCGCTCTTGCTTTCTGCCACTTCTGCAACCCAGGGCGTTTGGAGTCACGTGCAACCATCAGAAGAAGGCTCGTTTTCTGCAGAGGTTGGGTGGTTGTTCTCGTCCAGCCAGGGATAGTATCTCGTGTTCACTTCGACCAATCAGGAAGAGCAAAGGTGTGTCTTAACGAGGAATGGCACTTGTAGGTATGGGGAGTTAGCAGATGAAGGAATGCTCAATCCAAGAGTGAACCTGCCCTCATACATGAATTCCCACCATACTATAAGCTCCACTCAAGTTTGTGTTTGTTTGAGTGCACTAACAAAGCCTGTTGTATTCCGTTTTGTTTTTGTGCAGAGTGCATCTATCTCGATGGAGAGGACACTTAATGCATTTATAATGCAGTAGCTGAATGCATTTATAAATTAAGATACGGTATCATTTTTAGCTACGTTGATATGCATGCCGACGTGTTATATTCGTGTAGTTATTCAACATACGGGTAAATGCCAGTTATTGCGGCTAGCCCAGCACACTCCTCGCAGGACTCATAGGGCACCATTTCAACCCTAGGACACACGGTCTACTTCAAGCCCTGGAGACATATACTAAACCTAGCCAACTTCATGGCTACCATCCCGTTGTTCAAGGCTTGCCCTACCTCGCTTCTTTGCTCTGTCGAAGTCAACATGGAGGTTTGTCAGGCTAGGCTAGACGGCATGGCAGCAATTCATGCTCTGGTCGTCGAAGCCATTAGATGCTGTCAATCTGCCTCTGCGGATGAAGCAGATTCCAGATGCATCACTATCTCGTTATCCAAAGCTCTTGACGTCAATTCAGTAGACAATGTTGAGGCTTCAAGAGGGACATTCGCGATAAATCACACTGGAGAGCCTTGGCGGACAAGAATCCCGCGACCTTCATCAATCGTCTGGTTTCGTCTTCCGCCTTCCAACAGACTGTTGGAGCACGCGATTTCCCACAAATTTCGTGGGGTGAGAACTTTGCAACCTTCTGTTGGGCATTGTCGTTCCAGTTCCTGACATACCGAAGCACCATCTATAGCCAACACAAATCTCCTTTACGGTTTGCCGTTTCCGCGTTCCACAGGTGACGCCGTTGCGTTGATGACCACAGGTAAGTGCTTCGTGTACATTTTCGAAGTGTGATGGACGTTCACGTGCGTAACCTGCTCAGGAATGAACGACACCGAGGTCAAGAGGTATGTTATTGACATTCCTGCTGAAGGCCAACCGACGTGGTCGCAACTCCCATCAATCGAGAAGCCAAAGGGAGCCTACTTCTCTGGCTTCGAGGTTTCTTTCGATTTTCACGGAGTCGTTGAGGATCTGCTTGAAAGTCCACGAGCTCATAGGGATGGTAAGTACATGTCGTCTTGCCTTCATTCATTGAACACGGCGGCCAATACTCAACGACGCTTCTCCGTTTGCAGGTGACCGTTCTTCAATCACAAGTATGCCAACTTCATTTGCTCTTTCGTTCCTTTGTGGCTGAACTGTTGCCTGACTTTTACAATCCTTTTCAGACTTCGATCGGCCTTTCCTTGGGAAATTTCTGCGACGAGTTTCAGTCATTGATTCATGACTTGCCATCCGCAACGAAAGAGACCGCCCCAGGATCAATAACGTTATCATATGCCCCAGATGACGATGACACCGAGTTCAGCAGTTTAGAAAGGTTTAAGTCAGGCGTGTCACAGTCATTGCTATTACAACGTGAAATTTGGTCTGCATTTAAAGCAGGGGCAACCAAAGGCTGCCCCATGCCTCGCATCAGCAAGCATGACTCATCGCTTGTGGAATCTGGACTGCGTTGCTGCGTACGAGAAGGATCAAAGGACAACGTAACAGTGAGTGAAGAGTAGACCAGGAAGCATATTTCTTTCCCACATCATGTTAGAAGATTTAATGGAGTTCATTGTGCTTTCAGGTGAAAGTGTTCAAAGACTGGTCGCCTCTTCTTGACGGAACCAGTGTAATAATGGCCTTGTCAGAAAGCAAACTCTGGAACAGTTTCGGGATCAGCATTGCGGATGCTGCTATTCACAACTTTTTTGGTGTTCTCCATGCGGGAAAGAGCTTTATGGAGAAACATCTCAGCATATTCCTCCATCTGCACAATGAACATATCTCATGGTAAGACCCTCTCCCCTGTCCCTATCTCTCTATCTACGTTGTCCTTTTCTACCCGGTGCATGCATTCTGAGTTGAAGCCCCCTCCTTGAGCACTTTTCGCAATGCAGTGTGAAACCCGAGAACGTCCCACAGAGAGTTCTGCCGAAGCTTGTCAAGGATGCAGTTGCTGCAGCTTTGCGGCAGTTGAAGACTCAGCTTCCTGGTGACTTCTCATCCGTACACCAAGCGAAGGTAGGCAAGAAAATCCATGCAGATTTAATTGTCGTTGAGTAGAGCACTTGACACCGAGTTCTCTTTCAGGTTGGGAATTGCTTGCCTGATTTGGCAACTAGCCTTGCAACCATAGTGATGGACTCCAGCAATCAGCATTTCCAAGAGGAGTGTTCCAAAATCTTGGGGGTTCAGGATGTCAACAATGTTGAAACAGCCATTCTGCAGCGGCTGAGCTCTATTTCATTGGCGCCTGATCATGGAGGAAGAATGCTGCCTTGTAAGCGCCAGCCTAAAAAAATGGATGAGATGGATGTATAGTGGGCACTGGATTGAATGAAGGAAGCCATGTTAACCGCGACAAGGGTAGTACAAGGATCCTCCTGTTATATTTTGAGCTAGTCCAAAGATGCTTTGATCAAGCACCACGCCTTTGGAGGGTTATATCCTTTCATGGTTAGCACATTGTGCAGTGTTTAGAACTTGAAGTGGCGAGGAAGAAAGGCGTACGCCGACTATTGTAACGCGTAATTCATCGAGCCAATCATAGATCAGGGAGAAATGGATGACGTGGTAGCACAGTATAACACGTCGTTTTGCCGAATGAGACGTTTTCATCAAATGGGGTAAGCGGTTGTCACGGGATTTCATCCAATCAAGCTTCTTCTCCCTCCTCATTGGTACCAGATTATCGCCTTCCTTTGGATCTGCCGGTGTGGATCCACGTCATCCTTCATGGAATCAAGCTGGCACTTTCGCCAGATGGGGCCCTCTGCTGAACATCCACCCGCTTGCGCGCATGTCTCGCCCTGCTGGGGGAAGAGGCAGAAGGGTCGCTGCACCGCACGCATTCAGCCAACCGAGCGGCGCCTGGGGTTTTGCCTGAGGCAGGCACACAGGCAGTGGGGGGGTAATTTTGCGCGACGATGCGGCGGAGACTCGCGTCAGGGCGGAGGATGTTGAGAATTCGAGGCGGCTCGAGCAGCCAGAGCCCGAAAGGAATCGCAGATTTGTGTGCTTCTCGTCCGTCCGATTTGCTCGGGCAGAGCACGAAATCGTTTTCTTGGCTCCATGGCATGGCGCTTGCTCGTTGGTCGCAGCCCACAACTCACACTCCATAGCCACAGCCGAACTCCCCCTTTTAGTCGATGCATCTCACGAACGGAGCAGAGAGGAGCAGCAGCAGCTGTTGCTAATTGTTGCGTCTCCGTACGTAATCCCGTCCTCGTGCAAGCGAGGTTTAGTAACGCAGCGGCCAAGTTAGGAGTTCTCTTCGGGGCTCTCTCCTCGACCGCGCTCACGAGTTCCGTCTGGGACCCGAGCTCTCTCAAAATCAGGAGCCAATTCCCATCTCTTGGGATTTTGTTAACCAGTGAAGCAGTATTTTCGGGCACCATGGGGCTTCACTCGCTATGCGCCATGGGCTGCCAGACCCCTTCATCTTCGGTTCTCGCTCCGTCATCGTCTCTCGTCCATTCGTCGCTACCCAGTTCCTCTCGCCCTTCTCGTTCCTCTGGCTCCTCTCGTCAAGTCAATTCTCACCGCACCTCGTCCGCGATTCCCTCCTCCCATGCCACTTCCTCCGCGTTTCACGGCGAGTTTCACGGCCTGCACCATCACCAGCTCTCGCGCAACCCCTCCGCCTTCTCCCTCTCGCACGCGAAGGCCTTCGACGAAGCTTCTGACCGTCAAATCAAGTTTCCAGCTCACTCCGCAGGACGCGAACGCGACGGCGGCTATGGCGGCGGCGGTTGCGGCAAGCGCGCGGTGGTGACAGCTGTCTTCGAGCGATTCACGGAGCGCGCGATTAAAGCCGTCATGCTGGCGCAGGCGGAAGCTAAGGCTATCGGGCGGAAAGAGGTCGCGACGGAGCAGCTCCTATTGGGTCTTATCGCGGAGGATTTCGCGAGCGCCGGAAAGCCCGGCGGGTATCTCGGCTCGGGAATGACTATCAGCAGCGCAAGAGATGCCGTCCGCGCAATGATTAGGGACGGCCGGCTGCCTGCCGCGGTTGGTCTGCCGGCTGGCAAGCCGGCTTCCGAGGTGCCGTTTTCGGCCGGCAGCAAGCGGGTGTTTGAAAAAGCGCTGGAAGAGTCGCGGAAGCATCGCCATAACTTCATCGCGCCGGAGCATCTGGCGGTGGCGCTGGTGCAGGTTGAACACGAGGGGGCGCAGCTGGTGATCGAGAGGTGAGAGAGTAAAACTGCAAGGCGGTACGTGCTGGTAACCAAGAGGTGAGTCGTAGATGGATTACAGCTGGGTTGCGGAGGCCTTATTTCCATCAAGTCTGTAGCAAGGCGGTACGTGCTGGTAACCAAGAAGTGAGTCGTAGTTGGACTACAGCTGGGTTGCGGAGGTCTTATTTCCATCAAGTCTGTAGCAAGGCGGTACGTGCTGGTAACCAAGAGGTGAGAACTGCGGAGCACCGCGCTAACAGTATCCCTCCCGAGCATCTGGCGGTGACGGTACATGCGGAAGCAGCGAAAAACAGTACTGTTTTCTCCTGATCATCTGGCGGTGGCGGCGCTGGTGCAGGTTGAACACGAGGGGGTGCAGCTGGTGATTGAGAGGTGAGAGCAGAAGGCGGCATGTGCCTGTAACGAGATGGCTCAGGAAGCATCGCCACAACACTACCACGCCTGAGCGGCATCTGGGTGTGGCGCTGGTGCGGGTTGAGCACGAGGGGGCGCAGGTGGTGATCGAGAGGTGATAGAGTGAAAGTGTAAGACGGTACGTGCTGGTAAATAAGAGGTGAGACTTGCGGAAGCAGCGCGCTAACAGTATCCCTCCGGAGCATCCGGGTGTGGCGCACCTGAGCGGCATCTGGTTGTGACGCTGGTGCAGGTTGAACACGAGGGGGCGAAGCTGGTGATCGAGAGGTGAGAGTAGAAGGCGGCATGTGCCTGTGGCGGTATGTGCTTGTAACCGAGATGCCCTAGGGAGCAGCGCGATTACAGTATCCCTCCGGAGCATCTGGGTGTGGCGGCGCTGAGAGGTGTGGTTATAAGATGGTACGCGAATGGTATTTGAATGTTCTGCAGATAGTCGGCATCCTCGCTCCACCTCGAATGGTTTTTAGATTGCCACTTTTTTGCGATGCGTTGTGAAGGAGGGGTGAGGCTTCGAGCCTTACTGCTTCGACGCGGCAGCACCGTGGGGTGACTCTTTAAGACTGGCTCCGGGGCATCTGGTCCCATCTCGCTCCCCACTCCACCCCCCGTCCCCATGTTCGCTCTTGAGTTGAATGGCTCTATAAGACTTATTTTCTCCGAGGCATCTGGTCCCGTGTCGCTCCCCACTCCAACCCCCATCTCCCATCTCCCATTTTCTCCGGCGCGTTTGAGTTGAATCAAAATCCTCTGGTCCCATCTCGCTCCCCACTCCCCATTTCCCATCTCCCATCTTTCCCGGCGTGTCACAGCCTGGGAGCGAGCAAGCATCGGCTGCAGCAGGCAGCGCTGGCGCGGCTCAAGGGCGAGCTCGATAAAGACGGCCGCTCGTCTGAGTCGCTCTCCAACCCCTCCTCTCGGCCTGCCAGCAGCAGCAGCGCTCAGCCTAAGGCAGTCAGCCAGGCAGCGAACAAGGGGCGCGGAAAGAAAGGTACGCCTCAATGCTGCATGCTGCCCCTTCGGTTTCTTTCCACATTCGCGTTTCTTGCTTAGTGTTGCTCTGGCGTAACACTCATCCCACCTCCACCTCCCCATCTACCCACCTCCCCCACGAGCAGCCCAGCAGAGTGCTTTGGAGCAGTTCTGCACGGTCCTAACAGCCAGGGCGGTGAAGGGGGCTGACTAGTCAAGGAATGTTCTCCCAACAATCCCCACTCCTGCTGTTCTCCTCTCCCTCCCCACTCCTCCTCCTCCCTCCCACCACCATTTCCCCCACGAGCAGCCCAGCAGAGCGCTTTGGAGCAGTTCTGCACGGACCTAACAGCCAGGGCGGTGAAGGGGGAGATTGACCCTGTGATTGGAAGAGAGGAGGAGGTGGCTAGGGTGGTGCAGGTGAGTGTGATTATATGTTCTTTAGTGTGATTGTGAGTTCTTTAGGGTGGTTGTGTGTGGTTTGGTGTGATCATGTGTTCTTTAGTATGGTTACGTGCTTTTTAGGGTAATTGTGCGTGGTTTGGTTGTTACCAAGAGATGTGGGTGTTTTGACAGCCAGGGCAGTGAGGGGGGAGATAGACCTTGTGATTGGGAGAGAGGAGGAGGTGGCTAGGGTGGTGCAGGTGGGTGGTGATGTGGTTGTAAGGAGATGGGACCATAATGGGGGATAGTGCTTGGGGCATCTAAAAGCCATGGCAGTGAGGGGGGAGATAGACCCTGTGATTGGAATTTGGAAGAGAGGAGGAGATTGCCAGGGTTGTGCAGGTGAGCGTTGCTATTGTGAACAGAGGATTGTGAGTGTGTTGAAGCGTGATTGTAACGGGCAGACAGCAGTAGCTGGGAGTGTGTTGACAGCTATGGCAGTGAAGGGAGAGGTAAAACCGGTGAATGGCCGTATTTTGTTAGAGTTGTGCTGGTAGGTAGGTTGTAAATGAAAGTGATTGTAACAGGTACGTTCTGGTTTGACTGTATACAAGTGTGATCGTAACAGGCTGCAGCTGTAGCTGGCTGTGTAGCCCTGTGACTGGCTGAAAGGTGGTCTCACGAGGGTGCAGGTAGGTGATTGGGGAACTGTATGGAGATGTGACTGTATGGAGATGCGACAGCATGTAAGCTCCTGTAAGAAACCCGTTATTGCTGGGGAAGACGATACTATACATTGTTTTGCATTCTCATTTCCCCTTCCCTGTCCTCCTGTGTTCCGCTCCTCCCTCTCGCCCCATTAAAGCCCGAGTATCACGTGGTTCAAACCTTATAGATATAAAATTCACTGCACAGTGGGGGGTTCAGGGTTGGGGGGGGGGTGGGAGAGATTGGTTGACGGGTTACTTGCGGGGTTTTTCGACAGAAGTGACGAAGTTTCCGTGCGACTAAAACCCATCAAGTAATAACAAAATCCGGCCAGGAAAAACCCCTGGCCCGATTCAACAGTATTTTGGCATGCCGTGGCCTGAAGCACCTCTAAAATAGTTCTTCAACCACCTAAAGTTGAGGGCTTCTAATTTGCCAAACGAAGTTACCAGTTTGGGAGCGTGTTAATTCCTGCTGTGAGGATCCTTGCCCGTCGCACCAAGAACAACCCTCTGCTGCTGGGGGACCCAGGGGTGGGCAAGACGCATAGACCTCTACTTTCCTCGTCCTTCTCCTCCCATTCCTCCCATTCCTCCCATTCCTCCCATTCCTCCCATTCCTCCCATTCCGCCCATTCCTCCCATTCCTCCCATTCCGCCCATTCCGCCCATTCCTCCCATTCCTCCCATTCCTCCCATTCCGCCCATTCCTCCCATTCCTCCCATTCCGCCCATTCCTCCCATTCCGCCCATTCCGCCCATTCCGCCCATTCCGCCCATTCCGCCCATTCCGCCCATTCCGCCCATTCCTCCCCTCTCAGATCCTTGCTCGTCGCACCAAGAACAACCCGCTGCTGCTGGGGGAGCCAGGGGTGGGCAAGACGGCCATAGCAGAGGGGCTGGCTCTGCGCATTGCTGAGAACGACGTGCCTCGGTTCCTGCAGGTGAGGGCTCTTGCAGGTGAGTGGGAGTGGGAGTGTTGTTGCAGGTGAGTGGTCTTGCCGGTATGCACTACGTTACAGCCAGGAGTGCGCAAGACAGCCATAAGACAGCCATAGCAGAGGGGCTGGCGCTGCGCATTGCAGAGAATGACTTGCCACGCTTTCTTCCTCCCTCCCTCTTCCCCCCCCTTCCCTCCCCCCCTGCCGGTTCACCAGGGAAAGCGCCTGTTATCTCTCGACATGGGGCGGGTGACGGCAGGAGCGAAAGAGAGGGCCGAGCTGGAGCTGAGGGTCACGTCCCTCGTAGCAGAGGCGGTGGCGGAAGCAGGGGAGATAGTGCTGGTGATCGACGAGGTGCACTCTATGGGCCGCTCTTCCCTGTCTTTCCTCCCTCCCTCCCTCCCCACCGCATCCCCTGTCACCAGGGAAAGCGGCTCTTATCTCTCGACATGGGGCGGGTGATGGCAGGAGCGAAGGAGCGGGGCGAATTAGAACTGAGGGTTACTTCCCTCGTGGCAGAAGCGGTGGCGGCTGCAGGCGAGGTGGTGCTGGTGATCGACGAGGTGCACACGATGGTGGGCGCGGGAGCCGTGGGGAGGGGCAGGGACGGAGGGGGATCGGGCCTTGATATCTCCAATCTGCTCAAGCCGGCACTCTCCAGGGGGCAGATTCAGGTGCGAGGGTCAGCGGTTGAGTGCGGTGGAGTGTGGTGATGCTGGGAACTGTGGTGCTGGTGATAGACGAGGTTCACACTATGGTGGGGGAGGCGGGGGCTGTGGGAAGGGGCAGGGACGGAGGGGCGTATTCAGCAGGACGGGATACCTCGAATCTGCTCAAGCCAGCACTCTCCAAGGGGCTGATCCAGGTAAGAAAGGATACATGTGTTTAGTGTGGTGGAGTGCGGTGCTGGTGATTTGGGGGGGTTCAGGTCATCGCCACCACGGAGCACCGCTGGCCCTTGGAGCAGGTCAAGGCACTGACCAGGCAACTGCTGCCGCCTTTCTCCTCTTCCCCTCCCCTTCCCCACCCTCCCCTGCCTCCCACCCTCCCTGTCATGTGAAATTGTAACGAAGTGACTTTTGAGTCAACTCAAAAGTCACCAGGCAAGGCAACTGCTGCCGTCTATTTCCCCTTCCCCCTGCCCTTCCCCGCCTCCCCTCCCCGTCCCTCCCCTCAGGTTATCGCCACCATTACCACCGCTGACTGTCGCAAGCACCTGGAGAAGGACAAGGCATTGGCCCGCCGGTTCCAGCCGGTCCTCTCCTCTTTCCCCACCTGCGACCACCCTCTCCCCTCTCCCCTCTCCTCTCCCCTCTCCCCTCCCCTCTCCCCTTGCGCAGTGCATCGCCACTACGACCACCGCTGAGTTCCGCAAGCACCTGGAGAAGGACAAGGCTCTGGCCCGGCGGTTCCAGCCAGTCACAGTGGACGAGCCCTCAGAGGTAAGTGCGATGATATGTTTTTTTTAATCACTGATATGAGAAATTATCAACTATAATCAAGAAGTATAATGCGTTGGCCTGACGATTTCTGCCAGTCACGGTGGATGAGCCCTTGGAGGTAAGCAGGGAGGTGATCTTATAACGGGGATGTGATTATTTGTAACATGGTGGAAAATGATAAATTTCAGGGCACTCGGTTTCAGCCAGTGACGGACGAGCCTTTGGAGGCGGGTGGGAGGCTTGATCGTATGCCGATCTGGAGTCGAGTAGGATTCTTGATCTTATTAGCCGCCCTAGCAGACTGCAA